>OX940860.1:41294723-41894723 GCA_954871525.1 Parietaria judaica | reverse complement strand
CATTGTGAATCTTTCATCAATGACCAGAAGAAGGGCATTTGGTCTAGTGGTATGATTCTCGCTTTGGGTGCGAGAGGTCCCGAGTTCGATTCTCGGAATGCCCCTCTTTTTTTATTGCAATGTGTTATGTAGATTCAACTTTCATATTTATTATTGAAAAATCGGTCATAAATCTCATTATGACGCTGTGTACCATTCATAATTTTAAGTCAACCTAACCTGTGAAGAGATTGACATCGCTAGTCCCAAACTTCTATAATGCAAATTGCAAAGTATAGTAATAAGTAATTGAAGGCTCAAATTTACCTGCAATGTTTTTCTCCACCCACAAATGAAGTTCTGCAAACAACTTATTTTCATTGATTAATCCACTTCCCAGGGTCAGGCGGCCACAAGAGCACCATATTCAAAGACCTGAAAGACGAGGTAATTGTAAAATCACGAATACTTTACAGCTTAAAATGCTAACACGTGGTCCAATTACTTCATACTTTAGTTCAGTGATAAAAGAGGAGTATCAGTAATAGGTTGGAGCATTGCACAAACACTAGATGGTCATCTGTTACAGCTCCTATACTAGAGTTTTGATGACTAAAACCATTCATCAGTAAACATCCATCGGGCATTTGGTCTAGTGGTATGATTCTCGCTTTGGGTGCGAGAGGTCCCGAGTTCGATTCTCGGAATGCCCCCTTTTTTTGTTGGATGTGTGCTGATGTAATTCAATTTTAAGTTTTATTATAAATAAAGCTATCATAATTATTATTTTTACTGTTCTTAATCCAAGTCAACCTAGCCCCAACTCACACAACACAAATCCCAAAAGAATATTATGATATAAATATTATAATAATAATAATATTAATAAATAAGTCATAAATGCTCAAATTTAGGAGAACACTGTAGAAGAACATCACATGAATGATCCAACAGAAGTTTCAACAGCATATGGGATTGAACTATACGAGACGTACAGGAGTTAATTTAACATGATACAGTGACACTACAACTGTTACAAAAACATTGTGAATCTTTCATCAATGACCAGAAGAAGGGCATTTGGTCTAGTGGTATGATTCTCGCTTTGGGTGCGAGAGGTCCCGAGTTCGATTCTCGGAATGCCCCTCTTTTTTTATTGCAATGTGTTATGTAGATTCAACTTTCATATTTATTATTGAAAAATCGGTCATAAATCTCATTATGACGCTGTGTACCATTCATAATTTTAAGTCAACCTAACCTGTGAAGATATTGACATCGCTAGTCCCAAACTTCTATAATGCAAATTGCAAAGTATAATAATAAGTAATTGAAGGCTCAAATTTACCTGCAATGTTTTTCTCCACCCACAAATGAAGTTCTGCAAACAACTTATTTTCATTGATTAATCCACATCCCAGGGTCAGGCGGCCACAAGAGCACCATATTCAAAGACCTAAAAGACGAGGTAATTGTAAAATCACGAATACTTTACAGCTTAAAATGCTAACACGTGGTCCAATTACTTCATACTTTAGTTCAGTGATAAAAGAGGAGTATCAGTAATAGGTTGGAGCATTGCACAAACACTAGATGGTCATCTGTTACAGCTCCTATACTAGAGTTTTGATGACTAAAACCATTCATCAGTAAACATCAATCGGGCATTTGGTCTAGTGGTATGATTCTCGCTTTGGGTGCGAGAGGTCCCGAGTTCGATTCTCGGAATGCCCCTAATTGTCAATGTATTTTATAGCTAACAATTCGTTTTTTGCACAAAATCTGCTGACTATTATAATTCTAAACTACGATAGGAGTGTCTAGCGACTTAATTAGAAAAACAGAAGAGCTGTAAGAAATAATTTTATATTTCTAAGAAGCATGTCTTGGTCCAGACTTAGCAGGACCCTCAGTGTCCTATGGAATAACTTCATTCATCACTATTTTGTTAGCAATACTAATGCCAGAACCTATTGTGAGACCCTCTATTTTATGTTTTAGGTTTATACATTTATTAGGGATACTTTGGTTATTTCATGTTGACATGCTTGTTAGTATAAAACCAATAGGTTCGGGTCTACTACCTTACCTCTAACCTCATTGGATATCTATGGAAATAAAATCCTGACACATTTGCTACGATAATAAGACCGAAGCCTTCAAACTCGCATTTTTTTATGTGCATATACATTTGGAATTAGTAAAGATTACAGGTTATCGGGAAAAGTCAAGCTGAGATCACAAGTTAAATGAATTGAGTGAAGTCATATGCCAATTTTCAAGAGAGTTACTATCCAGCAGGAGAAATATTCATCATAGTAAAACTACAAATAATAAACCATTACAAACTCCAAATTTGTAGGTTAAAGTTTTAATAATACAAAAGCTTGTAAATGGATCAAAAACAGCTCAAAAGCTCATTTTTCACTTACTTTGGCCTTCTCAAACTGGTTTACATTCACTTAACGAATAATAACACACAGAACTTAACTGCAGAGCAATATAGTCAACCTCATTTAAACTGACAATGAGAAAGAACTGAAAATAACAGCTTGTGAACAAGTGGTGCAATTTGAGGAAAAATGCCTCAAAGCAGATTAAAGAGAGTGCGTAATGAATGAAAATACCACTACAAAAAGTATAAAAGGTTGAAGATTTCATGAAACAAAGTAAGAAAAAAAAAAGAGTAAATACAAAATATTAACAAATGAAAAGAGAAAAAATTATCCACCGTAGGATATAAGTTATATATTCAAAAAGTCTTATAATCTGAATGGAATTCTAATTTACGCATTAAGCCCCCAAAAAAAACCCAAAAACCTGCGGCAAATAGCAGAAATTCCCAAATCTTAATGAACTTGTTCCAGCTAATTACTTTTTCCAACCACTATAGTCTATAGAACTTGGAACTCAAAGATGGTTAGAATTTCAACAATGTATTCTTGTCTTTTTCTTTTCTTCTGGCCTAATCAAGTACGTAATGCTCCTTATGATGCTCTATTTTGTTTTTTATATATAAAAAAAAGGTTTATTGATGAAGATAAATTTACACTGCAAGGATAGAGTGTTTTAAGATCAGCCGGCCCGAAAACCGGCCCAGCTATATAGACCAAATTCTACCTAAAAAGAAGAGAAAAAAGCGAAGGCTACTCGTTAAAGAGACTCAGCCCAATATCTCGAAAGATCCACGAGAAAATACATCGAAAACTCGCTCCACGAGGAAAAAAGCCAAGGAGCAATACAATGATACTACTTTGCGCTTTATTAAGCCATATTAGGTCCGAACTTATCATTATTAAGCCAAAAAGAACCAAATAAATTTTTATTACAAACCTTACTCTATCAAGGTTGGGCATTAGAATGCATTCTTAATCAATTATCCAATTTCTGGAAATCAAAACAAACTAGTAACCATGAAAACCAAAATTACAAGTTTGCAATTTGTGAAGCATGGCCATTGAGATCAAAACCCTAACAAAACCAACTGATACAGATTGAAGAGAAATAAATTACTCAGTGAATACACTGAACTGAACACAGCAAAAACATATAAACAAAAGGCAACGAATACAAAGCAATTGAACACCATAACCAGACCGAATCAATTTCACGAAACCCTGATACTATATATATATATGTATCTATTACTTACGTTTCACAGGCCCGAACTCCACTCACTTCGAGAGCGAAAATCCGATGTTTTTTCTCGAGAAAATAGTTTATGACGCACTAAACCCTCACTAACCAGTGACCGTACTCCTCTTTCCATGCGTTTTCTCGGGAAACAAACAGGCTCCGAAACGAAACCAGGGACTTCGCGGCGTGCTTGGAACCAGATGACGAAAGGAAAAAAAGAAACATATTCTGAAATAATGATTATCGCTTCGTTTCGCGCCACGTGGCGGGATTTGAACTTTGAAGCGCTTTCGCTCGCTGTGAATGACCTTGCTTCTCTGTGGGCCTCAAGTTTTGATGGGCTTCTTTTCGAGCCCAATTATCAGAATAACGTCGTGCAGAAATAATACGTGGAAAAATACATGAAAACGACAGACATTTTAAAAAACGACAAATGTATGCTTTTGAGAAACGACAAGTTGAGTGCTAGTTTTGTTTGTTTGTTTTTTTTTTTTTTTGGGTCGTGAAAATTACAAATTACTTATTTGAAAACTATGGACCAAAAAATATACATATTTTTCTCTTCAATTAAATCGGTTATATATTGTGAATGGACTGGCTTTAAACCCTCAAAAGCTCATTGGTAAGAAAATCTCAAGGTGATTGAAGTGAACCACAAGAAATTGCAGAACTCACACACATACTTACATGTATATGTGTATGTGTGTGTTGCAGAGTGACAAAATGAAAAATTGAAACACGCGCAAGAGAACTCAATATTAATAACAATGAGCTTGTTTGGATATTACAGCATACATAAATAACAAGATTTCAAACTCAATTGCTAGACTTAGAGTGCTTCACGAGCCAATCGATAACGGCGTCGATGTTAGAAGAATTCTTGCAAGAAATCATGAAGCAACATACTTCTCTGTCTGCGATGCCCTTTAGCTCCCTGTAAATCGACGACCATGTAAATTTCCAATATTTGTATGCAAAAAAAGAAAAAAGATAAGTTCGCAAAAGATGCCGCCCTGAACTTATCGAGACGGAGTTGTTTGTTCGCCTTGATTTTTATTTATGGCAGCAATTGCCATGTACTTTGAAGCTGTAGATCTTTAGTTTGTGGCAACACTGCCCTGTCTACTTTGAATAAATATAGCAGGTTGAGCGTATTTTTCGGCATTTTGATACTTTTATCAATCGAACTAACGGAATATTTGTTAATGAGACAGTATATAGATGAAAAACACAACGTTGAAAAAATGGTAACAAAATTGACGTAAAGTAAATCATATGTGTTAATCCATATTAGCTATTTCTGTTACTTTTAATGGATAAGGGGCATCTGCTTTATTTCTCTAAGTACAAGAGGAAATGTTACCAAAAATAAAAGATCACTGGGCAATCAGCTATATCTTCAAAGATCAGGGGGCAAACTTATCTCAAAGTCTACGAAAAAAACTTCATTTTTAATTTGTTGTCCTTAGGACTTGCTATCAACTTACATTTGTTCCATGAGAGCTTCTTTGGACAAAGCTCCTGCCTTGTCCGTTTTGTTTCCGAGCACCAGCAATGGGATTCCATGGAGCGATGACTTACTCAACAGGTCATGAAGCTCGCTTCTCGACACCGACAGGTTATCACTGTCTGCAGCGTCCACGACATAGCTGAAGCAAGGGAAAAGAGAAAAGCTTGATAAGTTTTTTCGATTTTCCATTAAACCTCCTATTAATGAAAAATCGATTTCAGAGCAAAATAAAATTCGTCTCTTGATTTTGTTATGAAAAACCTCACCGATTGATGAAGTTTTTTAATACCAATTCAATATGCTTGGAAAAGAATATCATATCCCCCTAAAGTTTGGACACAATGCACATTCACCCCTAAACTAAACTTTTTATCCAGCCATAATCCCCTTCAATTTTTACTTTCTTGCACAACTCTCTAATTCTGTTTTAGTATAGAATTCAAGGGTAAATTTGTCTTTTGTCTGACCAAAACTACAATAGAAAGTAAACAACATGACTGAGATTAGTGATGAAATCGTACACAATAGCCGAAACTGCTCGGCAGTAACGCTCCCACATGCTGCGAAACCGCGGTTGTCCTCCGAGATCCCACAGCTTTATCGTCACATTTCCTTTAGTAACTTTCTTCATATTGAATCCAACCTGTAGACAAAGGAGATATAAGCACCTGAAACTACAATGCATTACAAGTTTTTCACCGAGAAAGACAGCGTACCGTCGGGATCATGTCTTCACTGTACCCACCGGTCTTGATAAGATCGAAAACAAAAAACCCGGGCAAGCAAATCAGCATCGAACAAGACGGGAAGGAAGAAATATACAAAGGAAAGAACTCGTTCACTCACAGCAATCACATTTACAAGTGAAGTTTTCCCAGCATTTTGGAGGCCTATCAGAGATAGCTCCATTTCTTGCTTGAAGAATAGACTGCCGCAACCAAAACAAACATTTACTGGTAATTATACATTTACATACACACACACACACACACATATATACTGGTAATTATCTTCCACATTTGAGCTTTATCAACGATTAATTTAAGCTATGTTGATGAACATTTACGAACATCAATAAGAGAAACCAATGTTGCTCAAAACAATTAAGAACTAAAAACATAAAAATGAAGAACAATTCCAAGCTTATTCATCAACCAACAATGGCGTATATAAAAAATAAAATAAAAAAAAATTAACAAATTTGTTTCTACCTTCTGAGCCAATTGAGGAAAGCATCCCACAGGCTCATTGCGATGAAGAAGAAAAAGAAGAATTTGTAGAGAGATTTCAATCGAATTTCTTGGTTTCTTTTTCTCTTCTCTTATATGTTTTGGCTTTTTTTCGAATTTATGTTGTGGGAAATCAAGGATGTGACAAAGCGAAGAAAGGAGCGAAAAATAGAGAGAAAGTTCCGATGGTTTCTCCCACGCGCCTCTTCACTGAGGAGGAGAAAGCACTCGCGTACTTCAGGGAGACAATCGAGATCCCAATTGGTTCGTGTGCTGCACGGGATTAAGATGAGATGGTGTTTGGGTTCGGCCTGATTGGAGACGGTGTCGTTTTGGTGGTGGAAAGGGAATGATTTTGTCCCGGTTTAGCCAATAGGAACGGCCCAGCTCTCGGTCTTCAGTGGCCAGGTTGTCTGAACTCCGTTAAGATTACTGTCTTGTTGTATTTAATTTTCAATATTTTTGTGAGGTCAAAGGATAATTTTTTTTTTGTTAATGACGGCAAATATACTCAAACTTTGGTCAAAGAACCTCTCGTGTACCCGAAGTCGAAAGGTGGTGGCAAAAGTACTCAAAGTACGTTTTGGGGCGTTGAGCAATTTTTTCCGTTCATCGACTAACGGTGCCGTCCACGTGATGTCTGGTTTTTACAGTTTTGCCTCTCACTTCATAAGCTGCGCACGGGTACCTCTCACTTCTCACCACTAACAATCAAGGGAATCATCTTGACTCTGAAGAGAGCTATGTGATGTCTGTTTCTAGGATCAAGCTACCCTTATCTGTTGACTATCATGTTCCCAAAAATATCAACATTGAGAACTTTGGGAACGATAGTAAATGGTTCTTTACCAGTTAAATCAAAGAACAATCAAGTCAACAGTCCAGACTCGAGGCCACTAAGGACTTAGATCGAATGTCCATTTGATCATCTACTAGTGACTCAACTCCAAGTTGTCAGTGACGGTCTTATATGACAACTTCCGGAGTTTAAGTCTGGTCTAGTCCAGTATGAAGTCGCTTCATACTTAATGCAATTCAAGTGAGTGTGACACACACACTTAATCCAGAATAGGATTACTTCACTTAGTCACATTAATGATTTTATCCGATTGATGAGCTCCCACTCAGTTATGATTATTAATTCTTCCTCACAATGACTCGGTTGTGATAATAATAACATAATTGCATCATTTATGAACTATGGAACAAACATTCTATTTTACTCTACCAGAAACTATAATAAGATTAACATAATAAGTAACACATTTAATTCAACGACTTTGGTCAAAATCTTTTACAATAAGGGAAAAGACAGCTTGTTTAAGGACACATGTCCAACACACGAAATTGCTGCCTTTTTTCCATTGTTTTGGATTTTGGACGTGCTCCAGCATGGAAAATTTGTGCTCGAGCACGAAATTGGTTTTCAAATATTTTTCTTTGCTAGTTCCATGCATTGGTGCTCCGAACTTTGTTCAATTGACTTTATTCATCTCGATCTTTAATTGACTAAAAGAAATACATTAAATACATTAAATACCGCATAACATTCAATTGACTAAAAGAAATACATTAAATGGTTCTTGGATAAACAAAACTCTGAGTAAAAGTACTCGATTTATCGGTATAAAACCGACTCATAGGTATGCTTGTGAAAGTTATGCAGTATTTGCGGCATGCCTTTTATTTCGGACTTGTCTATCGTCATGCGGCGTGCCAGCAAAATGGACGGAGCGAAACGGCTTGGAAAACAACATTTAGAACCGTGATACGCATAGTGATAGACATGTGTATAATTTATATAGGGTTAATGATAGCATATATCCAAGTAGTACTCAATTGGGCGATATAAAGCCATTTTTTGCTGGCATATATACCTAAGCTCAACTTTATTGTAGATTCAGTGTACCCAAGTTCAATTTTATTGCGGTTTTGATTCATTCTGTCTATTTTTCCTTAACAATATTAAGTTCCACTAACTTTAGTACTTTTGTTGCCCAAAATATTTTTTCTTTTTTCTTTGAACCATCTTCTTTCTCTCTCCGAAATTCAAAACCCTAGTAATATTGACTTCATCCTATGGCAGACGAGCCATCAACGGCGGTGGCAACAATGACAGCCCAACAACTTCTGTCGTTGTCACCGGTGCCGTTGGAGAACTTGGTGATTCCGATATTGAACAAGCTCACAGAATCTATGTGGACTCACACTCATTCTTTTTTTTTTTGAATTTTTTTTTTTTGAAGGCAGCTCTGCTGCTGTGGGGAACGAACCCACGACCTCCACTTTGAAAGTAGTGTGGAATTACCACTAGGTTATCCTAGCAACCACGACTCACACTCATTCTTTTATCAAATGGTGGGTGACATTAGCCACTCCAATCACGGCAAGCTATGTATTTGTCATGTTTTGATTGGGGGCTTAAACTAAGTATTTTTTTTTATAGTACTTAAAGTATATAAAAATAATTTTTTCATATCTATACAAATAGAAATAATTTTTGAAAGAAATTAAGGCACTAACCTAGGGGACCAACAGTGACAAAACGAGGATTTCGCGAGAGGGAGCCGTTTTTTTTTTTTCCTTATTAAATTACAAATTTAATTATACATTGAAATTGATTTTTGCAGTTGTTATAAAATTATTGTACAAAATACCTATTGTTCCAAAATTCAAAATTTACAGTTTAATCATGAAAAATAAAAATCGAAGAAAACACAAGTCAATATATATAGTATAACACTAAATTTATTAGTATAGAGTTTTTATGATTTAAAAAAAATAGATTTTTTTTTAACAATTCTAAATCTTCAAGATTTTAATTTGTTATCATAGCTTCCTAATATGTGTACATTTACATGTATAATAAGAAAAGCTTATAATTATTGGTTGGTGTGTGGTTGTGTGCTATTATATAATACATAATGCATGTACAATTGGTTTAACACGTTTAAGCCTCGACATTTGTCACATAATAAAATGTAAAATTACATACGAGCAAATATGAGCACTGTGTGTGGTTGCTAGGATAGCCTAGTGGTAATTCCACACCACCTCCAAAGTGGAGGTTGTGGATTCGATCCCCACTGCAGCGAAGCTGCCTTCAAAAAACAAATATGAGCACTGTGCCCAAAGTCAAAAGCTGTGAACCATTATCACTGACTCCACTTGATGATAAAGAAAGAAAAAAAACTTTCAAACTTCGTATTCTTCTAAGTTCTATCATGTACATATTCACAAACCCACAGAAAAATTCACGAACCCACAGAAAAACATAGTTTGAAGCTCGTTTCATCAAAAATCTGGAGGGGCCATTGAGCTATGTTTTGAACATGGTTGACTCACTGCAAAGTCGAACTACACTAGCTCGAAATCATGGAGAAATTACCAAATTACCAAGTGTGGACTGTTGGAACTTGTAATACAAGTAATGAAATTTTATGTTTTGCATGCTTACCTCTCTTTCACAAAGAAGTCCCACATGGGTTGGAGACATGTGTTTAGAATGGTTTATATACCAAAGAATTGCACTTAGGGCTTGGGCCCTTTGGGTCACATAATTTTGTGGAGGGGAGAGGACTCACCCAAATGCATCACCGAACTACCACACACCCAAATGATGTAAGGCCCGCCTAGTAGCTAAGGGATTTAGGCAAAGAGAGAATGCAGACTTCTTTGATACCTATTCGCCAGTGTCTAAGTTCACCTCGATTAGGGTTCTACTTTCTATAGCTGCTTTGCATGATCTCGTAGTACACCAGATGGATGTGAAGACAGCTTTTCTCAATGGAGAATTGGAAGAAGAGATTTACATGGAGCAACCTAAAGGTTTTGTAGTTCACAGTCATGAGAACCAGGTTTGCAAACTTGACAAGTCTCTTTATGGTTTAAAGCAAGCTCCTAAGCAATGGCATGAAAAGTTTGATAACTTAATAGTGTCGCATGGTTTCAAAGTTAATGAGAGCGACAAATGCATTTACTATAAATCAGAAAATGGTCTTTGCACAAATATCTGTTTATATGTAGATGATTTGTTGATCTTTGGCTCTAACATCCATTTGATAAATGATGTGAAGAGCATGTTGTCTGCTAACTTTGACATGAAAGATTTAGGAGAAGCTGATGTGATCTTAGGTGTCAAGATAACAAGGTCTGAAAAGGGACTTTCTTTAGATCAATCTCATTATGTAGAAAAGATCTTAAAGAAATACAATTACTTTGACTGTAAACCGGCTTGTACTCCCTACGATCCTAGTGTGAAATTGTTCAAGAACACCGGTGACGGTGTTAGACAAAATGGGTATGCGAGCATTATCGGCAGCCTTAGGTATGCCGCCGATTGTACTAGGCCCGATATAGCTTATGCTGTGGGATTACTGGGTAGGTTTACTAGCAGACCGAGTTTAGAGCATTGGTATGCTATTGAGAGGGTGATGCGATATTTAAATCGCACCCAGCACCTAGGATTACATTACCAAAGGTTTCCCGCGGTCCTTGAAGGATACAGCGACGCTGATTGGAACACCTTTTCAGATGACTCCAAGGCTACTAGTGGTTACATTTTTAGCATTGCCGGTGGGGCTGTTGCCTGGAAGTCTAAGAAACAGACTATTTTGGCCCAATCGACGATGGAGTCTGAGATGATAGCACTAGCTGCAGCTAGTGAAGAAGCAGACTGGCTCAGAAGTCTGTTATCCGAGATTCCCTTATGGGAAACACCGATCCCAGCCATCTTGATCCATTGCGATAGTACTGCAGCAATCGCAAAAGTTCAGAACCGTTATTACAACGGCAAGAAGCGACAAATTCGTCGCAAGCATAGGACCATTAGAGGATTCCTCGAGAATGGCGCTGTTAGAGTGGATTATGTACGGACTGATGAGAACTTGGCTGATCCTTTGACGAAAGGGTTAGCGCGAGAAAAGGTCTTAAAGACCACGAAAGGAATGGGACTACTGCCATTAGATTGATAGAGCACTAGTGGGGACAACCCAACCTATAGACTGGAGATCCCAAGAAATAGGTTCAAAGGGTAATAACAACTCACTAAGTGTAAAGTAATGAATCATGCTGATAACTTTTACAGTCCCACTCCTATGACTTATGTCAAAGCATGACATCCTGAAGCGTTGAAAGGTTGAGCTGATTTTCAGCTTTTAATGATGTCTATACTCTATGTTGAGTGGGGTACCGAGCTACAGGAGTACTCTTGATAGACTCACCTAAGTGAATGTGGAAGTGGGGCCGCTTCCTATGGAATTTGGCAAATTCTCTAGAGCGTTCACTGAACTGGGATAACGTGCACGGCCGTAATTGCACGGGCTTTACGAACTAAACCCTAGTAAAGTTATGTGTGAGATGTTGTCAGAGATAGAGTTCAAAACTACGAGTTACTCTAGTATATTCTGAATCACCTTCACTACATAAAGGTTCAAGCCGCCAGGCACCTTTGCTTAAGCATAGTTGTACACTGTTTTATCTTGCTCGATGAAAATTATTTTTTATAGACATATTTTTTAAAATTTCAAGTGGGGGATTGTTGGAACTTGTAATACAAGTAATAAAATTTTATGCTTTGCATGCTTACCTCTCTTTCACAAAGAAGTCCCACATGGGTTGGAGACATGTGTTTAGAATGGTTTATATACCAAAGAATTGCACTTAGGGCTTGGGCCCTTTGGGTCACACAATTTTGTGGAGGGGAGATGACTCACCCAAATGCATCACCAAACTACCACACGCGCGCGCCGCCGCCGGCCGTGACGTGACGTGGCGTGGTGAGGCGCGGTGCGGTGCGGTGTGGTGTGGTGCGTGTGAGCGGGCGTTGAGTATTCTGGTGCAAACATAATTATTTTTGCCGAAAAATTATTTGAAATTTTTGCCGTAATTAAAACTTAAATTACTTTTGCCGAAATTAATTATTGCGAAAATTATTTTCTGACGTGGAAATGATTTAGTCTTACGCGTTTGGATTAGTCAGTCCACTACCCCCATTTTCTCTCCACGTTCTATTTTTTGCCCGTTATTTTTCTGAACGTTATTTTCATAACGTAAACATTTTTTTCTTCAGCTATAAATACAGAGCTCTAGTTCTCGTTTTTCATATCTCAAAATCGCAGAGCTATATACAGTATTCTGAGCAAAATATTCCGAGGGTTTGAGTGATTCCGATCGATACCAAGTGCACGGTGTCGGTTGAGACAGAATAGATCTGGGCTGTTTTATCCTGGGGGTGATGGGGCAATCACGAACTGCGAGCACCGAGGCAGAGCCGCGAAACACCTTAAAGAGAGCGACCTAGTCCGCGACTCAGCCTTCCCGGAGTTTTACGCTAACCTTTGTTTTGCAGGTACCCGAGTTTCGAAGTACGCAGCGACGAAGTTTCCATAGGCGACAACATGGACTCAGATTCACATGTTAGTACAACAATGGCCAAAATGGAAAGAAGAATGTTCTTGGAGTTGGAGATTCTACTCCTTTTTTGGGTGATGAGCTTAGGGTTGTCCTAATTTGGCTCTCCTTGGCATTTGTGCGCGTTGTACTATTTTATTTATAGGTGTGTATATTGGGCTCTGATTACAAGGTATGAATGAGAGGAAACCCTAGCTTTTGTGGTCCCCTCATGATCTGTTGAGATGACTTTGGGAGTTTGCACAGAACGTTGTCAGGCTTTGAAGGGACAAGCTCCTTCGAACGAGTCGTTGCTTGTTGCGTGTTGCGGGCCTTGAACTCAGTTGTCGAAGTCGTCGAAGACGTTTGGGGACGGGTGTAACGACCCCGTTTTCGGCCATTACTTCATAATCTTAAACTTATAAAATTTTCAGTTTGTAAGAAAATAAAGTTCTAAATTTGTCAGCTGATTTTTTTTCTTTATTCTTTTGTATATCAAAATAACAGGGTAGATATATCATATGTTTACAAAAAAAATCATGATTATCATTTCACTTAAAATATGGTGGACAAATTAATGTTGAATAACAAAATATCATTAGTACAATATAGTTAAAACCCGTTGGGAAAATCCTATATTGAGGTTTGAAAAATAAGTTCATGATTAAAATAAAAATAATATTAAGTTGTGGAAAAATGGTCTTATCGATCGGTTCCACCACCTATGCACCATATATGCCGCAATGTCAGTTTCACTCCATCCGCTCCTAACTCCCGACTGATCTATTTCCTGGGTCTACATCACAACTATAATGAGATAACGCCCAGTACATACAAGCTAATATAACTCACAATAAAATAAACAACTTAGAAATCATCTATAGTTTTATTTTGTAACATTTCATACAACGTCATATATTAAAAATCACATAACATATCATATAATCGTAAAACATATATCATATCATATCATCTTAAAGCATATCATGATATTTCATATACTCATACATATACATATTCATATTCATATTCATATTCATATTCATATTCTTAACATAATTTGGGCACTGCGTACGTACATTTGCGCGCAACCAACGGGAGATTGGGGGAGCTACCCAAACCCAAACCGAATCATTCCCGTGGCATTATAACATAACATAATGAGACCTTAGTCGTCTCTGGTACGACGCCTTAAAAACTTTTCTTGTAAAATAACATATATACGTATATATTTTTATCGTAAAAATATACATATCATATAAACCTTATCATATTGCTTTAATAAGCATCATACTTAACATATTAGCAAACACGTCACATAAAGTAACAGTCATACAAAGCATAACAATAACATATAAGCATACATAATGCATACAAGCATATTCAACTATATATATGCACATCATATTATTATCGTAATATAGGTGAGTACTTGTACGTACCTTAACCCGCGATTAGTCCTATTCAACGCAAGCGGTACGGAGTCTGAACTTCCTGATATTTTCTTTCTAAAATCAATTTCAACCTCTTATAGTAAATTACTAGACAACTAGTATTTGGCTTATTACGCTCAATTCTATATAACCGTATTCACCTTAAGCCTATAACCCCATATTACCTACATAGTACATATGAAGACTTTAGACTTATTTATATATATATATATATATATATATATATTACTTGTTTACCAAAATAGTGCTTCTGACTTGAGTAATTACAACTATCGGTCATATTTTCTTATATAACGTATTATCACCATTAGTGTGTGATGTACACTTTAAAATACATATATATAATATTTATATGATTCATAAAAATGTAGTGAAAATATATTTATATTCCTTATAATGGTACAAAATCATCCTATATACACGTAATATATAAAATCATGGAAATAATATCATTTTATATATATATATATATATCAAATATGAGAATATGTATAAAAGTACAGCTTGTAATATATATATATATATATATATATATATCAAATATGAGAATATATATATATATATATATATATTGCTTGAAAAGAGTAATAAGAAATTAAGAATGAATGTCATTCTGCAACCCCTATCAAATTTATATATATAATCCAATTGCGTTATTTTACTTAAAGAATATCATCTTCACGATAAGAACTTATGAGTATAGTGTATATACACACTTCTTCTACGTACGGACATATGCAAACGACATCTATGAAACTTTATGTGAGATATAACTCACCAGTCGTTGCATTCCAAGAGACTGACTTGATCGTGGTTTCGGGTCTCGTCGGCGCCGTGCTTCGAATCTCGTCGATGATGTTTCTGGATGTCGTCGGCATGTCATTGTTGATGTTTCCGGATGTCGTCGCCGAGCTTCGGTTGTCATCGTTTGTGTTTCCGGTTGTCGTCGGCGAGCTTCGGTTTTCATCGTTGGTGTTACTGCCTAAAAATCGATTAACGTGAATGCGGCCCAAGTCTTGATTTTGGGCCGGGCCCAGCGCCCGCTTGACGGTCGGAATGGGCTTTGAAGCTTGATCTTCGGTCTTGATGTGCCGAAAATCTTCCCTGTAAAACCTGCCTCCGTTCCTGTAAAAAGAGTAGAAAACGTAAACTCTAGAGGGGGACAGAGGGGGGTCCTCTGTCGCCCGCTCCGATGCTCAACGTTAGTCGAGTATTTGAGTCGAAAATTATAAATAAACGGGAAACAGAGGTTTTTTGGCTTCGGGAGTGCTTGCCGATTGTGGCGGGGGTGCCCTCGTATTTATAGAGGGTGGAAGGTTCGATTTCATGCCTTCGGGGCGCGCGGCGCGCCCCGAGGGCATGATTGGCATGTTTTTGCCTTCGGGGCGCGCGGCGCGCCCCGAAGGCATGATTTTTCCTTTGGGGCGCGCGGCGCGCCCCGAAGGCATGATTTTTCCTTCGGGGCGCACGGCGCGCCCCGAAGGCATGTTTTAGGCCGGGCCGAGTCGACATTTCCCGAGTGAGTTCGGGTTGACTTTTTGTTGACTTTTCGGTTGACCTTTAGGGTCGGGCCTGTTGACTATTTGGTTGACTTTCCGGGTCGACCCCATGACTTTTTGGGTTGACTTTCCGGGTCGGGCCCGTTGACTTTTTCGGTTGACTTTTCCGTATCGATTCGTTGACTTTCCAGGTCGACCCATTGACTTTTTTGGTTGACTTTTCGGGTCAGCCCTTTGACTTTTCCGGACCGGGCCTTTGACTTTTTTTGGCCGGTTTGGTCTTGACTTTTCCTGAGCGGGTCAAAGTCGATTTAGTGGGCCTAATATGTCTTGGGCCTTAATTTTTCTAGGCTCCGGAAAATACGCATAACATTAACCCCCTAGTTTTTTGCGAGATTCATCTTGCGAGAAACTTTATGCGTTATGTCATCTTGGACAAGTTGCCGGAATTAATCTTCGGACTTTTAGATAACTTTATAATGTTCTGCGCCTTAGCGTCTTACTTCCTCGTCTTTGCGCCTTAGCGTCTTATTTTTATTGTATTGCCGAGCTTCGTGCCTCAGCGTCTTAGTTCCCGATATTTTGCGCCGTAGCGTCTTTTTATTATATTGCCGAGTTTCTGCACTTTAGCGTCTCATTTCTCGGTCTTTGTTGTTGCCTGAGTCGGCGGGGTTAATACCCGGCCTTTCTCAGACTTTTGTTGCCTGAGTCGGTGGGGTTAAGACCCGGCCTTTCTTGGACTTTTTGTTGCCTGAGTCGCGGGGTTAAGACCCGGCCTTTCTCAGACTTTTTGTCGTCTGAGTCGGCGGGGTTAAGACCCGGCTTTTCTCAGACTTTATGCCTGAGTCGACGGGATTAAGATCCGGCCATTCTCGGACTTTTTGTTGCCTGAGTTGGCGGGGTTAGACCCGGCATTTCTCGGACTTTTTGTTGCCTGAGTCGGCGGGGTTAAGACCCGGCCTTTCTCGGACTTTTTGTTGCCTGAGTCGGCGGGGTTAAGACCCGGCTTTTCTCGGTCTTTATTGCCTGAGTCGGCGGGATGAAGATCCGGCCTTTCTCGGTCTTTAATGCCCGAGTCGGCGGGTTTAAGATCCAGCCTGTCTCGGTCTTATTTTGCCTGAGTAGGCGGGCTTAAACTCTAGCCTTTCTCGGTCTTTTTGCCTGAGTCGGCGGAACTAAGATTCGGTCTTTCTCGGTCTTTATTGCCTAAGTCGGCGAGATTAAGATCTGGCCTTTCTCGGTCTTTAATGCCTGAGTCGGCGGGATTAAGATCCATCCTTTCTCGGTCTTTATTTCCTGAGTCGGCGGGATTAAGATCCGGCCTTTCTCGGTCTTTAATGCCTGAGTCGACGGGATTAATATCCAGCCTTTCTCGGTCATTGTTTCCTGAGTCGGCGGGATTAAGATCCGGCCTTTCTCGGACTTTTATATTTTTCCTGAGTTGGCGGGATTAAGATCCGGCTTTTCTCGGTCTTTATTGCCCGAGTCGGCGGGATTAACTGGGGTGTTCTTTGTAACTGGGGTGTTCTTTTTCTAAGAACATGTGCGTCAAGTTTGTCTTTCTTTGATCGGTTATTTACCGTTATTATCGGCTTCTGACCGTCGTTTTCAAAGATTGGTCTTCATCGTTGTTTATGTGATTCTAACCCCGATCGTTGTTAACGAGATTTATAATAATTGCCATTTTGTGGCCTTTTTTAAGCTTGGCTCTCTCTATTGATTCGCATTTGTGCTTGGCGGGGCCGGATGGCGTGTTCCTTGGGAAGCCAACTGATATCTTTCAAGAGGATAAAATTGCAATTGGTTTTAAGCAATCTATACGGGTTATGAGGATCTCAAGGTTGTTGAGACGACTGAAATGAGCTTTGTTGCTGGCGAAGCGACCGATGCGAATCTCCAGGTCGTTGAGACGACCGAGATGAACTTTATGGTCGTTGAAGCGACCACTGAAAATATTGAGGTCGCTGATACGAAGCTTGAGATCGTTGAGACGACCGATGCTAATTTTGCAGTCACTGAGGTGACTAATGCGAAGCTCGAGTTCGTTAGAAAGACCGATGTCGTCGTCTTTGGGTTTCAGACTTTGTCCGTTGATTTTTCCTTTATAAGCCTCTGGCGTCATCGTAGGGTTTTGGACTTTGACTGACGTCTTTCCCCGATGAGCCTCCGACGTCCTTGTCGGGTTCCGGACATTGACCATTGATTTAACCTGATGATCCTCCGACGCCGTCGTCGAATTTCGGACTTTGATCGTTGATTTTCCCTGATGAGCCTCCAGCGTCGTCGTCGGGTATCGGACTTTGTCCGTTGATTTTTCCTTGATAAACCTCCGCCGTCGTTGTCGGGTTTCGGACTTCGGACTTTGGTCCCCGTCTCCCCCTGATGAGCCTTTGGCGTCATCTTCGGGTTTCGGACTTCAGACTTTGGTCGTCGTCTCTCCCTGATGAGCCTCTTGCGTCGTCGTCGGGTTTCGGACTTTGTCCGTTGACTTTTCTCGGATCGAGTCTTTGACGTCGATACCGTGATTTTGACTTTGACCTCCGTTATTTTTGGATCGGGTCTTCGTCTTTGTTTTCGTGGATAATTTGACCGTCGTTTTGGTTATTTGAATTTTGGTCGTTGTATCCGTGATTCGGACTTCGATCGTCGTTTTCGGCTTCATTTCCTTGATTCGGAATCTTGACTGTTGTCTCTGTGATTCAGATATCAACCGTCATTTTTGTTTGTTCAGGCTTTGCTCGTCGTTTTTCCTTGACGAGCTTCCGGCGTCGTCATCGGGTGTCGGACTTTGTCCGTTGATTTTTCCCAGATGAGCCTCCAGCGTTGTCATCGGGTTTCGGACTTCGACCGCCGATTTTCTCTGTGGAGCCTCTGACGTCGTCGTCGGGTTTCAGACTTTGTCCGTCGTTTTTCCCTGATGAGCCTCCGGCGTCGTCATCGGGTGTCGGACTTTGACCGTCGATTTTCCCTGATAAGCCTCCGACGTCGTTGTCGGGTTTCGAACTTTGATCGTCGTCTCTCCCTGATGATCCTCTGAGGTCGTCTTCGGGTTTTGGACTTTGGACTTTTGTCGTCGACTTACCCGGATCAGGTATTCGCCGTCTTTTTCAAGCACATGTACTTCGGTTCTTGTATTTCATGAATCGGCGTTCAACGTCTTTTTCAAATACCTGTACTTCGGTTCCTGTATTTTTTATTTATTTGGATAGATAGTTGTTTCTGTGAGCCCTTTATAATCATATATACATATATTTATGTATATAAAATTTTCTTTTAATAAATATGAATACAGATTGTTTTTGCATATATATATATATAGGGAAACTTCAATTTGTGTGCCCGGTTGAACATGTATTTTTGGAAAAGTACCCCATTTCGTTAAATTACAAAATTATGCCCCAAACTCAATTTTAACCCAGCCTTTGGGTTAGACTAGCCAGGCCTAAATTTCACCCTCTCTCTCCTTCGGTTTCCCCCCTCTGAGCACGAAAAAAAAATTTCAAAAAACCCTCTCTCTTTCTCTCTCGCGTAACCCACGAAGAAACCCAACCCTCGCCCTGGCCGTCGACGCCAGCTAACCCTCTCTCTCTGCTCCCACGAACCAACGCCCCTCTCTCTCTCTCTCTCTCACAGCTCGCGACCCGGCGACCCATTCACTCCCAGCTTCCGACGAAACCCACGGACCACACGCGGCCACGCCCTCTCACGACGAAGCTGCCTGGTAAGCTGCGTCGTCATCAAACCCACGCTCCGACGGACGCGCGCAACCCAGCCCTCGTCCACTTTGTTTATTTGTCAATTTAGGGCTTCAATTTTTTTGCTGTAATTTTGGGTTTGATGGGTTCCTTCGATTCGCAGGTCAATGCCGTGAACTTCTAGCACGTTCATATTTGCTTTCGTCCTTCACATTCGGGCTTCAAACTAGCACGTTGATTTGGAAAAGGAGCTTAAGGACTGGTTTGGAAGCAAAAGGTAAGAACTACAGAGCTCGGATTCTTAAAGTTTTGGCTCCTGCTTGTGATTAGAAATTATTGAGTACACTTTACCATGGCATAATTTCGATTTTACACTGCCATTTATGTCCCTGGTTGCGAGGAAGGTATATGTGTGCTTAAACCCGACTTTACCATGACTGAATACTATTTGATTTGTTAACATTTCTCTTCTCTAGATTCCTGATTATTAGGTTTATTCTAGATTGATTGGATTTGATTCAGTTTTGGGCTTTTGTTGAGTTTGTTTTGATTAGGTTTAATATGGTTTGGGTGTTGAGCTTCAAAGATTCCATAGCCGAGAAAGTCCGGAACCGCAAGAGGAATTAGCTAAAAGCAGTGTGGCATTAAAGTTTGCTTTCATGAGTTCCACAGCTCAGCCAATCATCGTCAGCGCAGCCTCAAGACCTCTTCTCCGTAGCCGACCTCCGTGCCTTCTACGGCGCTGACCTCGTCTCCAGTCGGGTGCTGCTCGGTATAGTCTTAGAAAAGAGTGCCTCGAAGGTATCGAAGAGTTGGGATACGAGATTTTTTTCTGGATTTTGCAGGCTTACCCACTTCAAGTTTCATCCTTATCATGCTCGGAAAGACAATGAGCCCAATTTTCCTCTCCGTGGAAATGGGCCCAATTTTCTAAATGAAGGTGAAAACGCTTGGTATAGTGTCGATTTAATGCTTATGTGGAAGAATATCGAGCGTGAACCTTTTCCGTAGTTAAGTATATTGTCGATTTAAAAATTGATAATGCTCGGTTATTCAAAGGATTTGATGCGATTTGTATAACTTCTGTTTTGTCACATGTATTAGGTATTATGGAGGCAACGAGTACATCGACGAGCTCGAGATTATGTGCCAAAAGAGAGCTTTGGACTTGCATCCGAAGAAATGGAGGCGTATCTCTTATTTTTTTTAATAAAGGGTTATACTTTACATTGCATTGTATGGTCGTAAAAGTATATGTACTTTTACTTTTAACTTCGGTTTTGAACAATGTATCTGACCTTTATTTTGCAATTTATTTTGCTCTTATTTACTTCGTTTTTTTTTTCCTGTAAAGTTGGACAATTTTCGTGTAGGTGTAGAAAATACAGAAAACAAGAAAATGTATTAAAAAAAAATCGGTTTAGACACTTTTGGTCGTGACTTAAAACACTTTTGTTCTTCAGTTATATATGCATATAAACACTTTTTTCCTACATTTAAAAAGTTTTTTGCCTATAAACACTTTTGTTCTATAAAAAAAATCAATATATAAAATTTAATTCATGCCTTTATAAACAACAACTACAAGTATCTATAAAATTTTCTCAGTTTATAAAATTTTCAACATAAACACTTTTTGTCTAAACATAAACAGTTTTTGCCTAAACATAAATACTTATTGCTAAACCGAAAATAAAATAAATCAACCTAAAGACTTTTTGCCTAAACATAAACACTTTTTGTGAAACCGAAAATAAAATAAATCACCATAAACACTTTTTGCCTAAACCTAAACAGTTTTTGCCTAAACATAAACACTTTTTGTGAAACTGAAAATAAAATAAATCAACATAAACACTTTTTGCCTAAACATAAACAGTTTTTGGCTAAACAGAAACACTTTTTGCTAAACCGAAAATAAAATAAATCAACATAAATACTTTTTGCCTAAACATAAACATTTTTTGCCTAAACATAAACACTTTTTGCTAAACCGAAAATATAATAAATCAACATAAATACTTTTTGCCTAAACATAAACAGTTTTTGCCTAAACATAAACACTTTTTGTGAAACTGAAAATAAAATAAATCAACATAAACACTTTTTGCCTAAACATAAACAGTTTTTGCCTAAACATAAATACTTTTTGCTAAACCGAAAATAAAATAAATCAACCTAAATACTTTTTGCCTAAACATAAACACTTTTTGACTAAACATAAACACTTTTTGCTAAACCGAAAATAAAATAAATCAACATAAACATTTTTTGCCTAAACATAAACAATTTTTGCCTAAACAAAAACTATTTATGTATAGGCAAAAAGTATTTATGTTAAGGCAAAAACTATTTATGTTTAGTTATGTTATTTTGGGCTAAACAGAAACTGTTTATGTTTAGGCAAAAAGTATTTATGTTAAGGCAAAAACTATTTATGTTGATTTTTTTTTTGGGCAACAAAAACTGTTTATGTTTAGGCAAAAAAATATTTATGTGTTCGACAAAAACTATTTATGTATAGGCAAAAAGTATTTATGTATAGGCAAAAAACTATTTATGTTGAGTTATTTTATTTTGGGCTAAACAGAAACTGTTTATGTATAGCCAAAAAGTATTTATGTTAAGGCAAAAACTATTTATGTTGATTTATATTATTTTGGGTTAAACAAAAAATATTTATGTGTTCTACTAAAACTATTTATGTACAGGCAAAAAGTATTTATGTATAGGCAAAAACTATTTATGTTGAGTTATTTTATTTTGGGCTAAACAGAAACTGTTTATGTATAGGCAAAAAGTATTTATGTTAAGGCAAAAACTATTTATGTTGATTTATATTATTTTGGGTTAAACAAAAACTGTTTATGTTTAAGCAAAAAATATTTATGTGTTCGACTAAAACTATTTATGTATAGGCAAAAAGTATTTATGTATAGGCAAAAACTATTTATGTTGAGTTATTTTATTTTGGGCTAAACAGAAACTATTTATGTATAGGCAAAAAGTATTTATGTTAAGGCAAAAACTATTTATGTTGATTTATTTTATATTGGGCTAAACAAAAACTGTTTATGTTTAGGCAAAAAATATTTATGTGTTCGACAAAAACTATTTATGTATAGGCAAAAAGTATTTATGTATAGGCAAAAACTATTTATGTTGAGTTATTTTATTTTTGGCTAAACAGAAACTGTTTATGTATAGGCAAAAAGTATTTATGTTAAGGCAAAAACTATTTATGTTGATTTAATTTTTTTTGGGCTAAACAAAAACTGTTTATGTTTAGGCAAAGAGTATTTATGTTAAGGCAAAAACTATTTATGTAGATTTTTTTTTTTGGCTTAACAAAAACTGTTTATATTTAGGCAAAAAATATTTATGTGTTCGACAAAAACTATTTATGTATAGGCAAAAAATATTTATGTATAGGCAAAAACTATTTATGTTGAGTAATTTTATTTTGGGCTAAACAGAAAGTGTTTATGTGTAGGAAAAAATATTTATGTTAAGGCAAAAACTATTTATGTTGATTTTTTTTTGGCCTAAACAAAAATTCTTTATGTTTAGGCAAAAAGTATTTATGTATAGGCAAAAACTATTTATGTTCAGTTATTTTATTTTGGGCTAAACAGAAACTGTTTATGTATAGGCAAAAAGTATTTATGTTAAGGCAAAAACTATTTATGTTGATTTATATTATTTTGGGCTAAACAAAAACTGTTTATGTTTAGTCAAAAAATATTTATGTGTTCGACAAAAACTATTTATGTATAGGCAAAAAGTATTTATGTATAGGCAAAAACTATTTATGTTGAGTTATTTTATTTTGGGCTAAACAGAAACTGTTTATGTATAGGCAAAAAGTATTTATGTTAAGGCAAAAACTATTTATGTTGATTTTTTTTTTGGCTAAACAAAAACTGTTTATGTTTAGGCAAAAAATATTTATGTGTTCGACAAAAACTATTTATGTATAGGCAAAAAGTATTTATGTTAAGGCAAAAACTATTTATGTTGAGTTATGTTATTTTGGGCTAAACAGAAACTGTTTATGTTTAGGCAAAAAGTATTTATGTTAAGGCAAAAACTATTTATGTTGATTTTTTTTTTGGGCTAAACAAAAACTGTTTATGTTTAGGCAAAAAATATTTATGTGTTCGACAAAAACTATTTATGTATAGGCAAAAAGTATTTATGTATAAGCAAAAACTATTTATGTTGAGTAATTTTATTTTGGGCTAAACAGAAACTGTTTATGTATAGGCAAAAAGTATTTATGTTAAGGCAAAAACTATTTATGTTGATTTAATTTTTTTTGGGCTAAACTAAAACTCTTTATGTTTAGGCAAAAAATATTTATGTGTTCGACAAAAACTATTTATGTATAGGCAAAAAGTATTTATGTATAGGCAAAAAGTATTTATGTTGAGTTATTTTATTTTGGGCTAAACAGAAACTGTTTATGTATAGGCAAAAAAATATTTATGTTAAGGCAAAAACTATTTATGTTGGTTTATTTTTTTTTGTGCTAAACAAAAACTGTTTATGTTTAGGCAAAAAATATTTATGTGTTCGACAAAAACTATTTATGTATAGGCAAAAAGTATTTATGTATAGGCAAAAACTATTTATGTTGAGTAATTTTATTTTCGGCTAAACAGAAACTGTTTATGTATAGGGAAAAAGTATTTATGTTAGGGGAAAAACTATTTATGTTGATTTAATGTGAAATGCTTCTTTCATGATTCACATCGTTTCGATATTATTAGTCCATGAGACCACATGATTTAAATCCTTAATATTTTTTCAAGGTCTAAAAAATAATCTTAATCGTATATATTTTATGTATAAGATAATACTTGACTTGAAAGATTAGATTGTTTATAAATGTAATAAAAAAAAATCAAACAATCAGCAAAATAAAAAATGCAATAAAAAATGCAATGCATTAAGTTTTTTTTTATCATTTTCAGAGTGAAAAACAACATGATTTTTCACTACCAACCCCTTTAAATCATGCAAGGGTATACAAATTAACCACATATATGGACCAGTCCCACATACAAACCCAACATCCAGAAAAGAGATTCTCATTCAAACTAAATAAAGAAATTGGGAATGAACATGCATGCTCTCCAAGCATAGTTTATTAACAAATCAAACCTGAATAAAAATAAATAAAAGAAACCCAAGAAATGAGATCAACCCAAATGAAAAGAATCCTAATTGGATCAAGCCAAACCAAATCAACAAAAAGTCAAAACCAATGTAAACATTAGCTTCTAAACTCTAGATCTAGTTTGGTTTGTGTTTGGCGTGATTAGGTGAAACCTATGGAGGAACATCTCGTGGCGAGTGCCCTGAGCGAATGCGTACGGCTGGCCCTGGTGGTGGAACGCGCACGGGTTGTACCCTTGTAGCGCTGCCGGAACCATCACTGCAGGGTTATTAGCGAGCACGATTCCGGTGACCTGCAACCCGTGGCCCTTCAAGGCCTGCACGCTCTTGCCGGTCTTTGTAAACAAAGTTCTTACTAGCTCAAATCAATCGCTGAATAATCCAAGCCGTCTCGGCCAAAGAGCAACTTGTTTATGTTGGAGCAGCACGACACCAACATGGCAATGTCCATTCACGGTGACATCAGAGCAATACACCTACAACATAATCACAGTACCATAATTTTTGTATCGTCTTCTCCGTCAAACTTAGAATTAAAGTCTTTATGTAAACAAAAAGGAAAAAAAATATAATCTCACAAAATGGTCACATGATTAAGTTTTAGTGAGTCATTTTATCAAACAAGATATATTCATGAATTTCAAGAATTACACTGGTTTCTCACAAACCATGTTCAATCTCCAAAGTCAAAGCAGTCTGAAAACACAATTATATTCGAGCGAAGAATATCAAGGTAACAGAGACAAAAACCGGAAACAGATCAATCCTAAATCAAAAACCCCTAAATCTGCAACTAAATCACCGACCTGATCGTGGGTCGGAGTCGGAGAGGCTTCCTCGCGTCGAAGTCGAAGGGCGTCTCCGTGGGTCAGAGTCGGAGTCGTCGTGGCGTCGCTCCACCGGTGTGCTGCAGCAACGTGCAGGAAGGTCAGGTCGAAGCCGGGTGGCATTGGTCCGAGGTGCTTCATTTGGGTCAGAGACAGAGCTTCGCCTGGGTGGCGTGGGTCCGACGAGCTTCACGTTGGCCGGAGTTGGAGCTTCGCCTGAGTTGTCGGAGGCAGAGAAGAATAGACAGAGAGAAGGTGAAGGATACTAGAGCACGGGAGGGAAAGAGAGAGGGTGGGGTTTGAATTTTTTTATTTTTTATTTTTCATGCTGAAATGGGGGAAACAAGGCGAGAGAGGTTTTTTTTGGGCTGGTTAGTTTAACCATGGGGTTGGGTTAAAAATGAGATTGGAGCATATTTTTGTAATTTAATAAAATGGGGTACTTTTCCAAAAATACATGTTCAACCGGGCACACAAATTGAAGTTTCCTTATATATATATATATATATATATATATATATATATATATAAAAGATTTTCTTTGAAATCTGAGTACTTTGCCCACGTTTCTTTCCTTGAATACATATATAATTATATATACACTTTATGTATATTTTTCTTTCTAATCTGATGATTTGTAATCAGATTATTCTATCTATGTATATTATTTCCCCTTTTTTTTTCTTTTTTTTTTTCTTGTCTTATCCTGGGTGTTCTTGCAAGCAGACTCGAAGACGTTTTTTGAGTGCTCGAAACACTATTAGGAAAGTGATCATATGCACGATTCAAGCCGTGACGTTTTCAACCTCGAAGAAATTTCCAACTCTTGAAGGAAATAAGTCACTTTACCCTATATAGGCCATATCAAATTTACTTACCACCTATATAAGCTTTTGTGCATCATAAGTGGTTCTAAACAAGGAATCGAAAATCGCGATTTTCGAACGATTATCGAGCGATTATCGCTGAAATTGGGCATCTCGGTAACTTATCTCCTCTTATCGTTGTCGTTTTATACTTATCGCGATTTTTCGATTCGAAAAGCAAGTCACTTATCCATCAAAGTTTTCAAGTGCAATTTTTCGAAAAGTGAGTCACTTTTCGGTCAAAAATGATAAGTCAACCACAACATAGTTTTTTTCTTTTTTTGCGCCAAAAGTTCCAATTTCTTTTAATTTTGGAATTTAAAGGTATTTTTAGGGTTTTTTTTAGTGGATCTTGAGTGTTTTGAAGTTTAAATGTTGTATATGTATGAATCATGTCAAATTTTCACAATTTTATTCTATATTTAATAGAGTTACATAGAAAGCTATTAGGTTGAATGAAAGTTCAAGTTTGAATTTCATGATACTTTGATTGTACATTATAGGTTTTGAATCAAATGTTATAGTTGAATTTGATTTTTTAAGGTTTATTAAGGAATATGGATGAATTATAATAGTTTGTGTGATTTTTGTTATTTTTTTTTGCAGATTTGGGGTGATTTTAGTGTTTGTTAGAATTGTTTATATAATTGCGGTAAAAGTATTTATTTTTTGGAAATTATTGAACTTGAGCTATATTTTTAATATTTTTGATGTAATTTCATTGTTTAACAATGTATATAATTAGGAAACTGTGACTTTGATATAATTTTTTTTGCAATTTGATGTTTTCCCGAATTGTCCAATTATTGCGGCAAAAGTACATATGTTTCAGAAATTGGTTAATTGAGCTAGTTAATCGACTTTTTTGGTGTAATTTCATTTTACAATATTTTATATAATTCATAAATTGTGTGGTTGACATAATTTGTTTTGTAATTTGACGTTTTCCAACTATTGGGGCAAAAGTACATATTTTTAGGAAATTGGTTAAATTGAGCTAGTTCTTCAATTTTTTTTATACAAATCCAAGTGGGAAGATTTTATATAATTAACAATTGGTGATTTAAAAATATTTTATTTTAGTAAAATATGACTTTGACTCTTTCCAAAATTTATCAAATAAGCATATTTTATCTAATAGTAAATAACTAAAGAGAGCATTTTGACTAACAAGTTACAACTTATAATTTGTAAATAATAATTGTTATTATAATTTATTTTTTTATAGGTTTTCTATCGATAAATCCATCGATAACCGATTAATCCATCGATAAGTTCGATAAGTTTCTATAACGGCAAACGATAATTTTTATAGGTTTTCCATCGATAAATCCATCGGTAAACGATTACTCCGTCGATAACGGCAAATGATTTTTAGGCAAAAACGGCATTTTGAACCTTGGTTCTAAACATATGTATAACATAGCAATAATAATGATGCACATGTTATATCATATAACAAAACGTGACACGAAAATATTCCAATAAGGTCTCCATCATCAAGGCAATTTTTGTTAAGCACGTGGATCGTCATAAATTTTCTTTTGTTGATCGTGGGCATTACAAATCTCCCATTCTTATTAAATTTTCGTCCTTGAAAATCTAAAATAAATATCGGTACGTGACTTGCATAACATCGTCTCTCTCTATGCCGCTTCCCAGTGTGAGTAGTTACTCCAAAGAACTTTAATAAGAGTAATAATCCTGATACGCAATTTTTTTTTCTTCTCTCTGCGATGAAAAGTATCTTCATATATAGGATAAATCTTCACTTAAATGTACAGGTCATGTTCCTTGATGTGCGACGATTAAGAGGTATATATATATATTGGCATCGAGACATAGAAGATTGTGAATCACCGGCCAAGTTTGTTGATAAAGGGAGCTCTTGGGAAAAAACAACATCATTCACATCAAACTCGTGTGACCTCCTGTGTAAATTTGTCTAGTTTTTTTTTTTGTCAATATTGAGCAACCTTCATACATCGACAAATAATTTAATAGAATTAGGCGCATTTGTTATATCTTACTCTCCATAGTCTCGTACAACGGACCGTAGATTAGCGTTTTCTTCCATACAATGCTTAATAGGGAGCCATCTTGATCGTAGATTGATAATTGTAGTTGTACAAATAATCAACTAACGGTGATTAACTGTGAAATGTCCCTTGAAGTCAAGAACACTAGCTTGAAGATATCCTCCCATATTTGGTACATCTTTTCAGTTTGTCTATTGGTTCGTACATGAACACTTGTGTTGAACTTCAACTTTATCCTCATCTCCTTATGCATACACTTCCAGAACCCTGAAGTGAAGTGACTGTCGCAACTAAACACATCAGAACTTGATATTTGGTGTAAGCGTACACTCTCTTTAACAAACAACTACATAAGTTGTCCTAGGGTGGTCATGATCCTTATGGTAAGAAATGTGTTCTCTTAGTAAGTTTATCAACTATCACCCATATTGAGTCGTATCCCTTCACCATCTTTATGAATCTCACAATGAAATCTATGGATACTTTATGTCGTTTCCATTCAATTATCTCAAGGAGTTGAAGTTCTATTATTGATCTTTGAAGTTTGTGTTTTACCTTCTTATTTGTGAGACACCAGTGAACATACTTAGCAACATTTTTCTTCTTCAATGGCAACCAAAAGTTTTCCTTTAGGTCTCTGTACATCTTCCTTGAATCAGGGTAAAATAAATAAGTTGTTTTGTGCACTTCTTAATTTATTCCTTAACCTCATCGTTTGGAACACAAAGTCTCCAAATAAAGAACTCCATCTTTAGCGCCTACGCTAAAATTAGATGGTTTCTCAACTTTATTTTCTTTCTTTTCTCGACAATATCGTTATCCAGTTCTTGAGATCTTTTTTCATGACATTAAAGATCATTGGTGATAAAATTAGCGCTGCTAATTTCCTACACAAAGTGTAGGTCCAATGTATAGATATCCCTATGAAGTGGCTGAGGCAGACGTGAATTGACATAGTTTGCTACAAACTATATACTTAAAGCATCGCTAGTCACTTGTTAAACTTGGGTGGTATTGAATGTTACAACTATGATCCTTAACCTACTTTAACCTTCTCTGTTGCATCGTGGTTAACTCCTTCTACACGATGAAGCATTTTAAGCTCTTATGATCAATAACGATCTAACAACAAACTTTGCAAGGATAGCATCCTTAAATCTTTAGGGCAAAAATAACAGTCTCAAATCCTAGGTTATGAGTAAGGTAATTTCTCTCATTTACCGTTAGATGACACGATGCATAAGCAATTACTTTTCATTTTGCATCAAAACCTTGTATGCAAATCTTTGATATATTCCTTCTTCCATTTAATGGATTCATTAGATATCGAATCTATCTTCACCATTGGGGACAATGGGTGTTAAATCTGCCATGAGGCATTCCTTGAACTCTTTTAATTTTTCCTCACATTGATTTGTCAACTCAAACTTCTTGGAATTTGTAGCGAAGGAGATAGCTAATTTATAAATACCTTGTTTAAATCGTTGATAATAACAAACTAATCACAAAAATCTATGTCATTGGTCGGCTTCAGCTGGTCGGCTTCAGCTATTCGTCAGCTGCTTAAATCTTCAACTGATCAACTGAGATCTCATCTTCCGAGATTAGATGGCCTTAAATGCCTCGTCTAAACCAAAACTCATAGCACTATGGAAACTTTGGATAGATCTTCATAGTCTTTGAATACTTTTAAAACTACCTTTGAATGTTCTTCAAGATTTTCTTTAGTCTCTGAATAGACAAGGAATATCGTTGATGAAGATGATGAAAAACTTAACAAGATACTCGCTAAAGACGCAACTCAGGAGCTTAATGAATAATGTTACCTTTACATTACTCAATCAAAAAAAAAAAAAAACTCGTAGTGTCCATATTGAGTGTGAAATGGAGTTTAAAATCATTTATCTCATTCCTTTTTTTTTTGTTCTTAACTTCAGTTGATGATACTCATACCGTAATCAATTTTGTTTATTCGAATACTTTTGCTCCATATGGCTAATAAGAAGATCGTTAATCCTTATATGTGGGTATTTGTTCTTCACAATTTCTTTACTAAGACCTCTATAGTCAATGCATGTATGAAGTGACCATATTTTCCACGAAATGGACTGGATCTTTCTAAGGAGAATGGGTCGGTCAGATTATCCCCCAATGCAGGAGATCATGGAATTGACCTTGTAACTCTTTATAAATCCATAGGAATCATGGAATATGGCATGGCAAGTTGTTCGAGAAAACTTCTCGATGATTACACAAGATTGGTACTTCACTCAATTGTGTCGTTCATTCTAATTATTCTTATATAGTATACTTGCCAAATATCCAATACATCTTCCACCTAGGAGTTGTTCAACCTTCACCGTTTATATCAACATCTTGATATCCCGTTACTCAATTATTATTATTTTTTGTCACCACATCTGAGGTTTTGACACATACATATACTTTAGCATTGGTCTTCATAGGAGGTGCTTCTGGTCAATTTCTTATTAATTGAGATCCGTTGATCATCTCTTGATTACAGCTTAACGACTAATTAGTACCTTTGCTGGCATAATGTCATTCTCATCCATAAATGTAGTAAGCAATAATATCTTGTCTACACGGCCTTGATGTTGTTCTTAGTGATCCAACTTGCTTTCCAAAAGAAAGGCGTTGACCATTACCTTAATGCGGGTTAGCCAAAGTTTCTTACTTATTTTCCTTATAAGCTTCACATAATTTAATATGTTCTTGCTTAGTTTGGGCAAAGTGCTTTTCAGCACTGAGAGTTTCATCGACGTAATCCTTTACCGTCGTTGGTGGCGATAAACAAATTGATGTGAAATGCTACCTTCACGTGGAATATATGCATTGTGTGTCGCTCATGCTGACTCTTATTGGGTACCAAATCATGACGTGATAGTCATGTCAATTTTTCAAACTTAAAAATAAATCTCCTTGACTTTTTCTACTTCAAGTGTTGAAATCACACATTTATGTCCTTATTGTAGCGAGATAATAATATCACGCCTTAAACTTGCATAAAAAGTCCTCAAATGTCATGAAATTGATATTCCTTATCAAATTAGTAGTGTCTCTAATAATCGTGCATCGAGCTTTAGCACAAAAGAATGTGCAGACGATCTTCTCTTGATAAGAAAGATCCATATTGGGGTCGAAGATAACTTGAATCTCCGAAATATCCATTCTATAACGACCAAAGGTCCGTAGTCCCTTAAATTGTTGGGACATACATTCTTCAAAAACTTTCATACTATGGTTTAATGTGGACCACCCGTGGTTGGTGCAAGACCTCATTCTCTTATAAATTTTCTGATATAATGCGTTTGACTTCTTCCTCTTTTGTCGTGACCTCATCAACGACAAGTTCGTCACTGCGAGCATTTAGTTGCTATGTAAACCACTGGAATTTTAAAGCCTTTTCATCAAATCAGCGTTCCAGGTATGCTATAAAGTGAATCATTGATTGTCGGGCCTATCTTTCTGAATATTACTATTTCAGCGGCCATGTCCACAACTATGTATTTAAATTGTTTTCATCCGATCATGTATTTCGCCCTTTGACCTTTTTCTTCAGTCACCACTTCGTTAATATCTTAAAAAGAAATATGTCGTGGTAAAGCCTCATAACTTCCTTGGTTTGATCGTAGTAGAAATCTTTATGATCTTATAGGGCATCATTTGCCAAGTCGTTACTAAATCGTCTTTTTTGGATCATCTTCTTGGCATTATTCTAGATCTTCCTCCTAAAATTCTTTGTGATCCTCATCAAATATTCCTTTTGGACAATATCTTCTGCATACTTCTTTGACTTCCTCTATATCAGGCACTGAGAACTGTTATGGATCTTCTTCCAAGTCTTCAATTGGGTATCCCAAATGGTCTTTTTCTTCTAGATTTTTTTCCTTGGTCAACTACCGGATTAATCTTTCGATGAAGCTAGCTCCAAATGTTCATCTCATATAGTACCCTAAGGACTTTTATCGGGTCCCATGCGGATTCAAACTAATAAGATTCTCTGATGGATTTTAATCAACCATTACAGCACCTACTAGTGGATAATGGTACACCTTAGGCGAAGCACTCACATGTTCACTATTAATATCATCCTCAACAATGACGATGACCATTATAACGAATACAAGCTCTTATAGAATCTACAAGGTTGTAAACATCATAAGACTTGGTGTGGTAACAACTTAGAAATATTTGCTTCTAGAAATCTTGGAAATAGAGAAAAGGAAAATGATCCATAAACTCCGTATAAAAACACTTCTTCTTCTTCTTCTTCTTCTTCTTCTTCTTCTTCTTCTTCTTCTTCTTCTTCTTCTTCTTCTTCTTCTTCTTCTTCTTCTTCTTCTTCTTCTTCATCTTCATAATGTAGCAATAATTTCCACAATCAATGTCTCATCGTTTCGCAAAAGAAATAACAAACGAATCGTTAAGGAATTTCTCAAACATCTGTACTTAAAATTGATTCAAGAAGTGTCTCCAACACTTATATAAGGCAAATTCAACCAAGTCAGCTAAATGCTAACTATGTTGCAATATTACCATTTCTACAAATGGTGATTTCTCGACCCTTAGAAATTTGAGTATTTGTTAAATCTCATATAGATGAAATCTAATCAATATACTTGTTGGTCCATAAAAAAATACGGCGGGAGGCTTCACCTAAAGAAATTTGAGCATCTTTCTCAAAAATCTGATTTCTTCTACTATACATATTTCAGCCTCGATATCTCGAAATACTGACCGAAACCTACTCGTTGGTCTATGCACATTCCTAATAGAAGATGGCAACATGATTCAAAAATTCATATGAACATATTTTCAATGTAAGTTAAGAGAAATTATAACTTACTTGCGGATTTCCTCGAAACCAACATAGCATGCATATACAGTGGGGATAGGTGAACTGCTCTGATACCAACTGTAACGCCCGACTGCTCAATCGAATCGACGACTGTCCCTACAGGCCAACATGAGTTGTTCTCACTCGCACGCTTCCCGAGAAACTTCCCAGGGTCCCATCCCAGGACTACTCCAAGCCAAGCACGCTTAACTTTGGAGTTCCTATGAACGAGCTACCGAAAAAAAGATGCGTCTTGTTGACATAGGTAGTACCAATCTATTTTTTTAGCCTCTTCGACCATACAGTCCCATACCTGTATGATCTCCGATAACCGTGCAGTCTCATACTTGCATAGTCTCGAGAACGTCCCATAAGCACTTCCCCTTGCCCAGGCAATGCGGGACTGCACAACTTACCTGTTCTTGCTCTCTCGGCTCACGAGATTGATGACTGTCACAACGGGCTAGTCTGACAATGGCCTTTTGGGTTAGATCGGGCTGAACCGTCTGCGGTTTGCGCTTCAATCGAATTTCTTTGGTGGTTCGAGTGATTCTGTTGATGAGACCTCCGTCTGGGCCGCTTCTATCATGGGCCAAATTTCCTGTTTTGATAGGCATGTTGCTGTTTGTGGGCTTTCTCTCCTTTTTGAGGGTTTTTTTCTGTCGACTCTCGTTGAGTCCGGAATACCTCTTTTCGGAGAAGCCCACTTGTTTTTTATGAACCGTTTTCGATCCCAACAATTGTAAAATCGAAGAGGAATATACTGGCACTTTTCAAATAATAATTGAAACTTATGACGGAATTATCAAGAAAGCGACAAGATTGCTGCAATAGCTATTTTTATACTCAAAATTTAAGCCACCATTAGTGACTTTCACATCTTTATTTTTACTTTTTCTTTTAAATATGTGTCACGCACAGTGGTGGATCCAGAAAATTATAATAGAGGGGGCTAAAATATTTTTTTTACTAGTATGAAACCGGGACAAAAACGGTACTTGGTTTTAAGGCTAAAAAACTCGGTTTCCGGGAAAAAAATCCGGGTTTTGGGCCGGGTCGGTCGAAAACCTCTAAATTTAATGATATAACATCCAAATCCTATCCAATTCAATTATATCAAATCCAATCCATCACATAAATTTAATTTAATCAATCCAATTCTTAAAATTCGTAAATAGAATCCGTTGGTCGATTGTTTTCATCCGAAAACACAAAATTTAAATTCATTTCAAATTTCAAAGCAACACAACTAAACATAAATTTAACATGATTTCTGATACTTAAACTCAACACAATTAAGCACAAACTAAACACAATTCAAAACAGATTATCACAAGTTCTAATACCTAAATTTATCACTAATTCTGTCACCTAAATTCATCACACATTCAATGGTCGAATCCCTAGGATATATCGTAAAGTAGATCTGTAGTCCGCTGAATATTACATCACTATTCAGTTTCTCGAGCAGTTTCAAGCTGAGCGGAGCAGCGGTGGCTGTCGAAGGCAATGGGGTTGGGAAGATCAACGTATCTGGGCAGACATGTGAAGGGCATCTTGGCGCGGCAGCGTCAGGCGACAAAGGTGAGAGGTGCTATGATGGAGAGAGAGGGACTAGGGTCGAGGAGAGAATAAAGGTCGACGTAGAGCAATTTCGGCGAGGAGAGAGAATGCCAAGGAGAGCTGGGAGGACCAGTTGAACTTGAGGGGGAGATGGATTGGGCTGAAGTGGGCTTACGCTTGGGGAGGAATTCTGTATGGGATATAGCTTAGGGGGGGCTAAATCAGATTTGTTGGAGGGGGCTGAGATTTGATTTGGGCTAACGTCTAAGGCTTTTTTGGATTGAGCTGGGGGGACTATAGCCCCTGTTGGGCCATGAATAGATCTGCCCCTGGTCACGCATCACTAGTTTTATTTCTCTTATATATTTTTCATTTATATTATTCCGAGTTTTTTTCTTTATTATTTTAATTGCCAATTGAATTGAGATTTGAGTTTACAAAATTTCAAGTTTCCATCTCTTACTTAAATATGTAATTTGCGACAAAAGTATACATGTTGTACCACTTAGAGCAATTTATTCCTTGTATCAAGTTTTTGGCAGCACAAGTACATATGTTCTCATTATGTTATTGTTAACAAATAACTACTATAGGTCAAAAATTATATTTAACGTTTAAACTTCCGCAAAAATACAAATGTTTTTTAGGAAACAGTATAAATGTCTTTAATTGCTACATATATTTTTAACGGCAAAAGTATTTATATTTTTAAACAAGGAATAGACGTAAAATATTGGTTAATAAGTTAAAATTGTGGCAAAAGTACAAACGTTTTATGGCAAAAGTAGTTGTAAAAATACACATGTTTTTTAACGGAAAAAAGTAAAAAATTACAGTTGCCCCCACGTGGATTTTAAGTGAAATCCACCAACATTTTTTCGTGGGGCCCACGTTGAGTTGGCATGGTCCCACAGCAAGAACCAGGAAGCATCCTCGAAGCAGCACCAAAACTCTAATAATGGAGATATATACACTCCAAACAAAAACTATTAAGTCAAATTCTGTATTTCTATTTGGGTTAATGACGGCAAAAATATTCAAAGTTTGATCAAAGAACCCCTCGTGTACTCAAAGTTTAAAAGTGGTGGCAAAAATACCCAAAGTCACATTTGGGGAGTTGACCACTCCATTCTCGTAACGCCGTTAACTTACCTGTTAATTCTGGCCACGTGAACAAATCTGTTTTGTTAAGTGTAATCATTAGGGGTACAATTAGTTGTGTAAAATAGTATTAATCAGGGGTTTAATTCCTTGTTTTGTCGTAAACGAGGCTGATGTGGGCTCGTTCACGTGGCAAAAATTATTATGTCAGCAACCCACGTTTGTCCACGTGGCCAGAGTTAACGGGTAAGTTAGCGGCGTTATGAGAATGGAGTGGTCAACTCCCCAAATGCGACTTTGGGTATTTTTGCCACCACTTTTAAACTTTGGGTACACGAGGGGTTCTTTGACCAAACTTTAGGTATTTTTGCCGTCATTAACCCTTTCTGTTTTATATATCCAAGGCTTCACACTCCTCCTCACTCACTACTGTTCCATATCTCCTTCACTCACCAGAGCCTCTCTTCTTCATCATCTTCCACAATGTAGGCATTCATCTTTCTAGTCTTATAGACACTATATATATATCTCTATCTATATATATACACACGAATGTGTAATGGCGGTTTTGATGGGGATTCTGAAGGGGCTGAGTCTGTTGGTGACGACCCTGTGGGGTCTTCAAGAGATGCGATTCGCAGCGATATTCGACGGCGTCGCTTCGGTCACCGTCGCCGTGATGGTGGCCTCCGTCTCGTGCTTCCTTGCCTCCACCACAAGACCGTAGTCTGAGTGAGAGATGAATGAGTGGTCTTTGCTCTCTGTTTTCTTGGTCTTCCTGCTCTGTAAATGCATGTCATTTTTTAATACACTTCCATTGGTTAATTTAATCTCTCGTTTTGACGTTCTAAAGCTTGTTTAGCTCTCTCACTCTCCACGTATATATATATATATATATATATAGGCAAATGTACTCACATCTAAGGCAAAAATAACATTCATGTACTCAAATTTTATATATAACGGTTGAAGTACTCAAGCTGTAAAAAAGTGTAGGGTCTGGTCTATATTTTTTTCATGTAAATAACACGTGGTAAAGATAAATGCGATGGCATGTTCTTAAAAAGCAATACAAGTATCAATTGTTGTCTAAGTGTAGTGGTATATGCTAATTGTTTTTTTTTTTTTTTGAGAAATAGTTCCTAATAGTTAAATTGAAACGTTTGATTAGTACCCAAACTTTCTTTTTTATTTGCAAAACAGCCAATTGGATGAAGTGACTTTTTAATTTTAGATTTTATACCTATAATACCCTTTTAATTAACTTGTTTTTTAAACCGTGACTAATAGTCTCTAGTCTCGATTTGTTTTTTAAAAATTAAAAAAGAAATTTTCAAAATGTGTTGCTAATCACGTTGAAAGATTCTACCTAATTAGCTATTTATGTGCATATTATTTGTGGAGCTAAAATCATGTGAATATTTGAAATCGTGTAAACAAATAATCAAATATTTGATAATCAAACAAGTTCCTATTTGCTATCGATATTATTTGCTAACCATTTTTGCTATTAATATGGATAGTGTGAATATTTGAAATCGTTTAATAAATAATCAAATATTTGATAATAAAACATGTTCCTAACCATATAAAGTCGTGTAAATATATAACCCAATAATCAAATATTTGAAAATAAAACCAACTATATTAATAGTGTTCATATTTTTGAACGAGTTATTGAACTGAACATGTTCATATTTATGTGTTATTAACTTGTATTAATGTGGTTATTAAAAAACGGAAAAATGAACATTTACTTGTTCTCAGTAAAATTCTATTTCTTGTGTTAATACGTATTAATATGGTTATTAAAAAATGAACATTTACTTGTTTTACATAAATATGTTATTTATTGTGTTAATACGTATTAATATTGTTATTAAAAAACAAAAATAATGAACATTTACTTGTTTCACAATAAAATCATAAACCGTACTTATATTGTGAATGTCATAGAAAATAACTTAAAAGAAATATACATGTAATCAAATTACTAAACATTTTTCAAACTCTGAGGTCGAACGATGGATGGCTTGATACGACATCTTCGTTATCTTCGTTGTTGTTATCATCATTCTTGGCCTTCTTTTCCTGCGTGTAAGGTGGCCTCATTAACGGTCCAGGTTTGATCTTTCGCTTTTCCTGAATTAGCACTCTTTCAACTTGCATCGGTGCTTTATCTTATAACTTGCGTGTATATACACGTGTCTAAACCACATTAATACAATCTAATATCTAACATAAACTTTAATTAACCACATTAATATAATCTAATATCTAACATAAAAGTGAATTAACTACATTAATTTGATAATAACACATATACACGTGTATAAACCTCATTAATATAATCTAATATCTAACATAAACGTGAATTAACCACATTAATACAATGTAATATCTAACACAAATGTGTTTCTTTCAATGATATTAAGTCATGTCAAATTATAACCTAATCGTGTATAAACCATGTTATACATGTGCATATCTAACAAAACCGTGAATTAACCACATTAATAAGCACAGACTGCAAACTTAGTCGTGTATAAACCATGTTAATACATGCATATTTAACCAAAAACGTGAATTAACCACATTAATACATAAATTCAATTTTATAACAACCCTAATCATCATGTGAAATTAATTCATAAAAACCCTAAACTCAATTCATAACAACATTTAAAAAAAAAAACTAAATCCAAAATTAACCAACATGAATAACATGAATTAACCAAATTTTATAGATGATAAACGAAAAAATATGAATAAACAAACATCAAATCCAAAATCCCTCTTTTTTTTTTTCTTTTTTTTTACCTCAGCCACCAATGGCCCGACAGATGCGCTCGTCGACAGCCACAAAAATCGTCGTTAGAAGACAGCCACCAAAGTCGTTGTTAGTCGCCGGCCACAAAAATTGCCGTTCGCCGAGTGAGCTTCGTAGGCTGAGCTTAGGGAGGAGAGAGGAGGGTTTTAGTCGAGTGATTTTTGGGAGGAGAGAGAATAAGGTAAGTCAATATTAAATCATTTGAAAATCCTTATTTTAAGTAATTAAAACTTAATTTTTGTTTTTTTAATTAAATAATTAATTAATGTATTATATGGGTAATAAGGTATTTTGTGGTTGATTGGCTATTTAGCAATATTAATTTAAAGATTGACTATTTTACAAAATAATTTTTCTTATTTGGTTATATAGCTATAAAGCCCTATTTTTATCCGCTAATGTATTAAATGCTTGCGACACACTTACCAATCGTTTTGCGAGAAGTCCGAGATTAACCTAAATTCCGCACGAAACCTTAGTCAAACATTTGATGCTTTCGTCGATACATTAGAAATACGCGGTTACAGTTGGGCAAACATTTAATATTTTATTGATAAAAGCAAATATTATTAGGAATTCGCCCTACACTATGCAAAATATTTGATATTTTGACCGATGAGAATAAATATTTAGAATACACTGCTACACATAGTCAAAATTCAGTATTTTGCCATTATTCAAAAAATAAATCAGAACTTTTCTAAATTATTACAATATTTTTTTCTTTTCAAAATACTTTCTATAAATTTATAATGTTAGGACTAAAAAATTATTATATTATCGATTTATTAATTAATTATATTATCGAATTATTAATTAAAACTTGGAAGAATTTTTTTTAAACCCTAGAATATGACCTAATTATTTTTTTGGTTGATCAGCCACGTGGCTACTGTACCGGATCACGACACCAAGCATTGACCACAGATTTCCCAATTCTTGAGTTGACCCTTTTTATTTCTGATTGGTTTTATTATAGTCTCACTCAACTGTTTCATGCAATAATATGAACATCAAAAGTTGCACCAACTTCACCATCTCTTATTACCCTTAAACTCCTAGTGAGTAAAGAGTTGGTCAACGGGTGTTTCACAGTCACTTCATAGTCTCCATGGAGCAACGACGCTTCCGAGAACCCCCGATGGTCCGCTACTGTCTCGACAACCGAAGAGCCCCATTCTTTGAGGAGCTTGTCGACAGCATCGCCGGCCGGAGTATTGTTGTAGTGCTCGTCGGTGAGCTGCGTGATACTGAAATTAGCTGGCTTCGGACCCGCGAACATGATTATGCCATGCACTGCTGGGTACGAATACGCCTCCCTCAGTATCTCTTCCAAGAACTCGCCCTGCAAATATGGGATTCCACGTCTGTTAATCAAAGAATATGATATAATAGACCCGAATTTTAGTCAATGGGCAGTGGTGAAGCCAACACTTTAGTCCACATGGGCACGGAAAAAAGTCCGTTATTGAAAAAGAATATTAACGCGACATGAAACTAAAACAAAAATAAATAAATTAACGCGAAAATAATATTATTATTATTACCACATAGCTATATATAGTCATACATTACAACAAATTAGTTGAACAAAATTGGACGGAATAATGCGATGCTTCAAATCTGTTGACTTTTGGTATTTTTGCCACTATTTTTTTTAGTTTAGACCCTTGCTGCTTCACATCAAAGAAAGTGTTTGAGAAAGTAAGAATTATATTACCTGTTTAGGGTTCATAGCAACATTGAGTTCAGTGATCCAAATAGGCAGTCCTGTTGTTGCCAAAGTGTCTAGACCAGCTCTCATGAAAGCAAGGTTTGGTGGATCAGGTCCAAACCGACCTTGCAGCCCGATTCCAGCCGAAAGATTCCCGGTTTTCCCGGGAAACGAAAGAATATCCACGATCTTCTTGTGGTAGTTGAATGGGGTTGCGGCTGGATCATGTTTATACTCAATGGTGTTGAAATCGTTTAGAAACATGGTCGCGCTTGGATCAAGCCTCTGAGCAGTATAGTAGGCCTCAGCCGAAGCATTCGGACCGAGCTTCTCCTCGAAGAAACTGAAGCGAATATTCAGTTTTCGTTAGGGTGAGTGTAATATACACGGGACGATTCCTACTATATATCATAAAGAGAACATGCGTGTCAACTGTAACGACCCTCTTTCTCGGTGCATTAAATATAGATAGGCATAATTTATATATAAGTGTTGGGACTTCCAATGTGGTAACATGTAAGCTTCTTATTGTCAAAGTTCTTACTTCGGCATTATAATCAGTAAGGGACGCGAGAAAGAGGGTCGTTACATTAACATAGAAAAAGTATAAAATATAAACAATAATTAGAGACGTCAAAATAATATTTTTAAGGTAATCATTATCTCGATAAATCACCTGAAGTGAAGATTCTCGTTCATGACGTCCCAAGAGATCACCTTCCCTTTGTAACGGGAGACGACCGAGCTCATTCTCTTGGCCACTGCGCTTCGCAGGGCGTCGCCAGAGAGCGAGTTGACCCAAAAAGGCTGGTACTTGGGATCGGCCCAGAACACGTTGTGGCCTCTTATCGCGATCCCATTTCGCTGAGCGAATTGCACCATGGAATCGGCTATGGTGTAGTTCTCTTGGCCTTGCGTTTTCTCGGTGCTGTACCATTTCATCTCGTTGGTGAAGACGGTGTGTTTGAACCTTTTGACGAACCATTTTTGGTACTCTTCTTGTTTCAGGATGTTCTTGTTCATTGCACATCCAAACGGGAATCCTGGTTTGGTCTGCTTGACGAAGAGTTCGGCACCTTCCAGGGGGGTTTTATCAGCACCGGTTACTCGAAATCTTACCTTTTGCCTTCGAACCTGCAGTGTTATGATAAAAAGAATTTGCTAAATTGTTGTTAATCATGTTACATCTTTCTGTAATGAAAAAGAGATGTTTAAGAATGACGCTTTATAACGCCAAAAACTTGTTCCTGGTTTTGTAAAAGCCAATTTTTCCGGTAGCAGGTAACCCTGACCGGAAAACAAAATCGATTTTTGGACCGCTTTTAGTAAAATAAACTCTAAAATTAAATAAAAAACAAAGTAATTGAGCGAGATTCTAAAAATTAAAACAATAAACCTTTAATTTTAAACCTAAGATTTCAAAAGATAAATCAATCGGGTTTCAAAATCGAATAGGTAAAATTCTATCACCCGATCTCTTAAAAAAAGATCGATTTTTAAGTCGGAATTGGGACCGGAACCGGCATAACATTGGTGTTAATGTTATAAATCCTTTACCGACCTAGAACGAAAACCGAACAACAACGAACGATTCAAACAATACAATCTGATCCGATACAAACATGCAAATCAAAGAAATCAACCGAGAACGCAATACACATGCAACCACGGATCTCCGATCCTACCGAAACAGATTATACACACTCGACTACGGACAGAAAACAATCAAGAAAGAAATCGGAACGACGAAACCTGATTCTAGGGCTCGGCACGATCGATCGGAGATCGATCTGTCATCAGTCCACCTCACACGCCGAGAACTTCGCCGGAAACCACCGTCGCTACCCCGAAGCTACGACTCCGACTCTACGGCCACCGCGCGCGGCACAACTCCGACCTCAGACACGGTCGCGCTTCGGCGCGCTTACAGCCACGCACGAAGCAGCCTCCAATGGCTTCACCACCGACGCACGGTGCACCGAGATCACGATCGTCAGCTTCCGGCAACAAGACAGGCGATCTTTCCGCTCGATTCTCTCTGCGATCTTCGCGCCTCTTCCGTCGTGTGAGTTAGGGCAGTCGAATCTGCCTTAAAGGAGTCAAAGAGCACGACTCTGTGGAGCGTTGGATCAAGGAGCAATCGATGGCCAAGATTAACCCACTAAGCTGCAGGTGCTGCCTTGTCGTTTATAAAACAAACGACACTTAGTTTAAAAGACCAGCAGCTTATGATTAATGGGCTTGGGCCATTTTAACGCTTCTCACCCAGCAATCACCACCTAGAAGCGCTTCAATTTGCTTCGTGGATAAACATCATATGACAATGGTGCCCTATCCTTGCCCTACACGACAAAGATAAAACACACAAGTCAGTTTACGACAAACACAAAACAACCAACATTAAGCACACTAGACAGTGCTTGATTTAGTTGTTAATGGCAGAATCTTGGCTCCCAAGTCAGCAGGATTCTCTTCGACGAGGACCTTTTCCGGCTTGATTGTACCTACAACACAAACAAAACCTACACAAGTCACAAGCTCAAAGCAATTTCTCCTTTTATATAATAAACCAATTTCAACAGTGCTTCTAATGTAATTCAATTTCCACAACAATGCAGCTCAATGATCACTACCGGGGTTAGAAATTAATCTACTCAAACGCGAAATGAAGTAGGCTAAATCCGGCCTCGAATTAATCATATAAAGCATCAAAGATTCAATTACATTAGCATATGGTTTATTCTCCAACATAATACTTTCGGGGATATTCCAAAGGAATTTACCCTTACTTAACACACAACGATCGGCAAGAGAAAGATTCACAAACTTATCATATAACAATAAGAATATAGGAATGTCACTAGTAATATGAGAATAATAATATGAATCGCAATGACATCTAACAAGATCTATATTCGAAACATATGAATCACATCTTTCATACCAATGCCTCGGAGAATATTTCAAACCATATAACGACATCGTAAACAAGCACACTTTGTCATGAAATTGCTTATCTATATATCCCTTGGCTTGAACCACTACCATGCGCTCATCTAAACCTCTCCTCTTAGCCACTACCGACTTAGACCTCTCCCTAGATCTAACGGCCTCACTATAAGGATTCGGGTTACTAACATGAACCTCGGCAATCAAAACCGAAAACGCAAGGTCGGCATAGGAATACCTAGAAGGACGCCTAATGTCTCTTCTCTCTCTATCCCTAGCTAGTTGATAACTCTCTAACTCTCCCCGGTTAGACTCTTCGACATGTTCAACTTCCTCTACATGAGGTAGTTCAACATTCTCGTCACCAACTCCACCTATTCCTTCGTGAACGGGTGCATCACCTTGCGGTTCACCGACCGGCTCATCGACCCTAGGGCTTTCTAAGGGCTCCACCTCAATCGAGGTTCTACTAGACTCTTCTAAGGCACTCTCGGGTTCCTCTCTAGAAGATCTACACGGGAACGTACTCTCATCGAAGATCACATCTCTCGAGACTATGATCTTGACACCCCTAGTACTCCTATCCCACAACCGATACCCCTTTGTACCTTCTTGTTGTTGATAGCCCAAAAATACACACTTGATCGACCTCGGATCAAGCTTCCCTTCACGGGTATGTGCATAAGCCGCACACCCAAACACCCTAAGATGGCTAAGGTCCGGGACTCTTTTGGACCACATCTCTATAGGACACTTAAACCCTATGGCTGAATTAGGACTTCTATTCACTAGGTATGTGACCGTAGACAAAGCTTCACCCCAAAATGCTTTCGGCATTCCCGAAGTAAAGAGAAGACACCTAACCTTTTCTAATAGAGTCCTATTCATCCTCTCGGCAACGCCGTTTTGTTGAGGGGTTTTTCTCACCGTCTATGCCTAAGAATACCGTGTTCTCTACAATAAGCATCGAACTCTTGATTACAAAACTCAAGCCCATTATCGGTTCTAAGACCCTTGACCTTTCTACCCGCTTGGTTTTCCTCTAGGACTTTCCACTCCTTAAACCTACCTAAGGCTTCATCCTTAGACCTAAGAAGAAACGTCCAAACCTGCCTTGAGTAATCGTCAACAATACTAAGGAAATACCTATTATTCCCATGAGACACAACCCTTTCGGGACCCCACAAATCAGCGTGAACATACTCTAGGTTTTCTTTAGATAAATGCAATCCTTTACCAAAACTAAACCTATGTTGCTTACCTAACACACAAGGTTCACAAAAATCAAGGTGTGTTAGGGCGGTTTTACCAAGCAACCCCTTTTGATGAAGTAACATGAGACCTCTATGACTCATATGCCCGAGTCTCAAGTGCCACTTCTCAGTATCACTAAGGTTCGTTTTGGTAATAGGTTCACTTGCATTTTCTTTATCATTCACAATATTCAACGATACTTTATTATCATCAAGAACAGATTGAACTTCATGACAACCATTCAAGACATATAAAGTATTAATCTTAGTTGCCTTTAAAACTAACTTTCCATTGTGAATAATCGTCATACACCCATTTTCGGCCGTATTCTTACAACCTAGATCATCAAGGGTTCCGGTCGAAATAAGGTTTCTCATTAAACCGGGAACGTACCTAACCTTAGTAAGCTTGACTCTTCTATTCATATCGGTAAGCAAGATTACGGATCCTATTCCCGCTACTTCTAACGGATCATCGTTTGCCATGTTCACGGTTTCATTGTACATGTTACCTAACTCTAGGTCTACGAAGCAACTTCTATCGGGAGACATGTGAAACGAACAACCAGAATCTAGAATCCAATTATCATTATGTACCTTGCTACTAACATTTAACACATCAAAAATCATCGGACTTTTATCTTTAGAGCAAGCTACATTGGATTCACTAGATTGCTTAGTGTTCTTCGACGCTTTAGGGCAATCTCTCCTAAAATGTCCTACCTCACCACATGTATAACACCTCCTATTCTCGTTCGTGGGTTTTTGGAACTTAACGGGCTTCTCCTTTTTCTTGTTCTTCCTAAAGGCAGTATTAGGATTCTCACTATTGGCTCTAACAAACAAATTGCTACTAGCTTTCTTATGATTCTTCAACTCCGCTTCCCTAGCCCTTAAACCCGAGATAATCAAATCTAATTTAGGCACAGTACCTGAATATTGCAAAGCATCTTTCACAACATGATAATCATCAGGTAACGAGTTAAGAAGAATCATAGCAAGACTGGACTCTTGTAAATCTTGATCAGTTCCTTTAAACATCTGAGTCAGTTTAAGAAACTCGTCGAGATTATCATCAAGAGACTTGGTCGTGTCCATTTTAAAAGAAAATAGAGCACCCTTAAGGTATACGAGATTGGAAGCGGACTGAACTGAATAAACGGAATTCAGTTTGTCCCATAAAGCTAATGGTGATTCCTTACCATCAACTTTACGAAGAACGGAGTCTGATAGGTTCAAAATAATCAGACTATAAGCTTCCTCATCAATTTCGTCCTTACGGGATACTTGGTTCTCGGACCACTTTTTCTTGTCAGGTTCTAACGCAATAAGGACTTTATTATGCGACAATAAGGCCCTCATTTTCTTCTTCCAACTATTGAAATCAATTTTCCCATCATAAGAATTGATTTCGATTCTGGAAGCCATCTGACAGTTTTGAAAACAAAAATAATTGAATCTGATTTGATAAAAAATCAAAGGATCAAAGAACAAATCGCTAATCTGATATAAATTTGTTTATATAAAAAATCAGATTACCAATTTGACTGACCTAAACAAGATTTTTAACCAAAAAATAATTTTTCAAAACCCGAACAGATTATAGAACCACAAGAACACACCACCGAGAAAACCTAGCCAACAAGATTCAAACTAATCAACAAGAAAGAATCAATCAGAGACAAAGCCAAACAACACCAGATGCGGAATCACCCAACGAACAAATCGAAGTTATCGATCGACCGAAAATCGTGAGATTACGAAACCGAATTTCACGATTTATGGCTCTGATACCACTGTTATAAATCCTTTACCGACCTAGAACGAAAACCGAACAACAACGAACGATTCAAACAATACAATCTGATCCGATACAAACATGCAAATCAAAGAAATCAACCGAGAACGCAATACACGTGCAACCACGGATCTCCGATCCTACCGAAACAGATTATACACACTCGACTACGGACAGAAAACAATCAAGAAAGAAATCGGAACGACGAAACCTGATTCTAGGGCTCGGCACGATCGATCGGAGATCGATCTGTCATCAGTCCACCTCACACGCCGAGAACTTCGCCGGAAACCACCGTCGCTACCCCGAAGCTACGACTCCGACTCTACGGCCACCGCGCGCGGCACAACTCCGACCTCAGACACGGTCGCGCTTCGGCGCGCTTACAGCCACGCACGAAGCAGCCTCCAATGGCTTCACCACCGACGCACGGTGCACCGAGATCACGATCGTCAGCTTCCGGCAACAAGACAGGCGATCTTTCCGCTCGATTCTCTCTGCGATCTTCGCGCCTCTTCCGTCGTGTGAGTTAGGGCAGTCGAATCTGCCTTAAAGGAGTCAAAGAGCACGACTCTGTGGAGCGTTGGATCAAGGAGCAATCGATGGCCAAGATTAACCCACTAAGCTGCAGGTGTTGCCTTGTCGTTTATAAAACAAACGACACTTAGTTTAAAAGACCAGCAGCTTATGGTTAATGGGCTTGGGCCATTTTAACGCTTCTCACCCAACAGTTAATTTGTGTATACCTCAGTAATGCTGTCATCTTGGTGAAATCTCCACTGCTGCTTGGTGAATGGCTGAAGTGAGACATTGTCAACCCATATTTCCACCGATATATTCTTGCTCTGCAACCACAGCAAACAAAAAAACCCGAATAATTTCAAACGAAAACCGAGCGAAATCTTGACAATCTCTGTTTATGTCGGAAACTCCCAACTTTATTAACCAATAAATTCCGGAAGATAGGTTGAAACAAGTGAATCTGGTCAAAATTTCACCTCAAAGAAAATCTCAACCGGGCTCGAGAAATTTGCGAAAATACCGCCTTTTAAGAGACTCCAGCATCCGCTCTTGGCCATGACACTTCCACCTTGCATGTCACGCCCCTCAGCCGGCCTAAACACAGCGTCCACCGTCTCACTCCCTTCACTGACTTGAACCCAAGCTGAGAATTTCACACCAATTGATCACATGTCAAATAAAGCTGTGTGCAATCTCATGATAGAACTCTTTGCTTCGATGACTGTACCGGAAAAGCAATAGATTGTTCCTTGCTCAACTTGAACCGTCTGCGAGAAACTGTCCGATTCGTTCGTCCTGTCCCGTGCCACGATGAACCTGTTCCCGTCCTTTAACACTCTCTCTTCCACTTGTGCATGACCAAACGCATGCCATCCTTCGATGCTATGATCGAATCCCGGGTTCGCTATCAGGCCGCCCCCGTAAGACGCTCCTCGAGGCTCTTTCAAGCACCGTGATGACCAGGAGAATGTCATTTTTGTAATTAATATGTTTTCCTTAACCATTCAAGAGGAAAAGATCATATGCTTGCCTCAGTAGTTGCGTAGTAATCGTAAGTAGATGCTTCAATGCCTTTTCCTGCATAAATCGATTGCTCAATGTTGTACTTTAACAAAATATTATAAGCTCGGGAAATGTCCGGCCAAAGTCTTAAAACTCGTCTGTTTCTTACAGATGTATTTTAACTTAATTTTTGCCGGCTATAACCCCAAACTTTACGGTTTTATTACAAATGAACCGCAAACGACATTAAATGTCATGTGACGTGCCATGTAAGGTGCCACGTCACCAAAAAAAAACCTGGTGATGTGGCTTCTTACATGACACACTAGTACACTACGTGGCATTTAACGTCTTTCACCGTCTATTTGTAATAAACCTCGACATTAGAGACTCTAATCACCAAAAAGTAAGTTCAAAGATTTATCTCTTTGAAATGGACGAGTTTAAAGACGCAAGCCGTAAATTTCTTTATAACCTTGAACGCAAAAACACACTATAAAGCCCTTTCTTTTACGTCACTTCTTTATTAAACTAGTCCGAATTTCCGAGATAGAGAGAGAACCTGAAAAGAGAAAAATGCAAGGAAGCACGAAGTAAAAAGTTTCCAAGAGAGGATTATTCATCATATCGAGTGGATTGAAACAACATAAAAATTAGAAATTGGTAGAATATATACACGTTAAGCACGAGACACACATGCATTTGGGCGTAACATATTTATTTTTAGGACATAGTTTGTATCCACATTTCCCCATTCCGAACGTTACAAAGTACAAAAGTCATGTAAACTTTGGCAAAAGGTACAAATTTTGGTGTAACAGTTACTTAATTTCATATGGGAAACTGATTTTAACCCTCAATATATATACAATATATATACATATACTATATTTTTATTTCCAGTACTAACTACATGAAATGTCAGAGCAACGAATTAGCATTTGGGGATCATTGGTGAATTTTTTTTTTTTTTTTTTTTTTTGTGTTGAGACGGAAATTGACCGCGAATACCACAACTCTATATTCCTTAGGAGTAGCTTGCGAACCTGCTACTAGTCACGGTTTTTCATTCGACTTACTTAATAATATATCGTGTCATTTATAAACGTTATAATGAGAATTCTGTTAAATTATGCATACTGTTGTTTTTCAATCATGTAGTTTAAAAGTATCGCTGTTTCCACACTTAGCAAGTCGTTTCTGAACAAAAAAGGTCGTTTTTACACAAATTGTGTCGTATTTAAACATATAGAGTCGTTTTGTTTTCATAAACAGACTCGTTTTTGCACAAACTACACAAAATGTGTCGTTTTCCACATAACGTTGTTTTTATTTCAGATTACTATATTATAATGTTATTTTCAATGATATAAATAACTCTGTTATTTAATTAAAGTCGATTCAAGTACATTGCTGTTTATTTCACAAAAGTCATTTTCATTATATTGTCGTTTTTAATCAAAATGGCTATATCGCTTTTAATATATGTTAGTTTTTTTGTTACGAAAAAATATATGGAATACTAATAATAAAATCCCATCCCGTGTAATTCCGCTTACTAAAAAACTCGCACATATCTCGCTAAATTGATGTGGAAAATCGTTGATTACGTAAAGTTGTTGGAGCAAATATACCAAAAAAAAAAAAAAATAGATAACAAAAACGATTCAAAATTGAAAACCTACAAAACAAGTAAAACGACGATAAGATTATTGAAGAAAAAACATTAGGAAATCATGTAACAAGAAAACATTAAAATTTAAAAGTTACATAAAGCGAAAAAGAAAACAGCCTGAAATACAAATAAGGGCGCTTTGGATAAATAGCCAAACTTGAAAGTGTGTTTAGCAAAATAGCTAAACTTTGGTTACTTTTTTAAACTAACCAGTTAACCATTTAAATGAAATTCCAATTACATTATTGCCCTCATGTTTTAATAAAATTAAAAAATTCATTTATTTTCATTAATTGAAAATATTGCTATTAATTAAAATAGCTATTAATATGGTAACAACCAAAAACTAAACCCCATTTTTTTTGTATAATTCAAATTTTAAATTCAAAACATTCATATCATTTTCGGATTTATTTTTTTTTCAAAAAATATCAACAAATTAAAAATGCGAATTAACGTAAATCAACAACGAATTAACGTAAATCAACAAATCAATGTAAATCAACAACGAATCAACGTAAATTAACAACGAATCAACGTAAATTAACAATAAAAAATATTATTCATATTAAAATTTAAATACAATAATCAAATATTTTAAATACAAAAAATAATCTCTCTCTTTCCCGTAAGACCGCCGAAGTTTCGCCGTCGATCGTCTTGGCTCGGTGTTTCCGAGCGAGTGCTCCGATGGAAGAGCTCCTTCGCGCGCGACGGGGGCAGCGAAATCTCATCGTCGTTGGAGGCGCCGGAGCCGGCGGTGCTGCTCCCACCCAGAGACAGGGATCCCAACGGCCTGAAAAACGACTTCCTGCCCTCGCCAGAATCGTCGCTGTCGTTGGCCAAGTCCCCGTAGAACCCGACGAGCTCGTTGTCGGGCTGCAGCGCAACGTTGGGGGATGAGCTGGGGCGGGGCTTGGGCGGCGTCTCGAAGACGCAGTCGTCGTCACGGTGGAAGAAATGGACGGAGGTGATCTCGGTGTCGGCGAATCTAACGCGGCGAGCGCGCTTCCTCTTGATGCGCAGGGCGCGATTCTCGCCCTCCGACTTGCTGCGAGGGGTCTCGTCGGGGACCTTCGACGCCATGGATTCGCTCGGAGAATATATATATATATATATATATATATATAGAGAGAGAGAGAGGAGAGAGAGAGAGAGAGATGATCGATGAAAATGGTTCAAATTGGTTATTAAATTTTCAAATTGTGCATAATTAATTAAGCTTGATTTGTGCTGATTTTTATTTAATTAATTACGAAAATTTTATAATTAAAATGATTAATTAAAGGGTATTACAGGGATAAAAAATGTTATTAAAATGCCACCTCATGTTAATTGGCTAGTTAACAAAATTAGCCAAAGTTTGGCTAATTTGCTAATCCTATGTTTGAGTTTGGCTATTTGGAGCAATTTCTTTAAAAATAAAATGAAATAAAAACAAAGGGATTAGATACATGACATGAAAAGAAAAACGACATTACATAATGAAGATAGACAAGAAACGACAAGAAATGAATTAACGACAGCGAAAATATAAACCGAGAAAACCAAAGCGTTTGATATACTAACGATGGAAAATGAAAATAAAAGCAATCTGTCCATGATGGAAGATTGGATAGTAGAACTAAACAATTCATTTGTGAAAGAATTGAGTACTTTTACCATACAACTCTTGATTTTTTTTTTATTTTTTTTTTTGACAGAATAGAGAGAGAGAGAGATTTAAAGAGGGAGAGTTCTATGATTGTTGTGTTCATCAACGAAACCGCCATCGGCAGTGCGTATATATATATATATATATATATATATATATATATGTATATGTATATATATATATATATGGGATTTTATATTATATACGAGTTACAAAAAAAAATAGATGGGATTTATTTTTTATATATTTAAAGTAAAGAACGAATTTATGTTACTGACGCGCAATCATAGCGATTTGATAAATATACACTATGGGGATTCTGTTACCGAGAAATAAATGGGATTTACTATATAGTTTACCTTACCAAAAATATATATATAAAAAATAAACTCTTATATTCCTTCTAGCACGTGGGATTCTATTAGCTCGTAAGCTAATTAAATAGTTAGATTCATTTTTATTTATATATAAAAAAAAAGAACCTGAAAAATAAGATTTTCAAATAGTATGCTTTTCTATTTTGCAACATCATCCTCCAAAAACCTTTCATATATATATAATATATATAAATTAAGATATAAATAGATTGATTTTAATATATGAATTTTAAAAGATGAATTATAGTTCATGCAATTAAAAAATATGTGACATTTAGAATTCTACTCAATGCATTAATTAATCAATATTAATTTGAATTTTGAAGAGTAAATAATAGTTAATGCAATATTTAAAATTTATTTAATCCACAATTCCACTCAATGCATTAAAGAAACATAACTCTCTATATTTCTTACTCTGACTTGCGAACAATGCCGGCCCTGAATGAAGGCCTGGGGCCTGGGCCTAGGGCCCGAGAAAAATTGCAGATTTGAGGGCCCATATAGTTTAGGTATATATATATATATATATATATATATATATATATAGTTTATAAAGTAATTTATCTAATCCTCATTCGCTTGTTTCACCGTCAAACACAAATATGATGTGATTTCTTTATTTTTTTACTGAATTTATTTCTTGTGCAGTGTGCTACTGCGCAATCACAAAGAATACTTTATTATATATAGTTTATTGGTGATTCTTGTGCCAAGCTGAATTGTTTTATATAGCTTATAAAATATTTTGTTCTATACCAATGCTAAAGTGTATTCACTTCATTATTGGAATTTCTTAAGGGCAGTATTAAGAATTTTGGTTGAGCCTGAAGGACAGAGATATTCATTCCATTATTGGAATTTTTTAGAGAACGTGATTACATAAATTTAAGTGGTATTTTTTCTTGATTTTTCTTTTTCAGTAAGGGCCCAAAATTTTTAACTCGCCTAGGGCATCGTAAAACTCAGGGCCGGCCTTGCTTGCGAACCTGCTACTAGTTGTTTACAAACAAACTCGTTTTTGCACAAACTACACAAAATGTGTCGTTTTCCACCTAATGTTGATTTTTATTTTCAATGATATTTATATAATTCTATTATTTAATTAATGTCGGTTCAAGTACATTGTCGGTTATTCATAATGGAGTCGTTTTCATTATATTGTCGTTTTTAATCAAAATAGCTTTAATATATGTTAGTTTTTTAGGTACGAAAAAATATATGGAATACTAATAATAAAATCCTATCCCGTGTATTTTCGCTTACTAAAAAAACTCGCACATATTTTGCTAACTTTGATGTGGAAAATGGTAGATTACGTAAAGTTGTTGGAACAAATATACCACAAATAAAATAATAATACTAAACAAAAACGATGAAAAGTTGAAAACCTAGAATATAAGTAAAACGACGATAAGATTATTGAAGAAAAAAACACCAGGAATCTATATATATATAAAAGGACAATCTCAAGTATTTGACATGGCACAATGAGGAACAAGGGATTCTCAAATCCTATTTTTTGCAAAATTGTTAATATTTTTAATTAAAAAATTATTTTGATGAGTGCTCATTCAATTAGAAAAGTTTAATGAAGAATTTTAAGTTACAGATAATGGACCTATTTATTAGGTAATTGAAAAGTTATATAAAACATATTAATACCTTTTTGGTTCTTAAAGGCACGGTTTAGAGAAGAAAAATAACCTCACAATTCTAAAGAGTTTTTGAAATTAACTAAGCAATTAATATTCTTAATATGAATCGGTTCATGAACAACCTTTTCGGTTCATGAACAACCTTTACTGTGCAATAAAAAAAAATATTAATATCAAAGGTCTATATGCTTCCATAAAGTCGGAAAACTGATATGCACAAGTGATGTATTATAGGCTATTTTGAAAATGCAGAATCTCACTCCGGCCTCTCCGTTTCTAAATTTCTCGCTGACCCTGGAATCGACGAGGCTTGGCAGTTTGAATTGAATTGCAACAGAATTTCTTTCCCTTTGGGACCGTCATGGCAAACTCCTTCTTCTCTAATGGCGTTGCTCTGATCTAATCCAGCCGGAAATTCGGGAAGTCGAGAGATGTAAATTTCTCTTTCTTTCACGTTTGCTATCATAGGAGCCTGAGAGTGAGACTACGTAGCTTTTTAAGGTCGGGCTTCTACCTCTGTTCAATCAAACGTATAACTATTTATTTCTCAAGTTTTCAATATGAGTACTATGTAATTTAGTCTAGATAAAAATATGTGTGCTCTGCTCTCATACAAAGTTATTTACTCATGTTTTTCTCTATTTAAACTCATTTTTACGTACAGAAAGTTATATGACACTATAGGCCTTATTATAGCTACTGGTCATATACATATGTACAGATATTCTTATGGTCTTTGTTTGTATCTACTAAAGCAAATTTATTTCGTTTTCTTCTCTTAATAACCATATCTGTGTTAGGTTTGTCTCTTTGACGAAGGTCGTTGTGTGCTATCACCGTTCTGTTGTGCTTCAAGTAACTCTCCACCGAGTCCGAATTAAAGAATCCGTTGTGTGCGGCATTTGAATGCCATTCTATGAAGAGACAAACGCCTCGATAATAATTGAAAGACGCATCTGACAAAGCTTGAGTTTCCAAAACTATCGTAGACTATGCTATGCATGCTATGTACTCTACGAGAACAAATTCGTTTAGATTCCATTTCAAGGAGAAGTTGCTGAAAAAGAGAAATTAAATTTAGTTTTGTCTTTTTATTTATTTTTTTTTATTAAAATAAAAATTTGTGCGCTTACACATCACATAAACTAGATATGCATTATTCCAGTATCTTTATTCTCTTGATTGATTTTGGAGTAGAAAGTTAATTGATCATCCTTTATAATTTAGAAAGAAAGAAAAACAATACAATACAAGCACCATCGATCTTCTACAAGATTATAGTCTACATAACATTTTATTTTTGGGGCAAAAAATATTATAAGTCGATAAATCAAGGACAAATGATTTAATGGGTTGATCTCTTTAGAAAAAGAAGATACTAAATATGACATGGCCTGTTTAAAAAAAATGATAAAAAAATGTATTTTTTTCCTTCAATAACCAAGTCTATACGTTCATTATTATTGAATTTAGTCATTCTTACATGAATTTTTGAAAAAAGATATGAAGAATATATTTATATTTTTTTTAGAAAAATATAAAGAATATTTATGTATATATATGATCAATTTAATACAAAATGTTTAAAAAAGTTTGGCCGCTTGATAAAATTGAGCAATCACTAAGGCCATCTTCAATGGATAACTTCTAAACACCAAATTCTCCAATTGAACTCCAAATTCTATTTTACACCAAATTCTCCAGTTTGGTATGACTTTTACACCAAATTCTCCAATTGAACTCCACTAATATTCTATTTTAGTGAGATAAATAATTTTACACCAAATTTGGTGTGATATTATTCACAATACTTAAAGATATTTAGTAATTCTATTAATAAATTTATAAAGTACATAAATATAAATTGAATCAATAAAGTAAATATGAAAAAATATTAAATTAATATTTAGTGTAATTTTTGGTATTAGTGATGGGAGTTTCCTTAAATTTAAGTTATCTATATGTTTTTCAATTACAACGTACAATCAAATTATTTAGTTTGTTCAATATTTATAATAGTAATAAAAGATTTAATGAAATTGAGCAGTTGGCCATTTTTTCTTCCATAAATACACTTATATTGGGAACAATAATATTAATTTTAAAAGTAACTATATTTCATATTTAATAATAAAAAAAAGATAAAATACGATGAAATTGAGCAGTTGGCAATTTGATATTGATGTATCTCTTCCGATGACATGAAAAACAAATTAATAAAATCAAATTATCAAATTGTTCGATTTTCTCAATAAGTAGTAGTACACCACCGCGCTAGGGTGGTGCCGATCCACTATTTTTTAAATTATTTTGTAAATTCATAAACTTCATCCATTTAATGTCTCACTTAATTTAATTAATTGCTTCATTATTTTACATATATGAATTTAAACGTAAATTAAATTCATGCATGCAGTTTGTGCAAACTAAATTCATTCGACTGCTTGTACTCGATGTTGGCTCATTTATTTAATGTTTTGTAAAAAAGAATCACAAGAAACTACCAGTTTATTGAATAATAGCTCCATGCATATTAACACGGTTAGCATATTTAGCTTCTACTTACAATCCACTTGAAAAAAATGTCTTTGAAATAGCAGTTATAATTTAGATGGGCGTGACTTTTAGATTGCACTGATGTATCTCTATTATTATATATACATAAATCATACCAAATGTAATATTTAAAGCATACTCCCTCCACTGCGACTTGGGGTCCTCTCTGCCAACCCCATTGTTGCTCCATCAATGTGGATCCAACGATTGCTGAGTGATCAGGCTAAGTCGTCCCAAGCCCTACATTCTACTATATTTATTCAAAAACATTGTTTAACGTCATTCACAGAGATTGTATCGACGCCACAACTAGCGTGTACTTAGCTGAATATTGAATATTGCGTTCACCAAGTTTGAGGTACCTGTTCTTTTAACAGACTAAAACATTTTGGCTCTACGTACCTTGCTTTGAGTTACCTTGCATATCCCTACTTAATCTTATACGGGCTTCAAAAATTCAAGAAGACTGGTGGTTATCGTTCTTTTCTCTCTTCAAGATTTAAATTGCATGTTTATTTAGATTGGTGGTTTTGAGAACAAATCCCTAAGTTGTGTTTTGAATATGTTTTAGTTTTTTAGGTTGCGATTTTTGTTTCTAATTTGCATTGTTTATCATTTGTACTGATTTCATAAGCAACATTTATTTGGATACCACGATATTAATTTTGTTTTTGTATGCAATTTTATTTGTGGAAATATGTTATATATGTTTTAGTTTATGATAGTAAGATTAGCAAATTATTTTGTTAAAACAATAAAAAACAAAGTAATTGAGCGAGATTCTAAAAATTAAAACAATAAACCTTTAATTTTAAACCTAAGATTTCAAAAGATAAATCAATCGGGTTTCAAAATCGAATAGGTAAAATTCTATCACCCGATCTCTTAAAAAAAGATCGATTTTTAAGTCGGAATTGGGACCGGAACCGGCATAACATTGGTGTTAATGTTATAAATCCTTTACCGACCTAGAACGAAAACCGAACAACAACGAACGATTCAAACAATACAATCTGATCCGATACAAACATGCAAATCAAAGAAATCAACCGAGAACGCAATACACATGCAACCACGGATCTCCGATCCTACCGAAACAGATTATACACACTCGACTACGGACAGAAAACAATCAAGAAAGAAATCGGAACGACGAAACCTGATTCTAGGGCTCGGCACGATCGATCGGAGATCGATCTGTCATCAGTCCACCTCACACGCCGAGAACTTCGCCGGAAACCACCGTCGCTACCCCGAAGCTACGACTCCGACTCTACGGCCACCGCGCGCGGCACAACTCCGACCTCAGACACGGTCGCGCTTCGGCGCGCTTACAGCCACGCACGAAGCAGCCTCCAATGGCTTCACCACCGACGCACGGTGCACCGAGATCACGATCGTCAGCTTCCGGCAACAAGACAGGCGATCTTTCCGCTCGATTCTCTCTGCGATCTTCGCGCCTCTTCCGTCGTGTGAGTTAGGGCAGTCGAATCTGCCTTAAAGGAGTCAAAGAGCACGACTCTGTGGAGCGTTGGATCAAGGAGCAATCGATGGCCAAGATTAACCCACTAAGCTGCAGGTGCTGCCTTGTCGTTTATAAAACAAACGACACTTAGTTTAAAAGACCAGCAGCTTATGATTAATGGGCTTGGGCCATTTTAACGCTTCTCACCCAGCAATCACCACCTAGAAGCGCTTCAATTTGCTTCGTGGATAAACATCATATGACAATGGTGCCCTATCCTTGCCCTACACGACAAAGATAAAACACACAAGTCAGTTTACGACAAACACAAAACAACCAACATTAAGCACACTAGACAGTGCTTGATTTAGTTGTTAATGGCAGAATCTTGGCTCCCAAGTCAGCAGGATTCTCTTCGACGAGGACCTTTTCCGGCTTGATTGTACCTACAACACAAACAAAACCTACACAAGTCACAAGCTCAAAGCAATTTCTCCTTTTATATAATAAACCAATTTCAACAGTGCTTCTAATGTAATTCAATTTCCACAACAATGCAGCTCAATGATCACTACCGGGGTTAGAAATTAATCTACTCAAACGCGAAATGAAGTAGGCTAAATCCGGCCTCGAATTAATCATATAAAGCATCAAAGATTCAATTACATTAGCATATGGTTTATTCTCCAACATAATACTTTCGGGGATATTCCAAAGGAATTTACCCTTACTTAACACACAACGATCGGCAAGAGAAAGATTCACAAACTTATCATATAACAATAAGAATATAGGAATGTCACTAGTAATATGAGAATAATAATATGAATCGCAATGACATCTAACAAGATCTATATTCGAAACATATGAATCACATCTTTCATACCAATGCCTCGGAGAATATTTCAAACCATATAACGACATCGTAAACAAGCACACTTTGTCATGAAATTGCTTATCTATATATCCCTTGGCTTGAACCACTACCATGCGCTCATCTAAACCTCTCCTCTTAGCCACTACCGACTTAGACCTCTCCCTAGATCTAACGGCCTCACTATAAGGATTCGGGTTACTAACATGAACCTCGGCAATCAAAACCGAAAACGCAAGGTCGGCATAGGAATACCTAGAAGGACGCCTAATGTCTCTTCTCTCTCTATCCCTAGCTAGTTGATAACTCTCTAACTCTCCCCGGTTAGACTCTTCGACATGTTCAACTTCCTCTACATGAGGTAGTTCAACATTCTCGTCACCAACTCCACCTATTCCTTCGTGAACGGGTGCATCACCTTGCGGTTCACCGACCGGCTCATCGACCCTAGGGCTTTCTAAGGGCTCCACCTCAATCGAGGTTCTACTAGACTCTTCTAAGGCACTCTCGGGTTCCTCTCTAGAAGATCTACACGGGAACGTACTCTCATCGAAGATCACATCTCTCGAGACTATGATCTTGACACCCCTAGTACTCCTATCCCACAACCGATACCCCTTTGTACCTTCTTGTTGTTGATAGCCCAAAAATACACACTTGATCGACCTCGGATCAAGCTTCCCTTCACGGGTATGTGCATAAGCCGCACACCCAAACACCCTAAGATGGCTAAGGTCCGGGACTCTTTTGGACCACATCTCTATAGGACACTTAAACCCTATGGCTGAATTAGGACTTCTATTCACTAGGTATGTGACCGTAGACAAAGCTTCACCCCAAAATGCTTTCGGCATTCCCGAAGTAAAGAGAAGACACCTAACCTTTTCTAATAGAGTCCTATTCATCCTCTCGGCAACGCCGTTTTGTTGAGGGGTTTTTCTCACCGTCTATGCCTAAGAATACCGTGTTCTCTACAATAAGCATCGAACTCTTGATTACAAAACTCAAGCCCATTATCGGTTCTAAGACCCTTGACCTTTCTACCCGCTTGGTTTTCCTCTAGGACTTTCCACTCCTTAAACCTACCTAAGGCTTCATCCTTAGACCTAAGAAGAAACGTCCAAACCTGCCTTGAGTAATCGTCAACAATACTAAGGAAATACCTATTATTCCCATGAGACACAACCCTTTCGGGACCCCACAAATCAGCGTGAACATACTCTAGGTTTTCTTTAGATAAATGCAATCCTTTACCAAAACTAAACCTATGTTGCTTACCTAACACACAAGGTTCACAAAAATCAAGGTGTGTTAGGGCGGTTTTACCAAGCAACCCCTTTTGATGAAGTAACATGAGACCTCTATGACTCATATGCCCGAGTCTCAAGTGCCACTTCTCAGTATCACTAAGGTTCGTTTTGGTAATAGGTTCACTTGCATTTTCTTTATCATTCACAATATTCAACGATACTTTATTATCATCAAGAACAGATTGAACTTCATGACAACCATTCAAGACATATAAAGTATTAATCTTAGTTGCCTTTAAAACTAACTTTCCATTGTGAATAATCGTCATACACCCATTTTCGGCCGTATTCTTACAACCTAGATCATCAAGGGTTCCGGTCGAAATAAGGTTTCTCATTAAACCGGGAACGTACCTAACCTTAGTAAGCTTGACTCTTCTATTCATATCGGTAAGCAAGATTACGGATCCTATTCCCGCTACTTCTAACGGATCATCGTTTGCCATGTTCACGGTTTCATTGTACATGTTACCTAACTCTAGGTCTACGAAGCAACTTCTATCGGGAGACATGTGAAACGAACAACCAGAATCTAGAATCCAATTATCATTATGTACCTTGCTACTAACATTTAACACATCAAAAATCATCGGACTTTTATCTTTAGAGCAAGCTACATTGGATTCACTAGATTGCTTAGTGTTCTTCGACGCTTTAGGGCAATCTCTCCTAAAATGTCCTACCTCACCACATGTATAACACCTCCTATTCTCGTTCGTGGGTTTTTGGAACTTAACGGGCTTCTCCTTTTTCTTGTTCTTCCTAAAGGCAGTATTAGGATTCTCACTATTGGCTCTAACAAACAAATTGCTACTAGCTTTCTTATGATTCTTCAACTCCGCTTCCCTAGCCCTTAAACCCGAGATAATCAAATCTAATTTAGGCACAGTACCTGAATATTGCAAAGCATCTTTCACAACATGATAATCATCAGGTAACGAGTTAAGAAGAATCATAGCAAGACTGGACTCTTGTAAATCTTGATCAGTTCCTTTAAACATCTGAGTCAGTTTAAGAAACTCGTCGAGATTATCATCAAGAGACTTGGTCGTGTCCATTTTAAAAGAAAATAGAGCACCCTTAAGGTATACGAGATTGGAAGCGGACTGAACTGAATAAACGGAATTCAGTTTGTCCCATAAAGCTAATGGTGATTCCTTACCATCAACTTTACGAAGAACGGAGTCTGATAGGTTCAAAATAATCAGACTATAAGCTTCCTCATCAATTTCGTCCTTACGGGATACTTGGTTCTCGGACCACTTTTTCTTGTCAGGTTCTAACGCAATAAGGACTTTATTATGCGACAATAAGGCCCTCATTTTCTTCTTCCAACTATTGAAATCAATTTTCCCATCATAAGAATTGATTTCGATTCTGGAAGCCATCTGACAGTTTTGAAAACAAAAATAATTGAATCTGATTTGATAAAAAATCAAAGGATCAAAGAACAAATCGCTAATCTGATATAAATTTGTTTATATAAAAAATCAGATTACCAATTTGACTGACCTAAACAAGATTTTTAACCAAAAAATAATTTTTCAAAACCCGAACAGATTATAGAACCACAAGAACACACCACCGAGAAAACCTAGCCAACAAGATTCAAACTAATCAACAAGAAAGAATCAATCAGAGACAAAGCCAAACAACACCAGATGCGGAATCACCCAACGAACAAATCGAAGTTATCGATCGACCGAAAATCGTGAGATTACGAAACCGAATTTCACGATTTATGGCTCTGATACCACTGTTATAAATCCTTTACCGACCTAGAACGAAAACCGAACAACAACGAACGATTCAAACAATACAATCTGATCCGATACAAACATGCAAATCAAAGAAATCAACCGAGAACGCAATACACGTGCAACCACGGATCTCCGATCCTACCGAAACAGATTATACACACTCGACTACGGACAGAAAACAATCAAGAAAGAAATCGGAACGACGAAACCTGATTCTAGGGCTCGGCACGATCGATCGGAGATCGATCTGTCATCAGTCCACCTCACACGCCGAGAACTTCGCCGGAAACCACCGTCGCTACCCCGAAGCTACGACTCCGACTCTACGGCCACCGCGCGCGGCACAACTCCGACCTCAGACACGGTCGCGCTTCGGCGCGCTTACAGCCACGCACGAAGCAGCCTCCAATGGCTTCACCACCGACGCACGGTGCACCGAGATCACGATCGTCAGCTTCCGGCAACAAGACAGGCGATCTTTCCGCTCGATTCTCTCTGCGATCTTCGCGCCTCTTCCGTCGTGTGAGTTAGGGCAGTCGAATCTGCCTTAAAGGAGTCAAAGAGCACGACTCTGTGGAGCGTTGGATCAAGGAGCAATCGATGGCCAAGATTAACCCACTAAGCTGCAGGTGTTGCCTTGTCGTTTATAAAACAAACGACACTTAGTTTAAAAGACCAGCAGCTTATGGTTAATGGGCTTGGGCCATTTTAACGCTTCTCACCCAACAGTTAATTTGTGTATACCTCAGTAATGCTGTCATCTTGGTGAAATCTCCACTGCTGCTTGGTGAATGGCTGAAGTGAGACATTGTCAACCCATATTTCCACCGATATATTCTTGCTCTGCAACCACAGCAAACAAAAAAACCCGAATAATTTCAAACGAAAACCGAGCGAAATCTTGACAATCTCTGTTTATGTCGGAAACTCCCAACTTTATTAACCAATAAATTCCGGAAGATAGGTTGAAACAAGTGAATCTGGTCAAAATTTCACCTCAAAGAAAATCTCAACCGGGCTCGAGAAATTTGCGAAAATACCGCCTTTTAAGAGACTCCAGCATCCGCTCTTGGCCATGACACTTCCACCTTGCATGTCACGCCCCTCAGCCGGCCTAAACACAGCGTCCACCGTCTCACTCCCTTCACTGACTTGAACCCAAGCTGAGAATTTCACACCAATTGATCACATGTCAAATAAAGCTGTGTGCAATCTCATGATAGAACTCTTTGCTTCGATGACTGTACCGGAAAAGCAATAGATTGTTCCTTGCTCAACTTGAACCGTCTGCGAGAAACTGTCCGATTCGTTCGTCCTGTCCCGTGCCACGATGAACCTGTTCCCGTCCTTTAACACTCTCTCTTCCACTTGTGCATGACCAAACGCATGCCATCCTTCGATGCTATGATCGAATCCCGGGTTCGCTATCAGGCCGCCCCCGTAAGACGCTCCTCGAGGCTCTTTCAAGCACCGTGATGACCAGGAGAATGTCATTTTTGTAATTAATATGTTTTCCTTAACCATTCAAGAGGAAAAGATCATATGCTTGCCTCAGTAGTTGCGTAGTAATCGTAAGTAGATGCTTCAATGCCTTTTCCTGCATAAATCGATTGCTCAATGTTGTACTTTAACAAAATATTATAAGCTCGGGAAATGTCCGGCCAAAGTCTTAAAACTCGTCTGTTTCTTACAGATGTATTTTAACTTAATTTTTGCCGGCTATAACCCCAAACTTTACGGTTTTATTACAAATGAACCGCAAACGACATTAAATGTCATGTGACGTGCCATGTAAGGTGCCACGTCACCAAAAAAAAACCTGGTGATGTGGCTTCTTACATGACACACTAGTACACTACGTGGCATTTAACGTCTTTCACCGTCTATTTGTAATAAACCTCGACATTAGAGACTCTAATCACCAAAAAGTAAGTTCAAAGATTTATCTCTTTGAAATGGACGAGTTTAAAGACGCAAGCCGTAAATTTCTTTATAACCTTGAACGCAAAAACACACTATAAAGCCCTTTCTTTTACGTCACTTCTTTATTAAACTAGTCCGAATTTCCGAGATAGAGAGAGAACCTGAAAAGAGAAAAATGCAAGGAAGCACGAAGTAAAAAGTTTCCAAGAGAGGATTATTCATCATATCGAGTGGATTGAAACAACATAAAAATTAGAAATTGGTAGAATATATACACGTTAAGCACGAGACACACATGCATTTGGGCGTAACATATTTATTTTTAGGACATAGTTTGTATCCACATTTCCCCATTCCGAACGTTACAAAGTACAAAAGTCATGTAAACTTTGGCAAAAGGTACAAATTTTGGTGTAACAGTTACTTAATTTCATATGGGAAACTGATTTTAACCCTCAATATATATACAATATATATACATATACTATATTTTTATTTCCAGTACTAACTACATGAAATGTCAGAGCAACGAATTAGCATTTGGGGATCATTGGTGAATTTTTTTTTTTTTTTTTTTTTTTGTGTTGAGACGGAAATTGACCGCGAATACCACAACTCTATATTCCTTAGGAGTGGCTTGCGAACCTGCTACTAGTCACGGTTTTTCATTCGACTTACTTAATAATATATCGTGTCATTTATAAACGTTATAATGAGAATTCTGTTAAATTATGCATACTGTTGTTTTTCAATCATGTAGTTTAAAAGTATCGCTGTTTCCACACTTAGCAAGTCGTTTCTGAACAAAAAAGGTCGTTTTTACACAAATTGTGTCGTATTTAAACATATAGAGTCGTTTTGTTTTCATAAACAGACTCGTTTTTGCACAAACTACACAAAATGTGTCGTTTTCCACATAACGTTGTTTTTATTTCAGATTACTATATTATAATGTTATTTTCAATGATATAAATAACTCTGTTATTTAATTAAAGTCGATTCAAGTACATTGCTGTTTATTTCACAAAAGTCATTTTCATTATATTGTCGTTTTTAATCAAAATGGCTATATCGCTTTTAATATATGTTAGTTTTTTTGTTACGAAAAAATATATGGAATACTAATAATAAAATCCCATCCCGTGTAATTCCGCTTACTAAAAAACTCGCACATATCTCGCTAAATTGATGTGGAAAATCGTTGATTACGTAAAGTTGTTGGAGCAAATATACCAAAAAAAAAAAAAATAGATAACAAAAACGATTCAAAATTGAAAACCTACAAAACAAGTAAAACGACGATAAGATTATTGAAGAAAAAACATTAGGAAATCATGTAACAAGAAAACATTAAAATTTAAAAGTTACATAAAGCGAAAAAGAAAACAGCCTGAAATACAAATAAGGGCGCTTTGGATAAATAGCCAAACTTGAAAGTGTGTTTAGCAAAATAGCTAAACTTTGGTTACTTTTTTAAACTAACCAGTTAACCATTTAAATGAAATTCCAATTACATTATTGCCCTCATGTTTTAATAAAATTAAAAAATTCATTTATTTTCATTAATTGAAAATATTGCTATTAATTAAAATAGCTATTAATATGGTAACAACCAAAAACTAAACCCCATTTTTTTTGTATAATTCAAATTTTAAATTCAAAACATTCATATAATTTTCGGATTTATTTTTTTTTCAAAAAATATCAACAAATTAAAAACGCGAATTAACGTAAATCAACAACGAATTAACGTAAATCAACAAATCAATGTAAATCAACAACGAATCAACGTAAATTAACAACGAATCAACGTAAATTAACAATAAAAAATATTATTCATATTAAAATTTAAATACAATAATCAAATATTTTAAATACAAAAAATAATCTCTCTCTTTCCCGTAAGACCGCCGAAGTTTCGCCGTCGATCGTCTTGGCTCGGTGTTTCCGAGCGAGTGCTCCGATGGAAGAGCTCCTTCGCGCGCGACGGGGGCAGCGAAATCTCATCGTCGTTGGAGGCGCCGGAGCCGGCGGTGCTGCTCCCACCCAGAGACAGGGATCCCAACGGCCTGAAAAACGACTTCCTGCCCTCGCCAGAATCGTCGCTGTCGTTGGCCAAGTCCCCGTAGAACCCGACGAGCTCGTTGTCGGGCTGCAGCGCAACGTTGGGGGATGAGCTGGGGCGGGGCTTGGGCGGCGTCTCGAAGACGCAGTCGTCGTCACGGTGGAAGAAATGGACGGAGGTGATCTCGGTGTCGGCGAATCTAACGCGGCGAGCGCGCTTCCTCTTGATGCGCAGGGCGCGATTCTCGCCCTCCGACTTGCTGCGAGGGGTCTCGTCGGGGACCTTCGACGCCATGGATTCGCTCGGAGAATATATATATATATATATATATATATAGAGAGAGAGAGAGGAGAGAGAGAGAGAGAGATGATCGATGAAAATGGTTCAAATTGGTTATTAAATTTTCAAATTGTGCATAATTAATTAAGCTTGATTTGTGCTGATTTTTATTTAATTAATTACGAAAATTTTATAATTAAAATGATTAATTAAAGGGTATTACAGGGATAAAAAATGTTATTAAAATGCCACCTCATGTTAATTGGCTAGTTAACAAAATTAGCCAAAGTTTGGCTAATTTGCTAATCCTATGTTTGAGTTTGGCTATTTGGAGCAATTTCTTTAAAAATAAAATGAAATAAAAACAAAGGGATTAGATACATGACATGAAAAGAAAAACGACATTACATAATGAAGATAGACAAGAAACGACAAGAAATGAATTAACGACAGCGAAAATATAAACCGAGAAAACCAAAGCGTTTGATATACTAACGATGGAAAATGAAAATAAAAGCAATCTGTCCATGATGGAAGATTGGATAGTAGAACTAAACAATTCATTTGTGAAAGAATTGAGTACTTTTACCATACAACTCTTGATTTTTTTTTTATTTTTTTTTTTGACAGAATAGAGAGAGAGAGAGATTTAAAGAGGGAGAGTTCTATGATTGTTGTGTTCATCAACGAAACCGCCATCGGCAGTGCGTATATATATATATATATATATATATATATATATGTATATGTATATATATATATATATGGGATTTTATATTATATACGAGTTACAAAAAAAAATAGATGGGATTTATTTTTTATATATTTAAAGTAAAGAACGAATTTATGTTACTGACGCGCAATCATAGCGATTTGATAAATATACACTATGGGGATTCTGTTACCGAGAAATAAATGGGATTTACTATATAGTTTACCTTACCAAAAATATATATATAAAAAATAAACTCTTATATTCCTTCTAGCACGTGGGATTCTATTAGCTCGTAAGCTAATTAAATAGTTAGATTCATTTTTATTTATATATAAAAAAAAAGAACCTGAAAAATAAGATTTTCAAATAGTATGCTTTTCTATTTTGCAACATCATCCTCCAAAAACCTTTCATATATATATAATATATATAAATTAAGATATAAATAGATTGATTTTAATATATGAATTTTAAAAGATGAATTATAGTTCATGCAATTAAAAAATATGTGACATTTAGAATTCTACTCAATGCATTAATTAATCAATATTAATTTGAATTTTGAAGAGTAAATAATAGTTAATGCAATATTTAAAATTTATTTAATCCACAATTCCACTCAATGCATTAAAGAAACATAACTCTCTATATTTCTTACTCTGACTTGCGAACAATGCCGGCCCTGAATGAAGGCCTGGGGCCTGGGCCTAGGGCCCGAGAAAAATTGCAGATTTGAGGGCCCATATAGTTTAGGTATATATATATATATATATATATATATATATATATATATAGTTTATAAAGTAATTTATCTAATCCTCATTCGCTTGTTTCACCGTCAAACACAAATATGATGTGATTTCTTTATTTTTTTACTGAATTTATTTCTTGTGCAGTGTGCTACTGCGCAATCACAAAGAATACTTTATTATATATAGTTTATTGGTGATTCTTGTGCCAAGCTGAATTGTTTTATATAGCTTATAAAATATTTTGTTCTATACCAATGCTAAAGTGTATTCACTTCATTATTGGAATTTCTTAAGGGCAGTATTAAGAATTTTGGTTGAGCCTGAAGGACAGAGATATTCATTCCATTATTGGAATTTTTTAGAGAACGTGATTACATAAATTTAAGTGGTATTTTTTCTTGATTTTTCTTTTTCAGTAAGGGCCCAAAATTTTTAACTCGCCTAGGGCATCGTAAAACTCAGGGCCGGCCTTGCTTGCGAACCTGCTACTAGTTGTTTACAAACAAACTCGTTTTTGCACAAACTACACAAAATGTGTCGTTTTCCACCTAATGTTGATTTTTATTTTCAATGATATTTATATAATTCTATTATTTAATTAATGTCGGTTCAAGTACATTGTCGGTTATTCATAATGGAGTCGTTTTCATTATATTGTCGTTTTTAATCAAAATAGCTTTAATATATGTTAGTTTTTTAGGTACGAAAAAATATATGGAATACTAATAATAAAATCCTATCCCGTGTATTTTCGCTTACTAAAAAAACTCGCACATATTTTGCTAACTTTGATGTGGAAAATGGTAGATTACGTAAAGTTGTTGGAACAAATATACCACAAATAAAATAATAATACTAAACAAAAACGATGAAAAGTTGAAAACCTAGAATATAAGTAAAACGACGATAAGATTATTGAAGAAAAAAACACCAGGAATCTATATATATATAAAAGGACAATCTCAAGTATTTGACATGGCACAATGAGGAACAAGGGATTCTCAAATCCTATTTTTTGCAAAATTGTTAATATTTTTAATTAAAAAATTATTTTGATGAGTGCTCATTCAATTAGAAAAGTTTAATGAAGAATTTTAAGTTACAGATAATGGACCTATTTATTAGGTAATTGAAAAGTTATATAAAACATATTAATACCTTTTTGGTTCTTAAAGGCACGGTTTAGAGAAGAAAAATAACCTCACAATTCTAAAGAGTTTTTGAAATTAACTAAGCAATTAATATTCTTAATATGAATCGGTTCATGAACAACCTTTTCGGTTCATGAACAACCTTTACTGTGCAATAAAAAAAAATATTAATATCAAAGGTCTATATGCTTCCATAAAGTCGGAAAACTGATATGCACAAGTGATGTATTATAGGCTATTTTGAAAATGCAGAATCTCACTCCGGCCTCTCCGTTTCTAAATTTCTCGCTGACCCTGGAATCGACGAGGCTTGGCAGTTTGAATTGAATTGCAACAGAATTTCTTTCCCTTTGGGACCGTCATGGCAAACTCCTTCTTCTCTAATGGCGTTGCTCTGATCTAATCCAGCCGGAAATTCGGGAAGTCGAGAGATGTAAATTTCTCTTTCTTTCACGTTTGCTATCATAGGAGCCTGAGAGTGAGACTACGTAGCTTTTTAAGGTCGGGCTTCTACCTCTGTTCAATCAAACGTATAACTATTTATTTCTCAAGTTTTCAATATGAGTACTATGTAATTTAGTCTAGATAAAAATATGTGTGCTCTGCTCTCATACAAAGTTATTTACTCATGTTTTTCTCTATTTAAACTCATTTTTACGTACAGAAAGTTATATGACACTATAGGCCTTATTATAGCTACTGGTCATATACATATGTACAGATATTCTTATGGTCTTTGTTTGTATCTACTAAAGCAAATTTATTTCGTTTTCTTCTCTTAATAACCATATCTGTGTTAGGTTTGTCTCTTTGACGAAGGTCGTTGTGTGCTATCACCGTTCTGTTGTGCTTCAAGTAACTCTCCACCGAGTCCGAATTAAAGAATCCGTTGTGTGCGGCATTTGAATGCCATTCTATGAAGAGACAAACGCCTCGATAATAATTGAAAGACGCATCTGACAAAGCTTGAGTTTCCAAAACTATCGTAGACTATGCTATGCATGCTATGTACTCTACGAGAACAAATTCGTTTAGATTCCATTTCAAGGAGAAGTTGCTGAAAAAGAGAAATTAAATTTAGTTTTGTCTTTTTATTTATTTTTTTTTATTAAAATAAAAATTTGTGCGCTTACACATCACATAAACTAGATATGCATTATTCCAGTATCTTTATTCTCTTGATTGATTTTGGAGTAGAAAGTTAATTGATCATCCTTTATAATTTAGAAAGAAAGAAAAACAATACAATACAAGCACCATCGATCTTCTACAAGATTATAGTCTACATAACATTTTATTTTTGGGGCAAAAAATATTATAAGTCGATAAGTCAAGGACAAATGATTTAATGGGTTGATCTCTTTAGAAAAAGAAGATACTAAATATGACATGGCCTGTTTAAAAAAAATGATAAAAAAATGTATTTTTTTCCTTCAATAACCAAGTCTATACGTTCATTATTATTGAATTTAGTCATTCTTACATGAATTTTTGAAAAAAGATATGAAGAATATATTTATATTTTTTTTAGAAAAATATAAAGAATATTTATGTATATATATGATCAATTTAATACAAAATGTTTAAAAAAGTTTGGCCGCTTGATAAAATTGAGCAATCACTAAGGCCATCTTCAATGGATAACTTCTAAACACCAAATTCTCCAATTGAACTCCAAATTCTATTTTACACCAAATTCTCCAGTTTGGTATGACTTTTACACCAAATTCTCCAATTGAACTCCACTAATATTCTATTTTAGTGAGATAAATAATTTTACACCAAATTTGGTGTGATATTATTCACAATACTTAAAGATATTTAGTAATTCTATTAATAAATTTATAAAGTACATAAATATAAATTGAATCAATAAAGTAAATATGAAAAAATATTAAATTAATATTTAGTGTAATTTTTGGTATTAGTGATGGGAGTTTCCTTAAATTTAAGTTATCTATATGTTTTTCAATTACAACGTACAATCAAATTATTTAGTTTGTTCAATATTTATAATAGTAATAAAAGATTTAATGAAATTGAGCAGTTGGCCATTTTTTCTTCCATAAATACACTTATATTGGGAACAATAATATTAATTTTAAAAGTAACTATATTTCATATTTAATAATAAAAAAAAGATAAAATACGATGAAATTGAGCAGTTGGCAATTTGATATTGATGTATCTCTTCCGATGACATGAAAAACAAATTAATAAAATCAAATTATCAAATTGTTCGATTTTCTCAATAAGTAGTAGTACACCACCGCGCTAGGGTGGTGCCGATCCACTATTTTTTAAATTATTTTGTAAATTCATAAACTTCATCCATTTAATGTCTCACTTAATTTAATTAATTGCTTCATTATTTTACATATATGAATTTAAACGTAAATTAAATTCATGCATGCAGTTTGTGCAAACTAAATTCATTCGACTGCTTGTACTCGATGTTGGCTCATTTATTTAATGTTTTGTAAAAAAGAATCACAAGAAACTACCAGTTTATTGAATAATAGCTCCATGCATATTAACACGGTTAGCATATTTAGCTTCTACTTACAATCCACTTGAAAAAAATGTCTTTGAAATAGCAGTTATAATTTAGATGGGCGTGACTTTTAGATTGCACTGATGTATCTCTATTATTATATATACATAAATCATACCAAATGTAATATTTAAAGCATACTCCCTCCACTGCGACTTGGGGTCCTCTCTGCCAACCCCATTGTTGCTCCATCAATGTGGATCCAACGATTGCTGAGTGATCAGGCTAAGTCGTCCCAAGCCCTACATTCTACTATATTTATTCAAAAACATTGTTTAACGTCATTCACAGAGATTGTATCGACGCCACAACTAGCGTGTACTTAGCTGAATATTGAATATTGCGTTCACCAAGTTTGAGGTACCTGTTCTTTTAACAGACTAAAACATTTTGGCTCTACGTACCTTGCTTTGAGTTACCTTGCATATCCCTACTTAATCTTATACGGGCTTCAAAAATTCAAGAAGACTGGTGGTTATCGTTCTTTTCTCTCTTCAAGATTTAAATTGCATGTTTATTTAGATTGGTGGTTTTGAGAACAAATCCCTAAGTTGTGTTTTGAATATGTTTTAGTTTTTTAGGTTGCGATTTTTGTTTCTAATTTGCATTGTTTATCATTTGTACTGATTTCATAAGCAACATTTATTTGGATACCACGATATTAATTTTGTTTTTGTATGCAATTTTATTTGTGGAAATATGTTATATATGTTTTAGTTTATGATAGTAAGATTAGCAAATTATTTTGTTAAGATGTCGGAGAAGATGGATATGTGTACAAATTGCGCGAAAACTCTTTATAACTAACTAAAATATAGTAACATCTTTTGGGGCCTTATATATTATTATCTGGTAATTACGATTAGATATCATTACATTATAATTATATATATTAATTACATTACGGTTTATGTGTCCTATTTTGGCTGTCAATTATGTTGGAAGTTTGTGTTTGACTCTATTTGGCATTTCATTTGTAAATTAAAGATATAGTTTTATTTTTGTATGCAATATTTTTATTTGTGGTAATTGCAAGTTTTTATTTTTATTTTTGTATGCAATATTTTTATTTTGGTAATTGCAAGTTTTTTATTGTCTCTTTGTAAATTAAAGGACGAAAAGTATAGTCAAGGTCCTTCAAATAAACAATTTCAAGAATAAATTTTAAAAAATATGGGGCGGATTTACATACAGTAGTCCCTATCCCATTTAAAAGGTCCATTATCGATTCAGCCCCTCCCAAAATAATTATATTAGCCCCCCACGCCAAACCCAAAACTCAAAAAGCCCACCTAAAAGTATCTATTTCACCCAGCCCCACCAGTCGACGCATTAGTTCACTTTTACTGACATGGACCCACGCGAGTGAGTCACACAGCCTTGCATCTGCTCCCGTCAGATAGGAAATAAACAAAAGAAAATGTGCCAAAAATATGAAGAGAACGTGAAGTTAAAAAAACATAAATGCAAATATATTTATTAACTCAAAAACAAGAGTAAATATCAAACCCACTCTAAGTACTAATGTTTCGTTTAGATCTTATCATTTTAACCCTTAAACTCTACTATTTTATTAAATGCACCCTGAATATTTCACAATGTAACATAAAACTATACATAAATTAAATATTTAAAGATCTCACAGTATTAAAGGATAAATGTATCACTTTGAGGGTAATATAGCCAAAGACAACACTGAGAAAGAAGGATAAGTATCGATATATGTTTTATGTATATGAAATATTAATTAACTTGAAGAATGAACATTATTATCTAAGTTAACAGCCCAACTTTTTATTTACTGAATTTATGAATTGAGGAACTGAGGATTGATCAGTTGAATTGAATTAAATCTATGTATTGTAGTATAGAGAATTTTATTCGAAGTTTGTAATTGTGAGATATTAATAACTAATACGATCGAAAATTGAATAGTAAAATTTACAATTCAAAATTTTAGCTCCTAGCGCGATTCGGCCCGGTCGTAGCCCGTTTCCGATTCGTTCCGATCCCGGCTAAAAAATTAGGATTCTGGTACAAAATTTTGACCAAAAATTTGTAGCCCCCCTAATATAATTTTCTGGATCCGCCACTGCTCACACTATTACCCGCAAATTCGTCAGGTGTTGAGTTCAATATATATTTTTATCGTAAAACACAATCTAAATTATTTTCCGGTTAAATATATTCAGCTAAATTCATTTAGATATTATTTTCATCATTGTTACAATTTATTAGTAAACTATAGATACGATATCATTTTTTATATAATATTCTAAAAATTAAGATTTTTAATTTATTTTACTAACTAACTCCATCGAATTATACTTTTCTTATATTGTTTTTTTTACATGACAACCTAAATGGCTAAGCATTTTTAAATTATAATGTTATACCTCTTTGTTAAAGAATATTTGTGTTGCGAACACCCACCGTCCAAGGAGAAAATCTTGGAGAAGGAAAAAAAAAAGATCAATCTAATTAACCTTGGTATTTTATATTTTAGTCTAAAAGCAATCCCTCATAAGTTTTTTTTTTCATGGTTTTTATATATTTAGGATCTTCCAAAGGAAATTCATCTGACTTTATTTATATAAAAAAGAAGAAGATAAAAGTAAGTTAAAAAAATTAATCTAAGAACTAAAAAGAAAAAAAAAATAAGGAAAAAAATAATCATACCGACTAATTTCAAGAATTAAGTTTATGAATACACTTCAACACTTGGCAAATGATATATTGAAGTTTTAGTTAGCTTTTATATTGATATTTTTTTTCTTAATCGAATTTGGGCACTCTTTTATTCTTATGTAGATTAATCAAGGTTAATTAACGTTTTTGCTTAACTGATATTTTAGTTATCTTTTCTAAATAAATATTGTTATATTTAATAATAAAAAAAATCGCCAAAAACATTACACAACAAAATTAAACAACTATTGAGTTTGATGTCGACATATGTCAAATAAACAATCAAATTCATTAATTTATTTAATATTTTAACGTCACCGCGCGAAGCGCGGTGCCCGTCCACTAGTTTATATAACAAGAAATCATTGAAAGTTATATAAAGCGAAAAAGAAAACAGACTGAAATAAAAAAACGACGATAAGATTATTGAAGAAAAAAATACCAGGAATTTATATAACAAGAAATCATTGAAAGTTATATAAATCGAAAAAGAAAACAGCCTGAAACAAAGGGATTAGATAAATGACATGAAAAAAACGACATTGCATAATGAAGATAGATAAGAAACGACAGGAAAAATATAAACCAAGAAAACCAAAGAACGTTTGATATAGTAACGATGAAAAAATGAAAATAAAATCAATCTGTCTATGGAATATTGGATATTAGAACTAAGTAATTGATTTGTGGAACAATTGAGTACTTTTACCATACAACTCTTTCCCTTTAAATCTTTCTCTCTATGTGCACTCAAATTCCATTAATTAAGAACAAAACACATAGAGAGAGAGATTTAAAGAGGGAGAGTTCTATGATTGCTGTGTTCATCAATGAAACCTTCATCGGCAATGCGTATATATAAATATATGGGGATTTTTTTTATTATATACGACTATACGAGTTACAAAAAATAGATGGGGTGTTTTTTTATTATTATTATTTAAAGTATAAGAACGAATTTATGTAACTGATCCCGTAATCTTAGCGATTTTATAAATATATTGGGATTTTGTTACGGAGAAATAAATAACAATAAAATATCATATTGTTTTCCTTACCAAAAATAACAAAAACACTTATATTCCTAATAGCACGTGGGCTCCTATTAGCTCGTAAGCTAATCAAATAGTTAGATTGATATAAATAGATAGATTTTAATATATGAATTTTAAAAGATGAGTTAATGCAATTAAAAAAAAAGTGACATCTAGAATTCTACCCAATGCAGTAATTAATCAATATTAAATTGAATTTTGAAGGGTGGATATATAAATATATGGGATTTTATATTATATACGATTTACAAAATATAGATGGCGTTTTGTTTTTTTATAAGTAATGTGTAAGAACGAATTTATGGAACTGATCGCGCAATCGTAGCGATTTTATAAATATGGGGCTTTATTACGGACAAATAAATGGGATTTACTAACAATAAAAATCGCATATTGTATCTTAAAAAAAAAAAAAAATCGCATATGGTGGCATCCTTACAAAGAAAAAAAAACTTTTATATTCCTATTAGCACGTGGGCTCCTATTAGCTCGTAAGCTAATTAAATAGTTAGATTCATTTTTATTTTAAAAAAAAAATGTCAAAATCTGAAAAATTAGATTTTCAAATATTATGCCTTTCTATCTTGCAACATCATCCTCCAAAAACCTTATATATATAAATATATAAGTGAAGATATAAAAAGATTGATTTTAATATATGAATTTTAAAAAATGAATAATAGTTAATGCAATTAAAAAATATGTGACATTTAGAATTCTACTCAATGCATTAATTATTCAATATGAAGTTGAATTTTGAAGGGTGAATAATTGTTAATGCAATATTAAAAAAATATGTTACAATTGTTAATGCACTCAAAAAAATAAACTAAGAAATCCAAAGAACGTTTGATATATTAACGATTGAAAAGTGAAAAAAAAAAAAGCAATCTGTCTATGGACGATTATACAGTAGAACTGAGTAATTGATTTGTGAAATAATTGAGTACTTTTACCATACAACTCTTTCCCTTTAAATCTTTCTCTCTATGTGCACTCAAATTCCATTAATTAAGAACAAAACACATAGAGAGAGAGATTTAAAGAGGGAGAGTTCTATGATTGCTGTGTTCGTCAATGAAACCAAACCACCATTAGCAATGCGTATAGATAAATATATGAGATTTTATATTAATTAATATACGAGTTACGAAAAATATATATATATATATATATATATATATATATATATTTAAAGCGTAGGAGCGAATTTACGTAACTGATCGCGCAATCGTAGCGATTTTATAAATATATGGGGATTTTTGTAAAGGAGAAATAAATGATATTTACTAGCAATAAAATCCCATATTGTTATCCTTACCAAAAAAAAAGAAGAAACTCTTATATTCCTAAAAGCACGTGGGCTTCTATTAGCTCGTAAGCTAGTAACAATATTAAATAGTTACTAGTTAGAATGATCTTTTTTTTTAATGTCAAAATCTGAAAAATTCTATTTTTGTTATGAATATAATTGAATGACATCTTTATTTTATGGAGTTTTCTTGTATGTAACTCTTATGTTATGGAGTAAGAGTTACGGAGTTTTCTTGTATGTAACTCTTATGTGTTGTAACTAGAGTTGTCCATTCGGGGCGGGCCTGCCACCCGCAGGCCCGTCGGCCCGCGAAGCCCGAGGCAACTCGGGCCTGCCCGCTCCGAGGCCCGCCTGGGTCAGCCCGCCCGCAGCCCGAGGTGGTTGCGGGACCACGGGCTTATGCCTTTTTTTTTCTTTTTTAAAAAAATGTGGACCATTGGATGCAATGATCAAATGGCTGCGAGAGTTCCAAAATTTAATCGTGGCAAAAGTACCTGAACATTTATGTAACTGACACCAACTAATAGAATTGGTTAGTATAAGTACCAAATTAATACATTTTGGTACCCTAACTGCAACATAATGGCTATTTAATATCTGTAAAAAATAAAAATTATTTTCATAGTATAATAAATGATAAAAAAAACGGCTATATTTTCAAAAAACATTAAAAAAAAATTAATTACTTTCTCTATAAATAACACCCTAATTCAAAAAAACAATTCACACCAATCTCACTCTACTCTCTTATTTTCTCTCAAGCTTAAGCTCTCAATTTCAAGCTCTAAATTTGTAAGTTTGTACACATTATTTATTAGTTAGTAATTTAGTATACATATAAAATTAGATTTGAATATTATGGATCCATTTCCTCAAAATTTGATTACACTGACGTAAATTATTGATTATTTAGAATTCACTCGTATCATAACTTAGCAAACTTATTGGGTTCTTGTTCTTGTAATTGCAATGATGGTAATTGTGGATATATTTGTGAATTCCATTTAAAAGCTTAGCACTTGCCTTCAAAATAATCTCCTTTTGCCGAATTAGTTCTATTTTGGAATATAATTGTTTTAGACGGTTAATTATGATATATTTGTGGACGTTTGGTTTACTTCTCTAAACACGATTTTATGGAGGGTCGGATCCATCGGACCCTCCATTTTTTTTTTTTACGGAGTCGGAGCTCCGCCTCCGACAAAACACGGAGCCGGATTAATCCGGCTCCGACAATTTAAAAAAAAATTAATTTCGTGTAACGGCTCTTTTTTTCCAGCCGTTGGATGAAGCGCGCGGACGGCCCAGATGAGTCGACCGTTGGGCAACGGCTCTTTTTTGTTTTTCCCAAAAAACTTTCTGATTTTGCAGAAAGGACCCTGCAAATAAATCCGTTGGTGATTAATACACCACTTACTCGATTCTCTCCAAAATTTCCCTATAAAAATCACACTTCTCCCTCATTTTTTTTCACACAACTCACTCTCTTCTTCTCTTACTCTCTCAACTCGCCCAAGCTCTCAAAAAATCCGATCTTAAGCTATAGTTTTCTTATCTTATAGTTATATTAATACACTTATTTTAGTTATAATATCTATTATATTATATAGTTTAGTTATATTATAGTTTATTTTAGTTATAATGTCGAGTTCCGATAACCGTTCTCGAGGCCGAAATGATCGCCGAGGAAAAGGACGGGCCGGTTCCGAAACCGGGTCGGTTAATAGTATCTCGCATCCAACTCCGCCGGTACAACAACAACAAATACAACATACATATTATGGCGGTGTTTACCAACAAAATGCTCCGGGTTCCTCTAGTCTACCATCGCCACAAATTCAACCTCATGCCATGGTTCCGGTAATTTATGGTCAACAATTTGGTGGTTTTACTAACTTTCTTCAAAATGCTACAGGAAATATTCCGGAATGGTCGAGCGAGCAAGAGGCGTACGATGCCCAAAACCGAGAAGTTTCGGGATCGATGAACATGAACGACGGAAGAGACGACGATCCGAATTACGAAGGTCTTGAAGGCGGGGACGACGACGACGACGATGAGGACGACGACGAAGAGGAGGGCGACGTCGAAGAGGAGGACGCAATTCTTCCACCGCCGCCGCCGGTCCGAGCTCGTGGTTCTAGTCGGCCTCCTATTCCGCCGCCGGCAAACCCGCCACCGCCAAAACCGAGGAAGAGGAAGAACCTAACATCTCCGGTATGGCGAAATGACTTTTTCCCACTTTATATTCTTAATCCTACTACAGGAAAGGAGGAAAGATTCGGAAAATGTCGAACTTGCAGAGAAATAAAGCCGGCCGATCCAAAAACTCAAGGCACATCGTACCTCCGAGATCACGCCTTGCTATGCCGAAAGCGTAAGAAAGTGGAGGAGGTAAGTCGCTTATCCGATCTCATTTATAGGAAAGCTCTCGCTAGATTTATCATACGCGATGGTTTACCGATATCGTTTTCCGAGGGTGATGGTTTGAACGAGTTTTTAGCATTCATCGCCCCGATAAACTACCGGTACGTCTCGCGTCATGTAACTAGAGAGACAATAATTCAATATTATGATGAACAAAGAGTTGAGCTAGACAAATTATTTCAACAAGCGTCGTACAAGTTTGCTTTAACATCGGATTGTTGGAAAGGTCACGCTAACGATGATTATATTTCCGTTGTAGCTCATTTTATTAACGATGATTGGAAATTAGAAAAGCGTATTTTAGGATTTAAACCCATGCGTGTTAGGCATACCGGGGTTAACATTGCCGAGGCTATATTGAATGTGTTGACATTTTGGAACCTTAGCAATAGGGTAGTTTCAATCACATTAGATAATGCTAGCCCCCACAACATTACCGTTGATGTGTTAAAGGATAGTCTTGACAATTTTAGGGCCGATTATTTCCATCAAAGATGTGCATGCCATATTATCAATTTGATAGTTCAAGCGGGGTTAAATATTATTTCGCCGAGCATAGATAGAATTAGGAGTGCCATTATGTACATACGATCATCTACTATGCGCACAGAATCTTGGTTAGCATATTGCAGGGAATACCACAAAGCAGAGCGAGTGTTCTCCCCGGATATGCCTATCCGGTGGAACTCTACCTACTTGATGTTGGAGGCGGTCATACCGTACAAGGAGCTAGTGACGAACTGGATCAACGGACAAGAGTTCAGACACGTGGACGACTACCTCGACGAATCCGATTGGATGATGGCTATCCAATTCCAGGCTTTTCTATCCCTTTTTTACACTATTACCGTTACTTTATCTCATGTTTACAAACCCACATCTCATTTAGCTTTAGCTTGCATTTTTGATATTATTGTTCATTTTGATAAAGCAAAACAAAACCCTTTATTTGCAAATGTTTTGACACCGATGATTGAAAAATTTAGGGTTTATTGGAAACATATTCCATTTTTGTTTTGCGCGGCTATTATCATAGATCCTACACTAAAGCTCGGTAAATTGCAGGCGATCTTGGCTATGATGCAACAATTGACGGGAGATCCATACCTTGACGAAGACTATCCTGACGCGGAATTGAAGATGAGGCTTCTTTACAAGGAGTACGAGACGAAGTATTACGACGACATGGAGCAAGAAGGAGACACGGAACACGTCCCGACGCCGCCCCCGAGCAACGCACCCGGAGCGCCCTATGTTTTGACGCATCGGGTGTTTTACAACCTAACTCATACCGGCGGGCACGGAGGATCATCAACGGTTTCAAGTCCGGCGTCAACGTCACAACATAGCGGGAGTTCCGGAGGTCGTCGTCCCCGAAGAACCAACCGCCGAAGAATCAACGAGTACGACGTCTTTTGCAACCTTCCACCGGCACCGTGTCCCGACGAAGGCCTCGACATACTTGAATGGTGGCGCGTAAATCGTCTTGAGTACCCGGTTTTATCATTGGTGGCTCGCGACATCCTCACCGTTCCGGTCTCCACGGTGTCATCAGAAGCGGCTTTCTCATTGGCGGGACGCCTATTGGAGGCTCGACGCAAGTCAACGAAGGCGTTTTTGGTCGAAATCCTTATGCTTTCCAAGGATTGGATTTTGGCCGAAAAGCGAACGCAAGATAATCAAATGGTAGACAACGAGTTGTTAGACTATTTCAACGAGCTTAATGTGGCAAACCCGGAGTAATCGGTTTGTACTTTGTAATTTTATGACATTTGTATTTGCTTTATTTTATAATATAAATAAAAACCTTAGGGCGCTCTTTCCTCGCCCGAGCCGCACCCTTTTGGGGGACTTGGAGAGGTTTTAACGAGGCCCGTTATTTATATATCTCTATGTTTATATCCTACATGAAATTTGAAATTTGAATCTCAAAACCGTAAAAACCGTAAACTATAATTTGAATTTCGAACTCTAAACCCGTGTACAAGAACTCTACAACATTTTTTTTTAAATAAAAGGACTATAACGCAATTTTTAAAAAAATATATTTAAAAAAAACACGGAGTCGGATTAATCCGGGTCCGAGAAAATCCGGACTCGGATAAATCCGACTCCGACAAAAAAAAATAAAAAAAATAGAGGGCACGGATATCCGTGCCCTCCCACATTTGCAGGATTAATTTTATATATATTGCGTATGTAATCCGTTCCGTTTCCACTATTACACATTATTATGACCTTTATTGTCTTGCTTGAAATGAATGACATTAATATTATTTTTAACCTGTTAGTGTTAACGTCTTTGACTCAAAGAACAAAATGCGCGGTAAACATATGTTCCACATGCAAGGGGTGTATAAACATGTACATTTTCAAAGCATATAAATAAAAGAGAGTCTAAGTTATGCTTTTATTTATTAAAGTACTAATATAATAGTTAGACAGTATATTTGGTTGAGGATGAACAAGTACATGTATCTATATAGCTCTCTTGATATATTGGATTTTTTTTTTGACGGTTTGGTTAAGACCGAATGTTCAAATATCGTTTGAAAATTCTATCACACTTCATTATTATAAAATATTTAATTCTCTATTAATTTATATGTTGAAAATATATATGAATAAGTCATGTTGGAAAATAGAATGTCCTTTCGTTGTTAGGAAATTATACTTCTTATTAAACGGGCAAGAATATTTATGTAATTATGTTTGGTATTTATTAATCGTTTTATTTCAAATCGTAAATATCAATTAATATTGATAAATGACTTTATAACTTATTTGAGAATAAATGGGTAGATACTAAATAAATTTATTTTAATATTTTGAGTTAGCAATATTCCTAGAAGTGAATACCACAATTTATGAATTTTGGGTTAATAACATTCCCCGAAGTGGATGTTACAAATATATGAAATAATGTTAGTTATATAATGAAAAACTTATAAAGCAAGTGTGAAAATGTCCCGCAAAATTTAGTTACTTCGTGATTGAAGTTGTGCACGAATATTTATGATAGAGACACATTATAAAATTTATATTTCACATTCGTAATTGATAAGCTCTGGAAGTAACCATCTCATAAGTGAGAACCCGTGACAATATTGAGATGATAAATATATATATATATATATATATCTCGCTCAAATTATATCATTATTCTAGAAATGAACAAAGATAATTCGGGAATAGAAAAATATGAACTCAGAATGGTATTTCCCAGAAGTGATGGCGACATATATTTTGGAATAAAAAAAAATCTATTTCCCGTAAAAATTAATCTTGGAATTTTATGCTCATAAAGCAGTTATACTACATATATTTGTTTATAAATATTCCCTGAAGTGAATATTATAAGTTTACGAAATATTTTGAGAATTCCCAATCTTGAGTTAGTGTCATTCCCCGAAGCGAATGATATAACTCTCGTATTTTGAATTTATAGATGATAATTTATATCTTGAATTTTGACTTAAATTTGAATGATATTCTCCTGAAGAGAATTATGAAGTAAATTGAAAAATAGAAACAATTTACAAGTGATTATATGCATAATTATATGCAAGAGAGAGTCAAGAAACTCATTCTATAAGAGAATGGTAAATATAATGAATTAAATTTCACTTGGAATCCTTATAAGGATAGATAAATGGTTCAAGATATGAACCCAAATTCACTTTGAAGAATAATTTTGCCAACTGAAAGATAAATGGCTACATTCCCTGAAGTGAATGATATTGTAAGCACTTAAAGTGTTTAAAAGCTGTTAGAAATATATGAGCATTGGAAGTCATTATTTTAAAAGATATTCACTATTATAGTCCATAATATATTCTTTTATTGAATCTCATATTGGACTATAGCTTCTCTTTAGCGATTGTTAAAAGATCAATATTTTAGCATATCACAAAGTGATTATTGCATTGATATGGAAGAAGTTGATGATAAAAAGTTAAACTGAGGTTTACGGAAAATGAACACGTATAGTGTTTTAACCCCCGAATGAAAATCTTACGAGTTTGATTATCTAAACATGATCATTGTGCACGCTATGAACTAATTGCATAATCTCATGCGTGAAAGGGGGAGAAAGTATCGTGCTTTAGATAATACATGTATCATCCAAGCGAGTATCTACGAAACTCATGATATATTTTAAATAACTCCAGAAGAGTTGTAGTATGCTCCAAACTAGAGCTTTATGGTCGATCTGGAATAAGATTCTCAAGAACTTCATAAATAATGCAAACATGAGTTCACCCCATGCATATTATGATTTCATAAGAGATAGTGAACCAGAAGTTCACTAATGGACCAGAAGTTCAATAATGTTGGCATGACCGGTTCAACTATCCCGGATCAACAATGATGCAAAAAGAATAGAGAATTCTTATACAATTTTTTTTGATGAATTAAATGATTCAAGAATTCTCAAATAATAACTTGTTTTCACAGTAAATTACATCTTAAAGCATTACTAGCATATAGTGACTTATATTATCTGGAATTTCATATGGGCCCATATATTGACCACTAATATTTTCAATAGATGCATCTATAAAATGGTCGTGAAATACATATTGAGTAGCAACTTGAAGTTTGCAAGATCATTCAAGATTATGCAGTAAAGTCCATTGGTTGCTAAGCGAAATATCATATTTGATGATACATAAAATTTATTATTATTGGTCTAGTCAAGTATAAATGCCTCAAAACGGCTATAGAACATAATGTATGAAAACAAGGTTCTCCATGGATTATGGAAATATTATTTGCATCAAGCCAACATATAATCCCCCAATCAGATTTTGGCATTAGCTCAAATTTTATCCCATTTAGATTGTTTATAATGTGCGAAATAATTTTTCCACCACAACGCACATAAGATGAGTTCTCTTAATAAATAGAGAATATTAGATGATATTTTTATCTTAACCAGGGGGAGAAAATATACAATTGGATATACATACATATAGATATTTATATAAATATATTATGATATCCTCATATATACTGCCAATTACTCCAAAAGAGTGATTAATGTATATCAATTGTTATGCTCCAATCCTAAAAGGATCTTTAATTTGAAATATATTTAACATTATACTACTCGATTCCAAGAAGCAATATGAAATTGCAAAGGAGCAAAAAGTCAAGATAGTCAGATTATGAGGCAGGTTCTTTAGAAGAGACCATTAATGACATAACTATTTGTAATCTTATAAGATTATAAGCTACCTGAAGAATAGTAAATTTGAAATGAGCTCAAATGTTATGTCAATATAATAAATTTATGGAATCGATATTGATGAAAAGTTATCGACAACAAATTATACAAAGTAGCGCTATATATGGAAGACTTTAGATGATCTTAAATTTAGCTTGAAATAGCTGGCCCAATATAAAGACGCAATATTGGACCTGTAGTCCGAACACTTTGAAAATGGGCATGCCAGTGGGGTACAATATTGATCTTAAATTTAGCTTGAAATAGCTGGCCCAATATAAAGACGCAATATTGGACCTGTAGTCCGAACACTTTGAAAATGGGCATGCCAGTGGGGTACAATATTTATGCGATATTATAGTGAATTGAATCCTGGCACACAATGGCCTATGTGGTGGATATTATTCTATAGCAGTATGGAAAGCGTTCGACAAGATGTGATCACAATAAATTTTGTATGATGTATTTTTAATATGACCTGAAGAGTCAAAGAATAACAAAACTCCTAGGATATATATTAAAGCATTGATTAAAGCTCATTTATTATATAGTTACAAGAATAACAAAATTCTTAGGATATATTGTTATAAGAATTCCTGAAGAATTCGATTAATTGTTTTAGAAAAAGTTGAAGAATAGAAGTATAACTTCTCCTCAACTTACTCATTAAAACGAGTTGATAAACTCACATATAAAGTTGAAAAGTATTCATTGAGTATCGCAATGAAAGACTTAAGAAAGACAATTTTTTTCTTGGTGAACATATATTTAAAGGGATTACAAATCGTTAATATAAAAACACCACAAGATATAGCATTTTCTGTCAATTTGCTAGCAAGATTTAGTTCTTCTCCAATTTTAAGACATTAGACTAGTGTTAAACAAATTTTAAGACATCTTTGAGGAACATCTTATATGGGCTTATTTTATTCATAAGACTCGAAGTCCGAAATGATTGGATATGCTGATGCATGATATTTATCTGATCCCCGCAAAGTGCGGACACAAAATAACTATATATTGTGATACCGTTATATCATGGCACTCAATATTTAAAGCATACCCTTAGAACCACTTCTTCAAATCACGCTAAAGTATTAGCTCTTTATGAAGCAAGCCGTGAACGTGTATGGCTAAGGTCTTTAATTTATCATATCCGAGAATCATGCGATTTTTTCAAATAATGAAAGTCTCACTATCTTTTACGAAGATAATGAAGCTCAAATCAAAAGAGACCAAATGAAACACATTTCTCAAACGTTTTTCTTTATAGAAGATTATCATGAAAATGAGAAAGTGATGTATGTCTAAATTCGTTATTGTGACAATCATGAAGATTTGTCAACTAAGGTGCTTCCTCCAAGAAAATGGTACATAAGATCGACATGAGATTCTCTTAGATGTACGATGAAATTAATGGACATGTTTAAATGAGGGGGAGAAATACGCATTACACTCTTTTTCCCTTGCTTTAGGTTTTATCCCAAATGGTTTTCCTAACAAGGTTTTTAATGAGGTAACTTCTATGCGTATTGTACAAATTATGTACTTTTTTTCCTTCTAGGGTTTTTCCTAGTAAGGTTTTAATGAGGCATAATGTTTGTACTTGTCATTCAAATATGGAGTGTTATGAATATAATTGAATGACATCTTTATTTCATGGATTTTTTTTGTATGTAACTCTTATGTGTTGTAACCTCTAAATTTATGTTACATGTATTAATTAATCTCATTAAGGCTATGCCTCTTCAATGTATATGTTTTGTGATGAGGCCTATAAATAGAGGCAGACTATTGTAAAGGCATCATAATATACAAGCAATATAATTATCTCCTTTGTTCTCTATATTACTTTTATGCTCTATATTATAGCATTGTCTTCTCATTATTTTCACAATAATTTTCAAATATTATGCTTTTTTCATTTTTGCAACATCATCCTCCAAAAACCTTTCATATATATATATATATAAATAGATTGATTTAATTTAAATATATGAATTTTAAAAGATGAATAATAGTTAATGCAATTAAAAAAGGGCTTTATAGCTATATAGCTAAATAGGAGAAACTATTTTGCAAAATAGCCAACCTTTAATTAATATTGCTAAATAGTCAATCAACCACGTTAATAAACCACAAAATACGTTATTACCCTTATAATAACATTGATTAATTAATTAAAAAAATTACATTTTAATTGTAAATTTTAATTTTAAATTAAATTTTAGAGTTGATATTAAGTATTAATTAATTGCTTAAAATAAGGATTTTCAAATAATTTAATTTTGACTGCCTTATTCTCTCTCCTCCCAAAAATCACTCGACTAAAACCCTCCTCTCTCCTCTTAAGCTCAGCCGATGAAGCTCACTAGGCGAACACCGATTTTTGTGGCACTCGACGAACGACAGTTTTGGTGGCCGGCGACTAACGACGACTTTGGTGGCTGTCTTCTAACAACGATTGTGTTGGCTGTCGACGAGCGCATTTGTCGGGGCATTGACTTCCCAAAGTCTCTCACCTCTGACGAAACTCACTCTCCACTCTTTCGAAGATCACGCGACGACGGCGCTGGATTAACTCGACCGGAGTAAGGAATCGACGACGCTCGTGAAGCCATTGAAGATAGAGAAAAAACGGGGGATTTTGGTGGCAGAAGTTAAACCCTAAATCTATTTCTTTAATCCTTGTATTTTTATTTTTTTTTGGTAATGTTGGTCGAAATCTTAGGGTTTGATCTATCTGAAGATTGTGGTATTATTCATATTGTTGTTGATGATTATGAGATTGTGGATTGATTAGGGTAGATGTATTGATTAAACTTAGGAATTTGGTATTGATTTTCGTTAATCCTTTTATTTTTGTTTATTAATGTGGTTAATTTAGGTTTTAGTTTCGTGTATTAATCGATTTTATGATTAATCGATTGTGGGCTGGTATTAATGTGGTTAATTTAGGTTTTGGTTTCATGTGTTAATGTGGTTAATACGCGTTTTTGTTGTATATTAGAATGTAGTAATGTGGTTAATTCACATTTTTGTTAGTTATTAGGCTGTATTAATGTGGTTAATACACGTTTATGTTAAATATTAAGTTGTATTAATGTGGTTAATTCACAGTTTTTGTTAGATATTAGATTGTATTAATGTGGTTAATTCACGTTTTTGTTATATTTTAGATTGTATTAATGTGGTTAATCGCCTCCGTTTATGTTAGATATTAGGTTATATTAATAGTAGATATTAGCTTGTATTAATGTGGTTAATTACATGTTTAGATAGTAGGTTATATTAAAATTAGATATTTGCTTGTATTAATGTGGTTAATTTACGTTTATGTTAGATATAATCAGGAGAATGAGATCAAGTGCGAAGAAGCAAACGACCGTGGAACCGGCACCTGAACTGGGGGCAGAAGTGCAACCAAGCGAAGTGGTGACAAAGAAAAATCTGAATTCCATGGTTTATACACGGAAGTTGAAGGATAAAGCACTGATGCAAGTTGAAGGAGTCCATTTTCGGGAAAAGCGAAAGATCAAACCTGGACCATCAATGAGGCCACCTTACACGCAGGAGAAGAAAGCCATAAAGGAGGATGATAACAACGAAGATGTGGTATCAAGCCATCACTCGTTCGACCTTGGAATTTGATTAGCGTTTTGCTACATTTATATTTGTTTTAAGTTATTTAGTATGACATAAAGTTATTTACTTTGACGATGCTAATTTAAGAACGATTTATGTTATTGTTGTTATGTTGTTTTTTTCAAAACGACTATATAAGTGTTTTAGGTTATTACGATTGTTTTTTCCGAAACTTCGTTGAAATATAATCTGGTATCTCTGACGTTAATACACCTACGTTAATACGATGTTAATACAATGTACGTTAATACGATGTTAATACAATGTTAACATCAGAATTAATTTGTATATATGACGTTAATACGATGTTAATACAATGTTAACATCAAAATTAAATAATTAAAAAAACGAATTTGAATGATATTATTATTTTATTTTTTAATTAATTAAATAATTAAAAAACGAATTTGAATAATATCTACATTAATAGGTAATTAGTTATCAAATTGATTACGTGATTAGCCACATTTATTGTTTCCATTTTAATTTTTAAAAAATTTAATTTTTGAAAATCAAAACTCGCGTAGAAATTCAACCACGAGTAAAGAATTTTTTTTTCTTTTTTTATTAATAACGAAAAAATATATTGCAAAATAAGATACTTAAAAGGGTATTATAGGCATGAAATCTGAAATTAAAAAGCCACCTCATCCAATTGACTGTTTTGCAAATAAAAAAAAGTTTGGCTATTTTGCTAATCAAACGTTTTAATTTGGCTATTACGAGTCATTTATCATTAAAAAAATATGTGACATTTAGCAATTCCACTCAATTGTAAGAGTTGCTGCATATCTTTATTTTGAGTTGTAAAATTAGAATTTCAAATACTTTGTTAACAACCTACAGACCAATTTTTCAAAGTGCTTTGCACGTTCGTTGATAAACTTCTCAGGAGGTCACCCATTCTATGACTTCTCCTGAGAATTTTCTCAGGATATATGCGAAGATGACAAAGCATGCCGATAAAGACTAATGTTGACTTGTATGGACAATCGTCAATTCGATACAGTATAGTGCAATAATATTTCATATTATTATTGTATAATAATATTTCATATGTTACAGTATAGTACGAGAGAGTACAATTAATCAAACAATAACATTTCATCTAAATAACGACATAAGTCATTTAAACAGATTTGTCATACTATATCAAATCACTCATCATATGTTTCATTTCATATAACACCACATAAATAAATAAATATATATATATATATATGTATGTATAAATTATGTTATTATATTGTTGTGTTGCGGTACTTTTAGAGCATCTTAATGATGTGTGTACAAAGTTATGTTGTGTGGTTTATTTGGTAAAGGGTAAGATTACATTATAAAAAGGCAACTTAAATATATAAATAACGGCCAAGCTAGAAACCAAGTCCAAGTAATGATTGCATCGTTTGATGCTTGGCGTGATATTTTACATGCCATAGATTTTTTTTTTTAATAATATATAGATATTTCTATTTTGTTATTGTGTTTAATCACGTACAATACAATGAATACATAACGTAAATATTTATTTTTATATTAGTATTTGAGCATTTTCTTATTTATTAAAATTTAAGACTTTATCTTTATATTGTATAAAAAAATATTAATAAATGTTTTACAACATGGCAAACATGTTATCACGCATTCTCAATATTGGCTCAGTTGTTCATAAGTAACCGTTTCAACATGATGAATCAAGAATCAAACTGAACATCAAAAGTTACCTGAGCCATATGAATATGATCTCTTGTTACTCTCAGACTCGTCGTAACCGAAGAGTTGGTGTCACGGTGTTCCACGGTCACATCATAATCTCCGTGAAACAGAGACGCTTCTGTGCGCCCGTGCTGGTCCGTTACCGCCTCCACGGTTGCAGACCCCCACTCTTCGATCAGCTTGTCGATGACATCACCAGCGGGAGTATTGCGAAAGTTCTCATCAGCGAGAGTGGTGACGTTGAAACCCGCTATAAGCGGGCCCACAAACATGATTATGCCTTGCACAGAAGGGTGTGAGTAGCCCTCCCTGAGAATCTCCTCCAAGTACTCAGCCTAGAAAAGTAACACACCCTCACTCATGTTTCATATCATTCATTCATATATATATATATATATATATATATATATATATATATATATATATATATTTGCGGCCTATCTATTTAAGTTAAGGAAAAGTACTCGAGTTCCAATTTTAGCTACACCCGTCAATTCTTCGCAACTAAAATTTGAGTTTGTTTACTTTTTTTAATTTAAAAATAATTTAAATACTTACGCAGCCACTTCTTCTCTCTCCAAAAACGAGTTATGTTTGAGTGTTAGCTTCTAGTCAGAATCGGATTTGTAGTTTTTCAATTCACTACATTACAAGTTTGATCCTTGGCATACGCAAATGTACTTTTTATTATTGCATATATTTTAAATTTTCAATAAAATATTGATATTGAGACCCGAAATCTCGCTAAGCGAACTCGAATCCCAACTAGGTTGGTACCCAAGGAACACAAAGTAAGAATCGGGGCTCGAGATAATATAAATGAAAATACCAAAGTTTACAAACAAAAACAAAAAAGAAGAGAACTATCTAAACCTAAAGTTCTGTCTCGAACAAATGTCGTCGTTTTGATATTAACAATATTAACAATATTAAATGTTTTACTTTAGTTGAACAAACAAATTATAATTTGCTTGGAACTAAATATGTTATTAATGTCTTTATTATTTTTACTTATATTGTAATGATAGTATTATAGTTCTCTAGTTCATCTCTGTATCTTTTTATCAAGTTAATAATTTCTTTGTAAAATAAATAAAAAATACCTCGTCTCTCATCAATATATATTTTTTGGAGTATGCCGTCCCATTGGCATTTTGATTAACATTTGAGATACTTATGCAGCTAATTTTTCTTTTATACATATATATATATATATATATATATATATATATATATATATCCTCAATATGGAAAGTATTAATACCTGCTTGGGTTCCTTCACAACATCCACTTCAGTGAGCCAAACTGGCAGTCCCGTGGTGCCAAAAACATCCAACACAGCTCTCATGTAAGCAAGGTTTGGCTGACCCTCGCCGAAGTGCCCTTGCAGCCCTATCCCCGCCGATAGCTTCCCCGTTTTCCCCGGAAACGACAAGATCTCCTCCAGCTTCTTCAGGTAAAATGGGGGGCTCGCCGCCTCGTTGTCGCTGTACTCCAGTGTGTCGAACTCGTTCAAGAACATCGTCGTGTTCGGATCAAGCTGCTGAGCCCGGTAGTAGAACTCCGCCGAGGCGTTGGCGCCGAGCTTTTCCTCGAAGTAGCTGAAGTGCAGATTCTCGTTCATTACGTCCCAAGCGATGAGCTTGTCTCTATACCAGGTCACCACCGAGTCGACGCGCTGCGACGCAGCGCGTCGCAGCTCGTTCGGAGAGGGTGTAGAGCCACGCGGGCTGGTACTTGGGGTCGTCCCAGAACACATTGTGGCCTCGGACGGAAATGCCCTTCGAGTGCGCAAATTCGACCATTGCGTCGGAGACGGTGTAGTTTTCCTTGCCACGTGTCGGCTCGTTGCTGTACCATTTCAGCTGGTTGGTGAAGGTGGTGTACTTGAACCTTTTGGCGAACCATTGGCGATACTCTTCGAATTTGAGGATGTTTTGGTTCATGCCACATCCGAATGGGAAGCCGGGTTTGGTGGGCTTGATCGAGACTTGAGCTCCACTCAACGGGGTTTTGTCGGCGCGAGTTACGCGGATTTGAACGCTGCTCCGACGGAACTGCAGTGATGAGCTGTGTTAAGAATCTCACATAAAAAGACAAATGGATTTCGCAAGGTTTATAAGGTCCCGTGCATTTTCAACAAGGTTTTACAAAATTTCGTCATACTTGACATGATATCAGAGGCCACTAAACTCAAACGAGTTTATGTCCCACCAAGCTAAAATGTTGGTGCCGTTTTTGCGTGTTTCTACCTTGGAGATGGTGTCGTTTTGGTGGGACTTCCACTGCTTCTTGGTGAATGGTTGGAGTGAGACATTGTCAACCCAAATTTCCTCTGATATCTTATTGCTCTGTCCAACGTACAAACTAATCAAAGCGTTAACAAGCTCACCTTTTTTTATTATTATTGAATTGAGACTTCTATCCCATATATATATTATTAAATAGATTTTCGCTTACGACTGGATGAATACTTTGATAACAAAAGAACATATGAGACACAACATAAACAATACTATTTCTCTTTTATCAAGAGATTTTAAAAAAATGTAAAGATGCAAAATGGCAATTCAATAGTGCACAAGAGCAAACTCCATATATCTCACTGGGAGTGGGTAAACTTTTGGGGCGAAATTAAGCATAATTTAGGTTATAAAATTTTCAATATATAAACACGCAAGTGTAAAAAAATGATGAAAAAAATATATGATAATTTGAGGTGAAAAATCGATAAATATAGACTCGAGGGGGCTATTAATGATGCTTCCTTATGTACACAGATTTGCCTCTCATGTATACCCAAATCGGTTCTCTAAATAGGATCTTCGCCAACTCTCACTAAATCTAATTCGCTTTTTTTTTTTTTTTTTAATGGATCGAGTTTTATAAATAGTTATTGCCCTACTTTTTTTTCTTATTCTTAGTTTTAGGTCTCTTAGATAGATTAAAAGAATTATAAATTAGCGGGTTGAACCGAGCCTCACATTAATAAATTCTAAGACATAAGCATGATAAAATGGAATTATTTCCAAATAGAGGTTTTGATGCTCATCAAAGTATTTCAACACAAAAACAGCACAAAATTCAGAAACCGGACACACCTCGAAATAGATCTCGACAGTGCTCGTGAAATTGGCGACAATGCCGCCTTTTATGTGACTCCAGCATCCGCTCTTAGCGATGACTCTGCCACCACGGACGACGTTTCCTTTCTTCGGACTGAACACTACTGCCACTGTATCACTTCCTTCACTCACTTGAACCCAAGCTGTAAAAAAAAGTCAATCAACTCCGATCAAAAAGTCAACCACAAACCTTCTCTACGTCAAACAATCCCAATCTTGACCGTTGCGAGGATACCGGAAAAGCAGTAGATTTTCCCTCGCTGAACCTGAACCTTCTGCAAGAAGCTGTCTGTCGTGCGCGTTCTGTTGTAGGCGACGATGAATTTGTTTCCCTCTTTTGACTGCCTCCCTTCCACTTTCCCTCGCCCGAAGACTCGCCATCCTTCGGTGTCGTTATCGAATTCCGGGTTCGAAATAATGCCTCCACCATAGGAAACTCCATGAGGCTCTCTCAAACACTGTGTAAAGTCCAGTTTGTTTGGGAAAAACATCAGTTTCTGTAATGTGCATTCCATGTGAACTCTACTACTATATATATAGATATATAATCGCTTTTCCGTTTCGAAATCATTCGGTGAAAACCGGTGTCGAAAACTCAATTGGCAACAGAAGTAGTTTAGTTGTTGTTTATGCTTTTAGCAACTGACTTGAAACTAATAAATCCGTTTCTGCAAAGTGAACAATCAGCTTTATAAATTTCCGACATTTTTTAAACTTCCGGAGATGTTCCGCCAACTTATTAATCAGTTGCTGAAACATTCCGACACAATTTGCTTGCCTCGGTGCTTGCATAGTAGTCGTAAGAAAGGCCATGAATGCCATTCCCTGAAAGATATTGATCAAATAGGGTCAATCAATTTATTCATGAGGCCACATTTCACAAAATCATAAATTATATTACTCAAAAAGAGGCAAAATAAGTTCCAATTTTGCTCAAATTAGCCATTTCTTTTTAATTTAACATAAGTATGAGAAAGAGAGAGAAACCTGAGAAGAGAAAAATGAATGAAAGCAAGAAAATGGAAGTTTGAAAGAAGGCTTTCATCATAGACATAGTACACCCAGAGAATTGCTCCACATGATAATGGCTGTGAACAACTTTCAGAGGAGACCCAATTTAATTCTACATATTTAGAATTGGGGTTAATTACGGCAAAAATATTCAAAGTTTGGTCAAATAACCTAAATTTAAGAGTGATGGCAAAAGTACCCAAAATTATATTTAGAGAGTTGACCACTCCATTCTCGTAACGCCGTTAACTTACCCGTTATCTCTGGCCACGTGGACAATGTGGGTTGCTGACATAACAATTTTTGGCTCGTGGACGAGCCCACATCAGTTTCGCTTACGACAAAACAACAAATCAAACCCCTAATTAAAACTATTTAATACAACTAATTTTGAACCCCTAATGATTACACTTAACAAAATAGATTCGTCGATGTGGCCAGAGTTAACAGGTAAGTTAACGGCGTTACGAGAATAGAGTGGTCAACTCCCCAAATGCGACTTTGAGTATTTTTGCCACCACTTTTAAACTTTGGGTACACGAAGGGTTCTTTGACCAAACTCTGAATATTTTTGCCGTCATTAACCCTTTAAAATTGTATAATAATAATTATTATTATTTTATTATGAGAGAACGTGGTGATAATTAATGAAATTTTGGGAGCATCATTGATGGGTCAGGTGGACCAAAACGACTGGGTTTCAGTTTTTGTGTCTTGTGTCTTCACGTGTAGATATAAGTCCAAAAGATAATATTGAATTTTGATTTGCGTGGAACTACTCTTATGATGCACGGACATGTGCATTATTATTTTTTAATTTAAAATATTCGAAAGAAACAACAAGATGCATTATTTAAGATTTACATAAAACTAGTCTACTGACACCGCGCTTCGCGCGGTGGCGTTAAATATATTGAATAAATTTATTCATTTATTGTTATCGTAATTTAAAGACATATACGAACATCAACTCAATAATTGTTTCTATTAATATTTATTTAGAAAAGTTAAAATTAATAGTTAATATAAATATTAACAGAAGAGCCCAAATTCGATTAAGGAAAAATATTAAATTCAAAGACTAACTAATACTTAAATATTTTATTGATTAACTAATGAAGTGTATTCGTTAACTATACCTTGAAATCAGTAGGTGTCTTGGTTTTCTTTCTTTTTGAATGGTCGTTTTGTGACTATTAGATCTTACATTAATATTCTTAACTTAATGTTCGTTTATTTTTTGTTTTTGTAAATGAAGTGCGTAGATGATTTTTTTTTTTAAATTAAGATACAAAAATCATGAAATAACCACTTGTTAGTACTGATTTTTAGACTAAAATATAATAGAAAAATAAGAAAGTACTTTTGGTGAGACATGGAAGAAATATAAAAGAGCTTTAATGCCATCGTGTAATTGCAAGACATACTCAAGAAAATATAAAAGAATTTTAATGCCATCATGTGTAATGAAGATACAAATGTAAGTTGTTAACTTGTTATACATTACATATAGTGTATATCAGTATGTATATATAGATACTTAACGTTTTAACATCAAAATAAACGCAATACTAATAAATAAATAAAAATCGAGAGAAACATACATATTAGTTTGTATATATTATAAATAACACTTACCGATGCTATTTTCTTTTGCAACTTTTACAATAAAAAAAAAACAAATTATATATTCCGTATCAACTTCAATATGTACTCACTCATATATATACACGTGAGATATCAAATTAAGTAGCCAGTCAACAGGATTGGTCATGAACTAACCTAAAACAAAAATAACAATTTAAATTATTTCTATCACACATATATAAATACCATTGTATATATACGATGATTAGGGTGGTAAAATGTTGAGCACACCTTGTAGCATATTATACCCTGCCCGTTCAAATTCTTATTGTGAGATATTTTATAAACACAAAGCTTAATGTGTCATGAAAAAAATTACTTTTTATTTTATTTTAATAAATGACTAATCAATTTGCATCAAATTGAGGATTCGAAAACATTCAGGCTTCAACCAACGTCAATATATTAAATAAAATTTATGATCTATGCAATTGGTTAATTAAACCTTCAATGAGACAGTAATAAATAAAATTTTGAACTTAAAAAATAAAAATCTAAAAAATTAGGATTCTAATATCCTTGCTCTTCGTTTTACCACATCATCACCTCTAGATTTATATATATATATAATATTATACATAAATAATATATATATTTATAGCTAATCGATTTCATTTTTAAATCATGACTTATTATACGCAGAGTTATGAATTTGATGGCATTTAAAAAATTGGACTCGAATAAAAATAAATAAATAAATTAGAAAATTAGAATAGCTTGGAAAGCCGCCAACAAAAAGAGGAATTTCTCTTAAAGCCACTGATAAAAAAAAAATAGAAGGAAATAATTAGCATAATAAAATATATTAAACAGTCATCCATTATAGACCGGATAACCGTCACCAAAAAAATGTATCGCCGATCATAGTTCCTATAAAAAAAATTAGTAATAAAATATATCAAAATGTCACTAACGGTAGGCCGAAAAGCCGCCACCGTAAAAAGAAATCCATCATAGAAAACCATTGATAAAAAGAGAGATGGGAAAATAAATAAAAGAATCCCTCGTCAAAAGTCACTCATAGAAAAAGAGGTAGAGAACAAATAATTATCACAAGAAAAATTAGTAATAACTCACTAATTATAGACCGGAAAGCCGCCACCGGAAAAAGAAGTCTGAAACGGAAATGTACAACTTTTCTATCCATGGTTCTCTTTCTTTCATTTTTGGATTTTCATATGTATACATAGATATTAAAAACCATTCTTATTCCTTTGGTTTCGGTTTTATTTTCTTAAACATTAAAAACGTTGGGACTTGGAAGGCCATGAAGAGTTACAACCATGACACATGAAATGAAGATCGTTATATACATGAACATATTAGGCGTTACAACATATCACCTTAAAACTCTTAGAAAAAAGAAAATCTCAATGCTATGTTTTTACTTTGCCACCTAATTTGTGAGTTCCTCTTTTTATAATATATAGATATTGTCCATACTTATTCAGTTTTGGTGTTCTCAGAAAAAGGCGGAGAGTGGTTGAGTGTCTAAACACTTGATCTCATAAATTCTTCTCTTGTAGTGTGAGTGTCTAAACACTTGATCTCATAAATTCATTCTTCTCGAGTGATCTTAATATAAAATAATGTTGTTTCCTATGAAAAATTGTGTCCAACACAACTCAATAAATGAGGGTTTCTTCTTCCTCGCGTAATATATTCTTAACAACATATATAGAGATTGTATCGAGAATTACAATATTTGTAGTCTATTGTCTTAGTCTTTTTTTTTTTTTTATAAATACCCTTTCCATAGTTCCACTTTACTAAATTTTGCATTTAAAAAATCTAAGTATAATAGCTGTAGTACTACTCTCAAGTTTTCTCAAAAGAGTGTTGGTGCGAGTGTCTCAGGACTTGATTCGCTCAAATCGTCTCTTCTTCGTCCTCACACTTGATTTTTTATTTTATTTTTTTAATTTTTTGCATTGTCGAAGAAAAAAATTTGGTTGTATACCTTGAATCAAAAGATGTATAAAATGAACTACCATTTCGTCGTTTTCCTAGCATCGGGTCATCTTTTAATGACCTGTTGCTTTCAAATTGCTTTGTCGCTTTTTTTCTTAATTCAGTTGTACAAATGTAATAATCGGGTCCAAAGGGTGATGTCGTTTTCCAATTCTTGTCGTACTGTTTACATCTTTAGTTTCATGTCGTTTTTCTTATTTCATGTGGTTTAACAGTTAACACAAGTTTAGCTCTTCTGTACAAACCAGGCCTAGAGAACTTGAACAACATCAAAACCTATTTCCAATTATACGCATTGATTCTTCAAATTAATTAGTAAATAAATGGATTGATGAATAATACTCTGAAGTTCGGCCCTAGTTTGTGAGGGTCATAGACGAAATTGTAATTTTTTTGAGTCTTTTGACGAAATGATATATTCAATCAAAAGTGATAAATATAGCCAAAGTAATAAAATAAATTTGTGTATGATTTTTTTTTTTTGTTTCAATCGTTTAAATATAGTATATTAGTTTAGGTAATTTCTGTTGGGCCCTATAATTTGAAGCCCTACGGGGTATGAGAATGCCTCTGTCCTGGCTTGTAGCGAGGGCCGGCTCTAACCGTCCATAATATTTGAACAGTCGAAACATGTAACATAAAATCATTTATTTTGGCTCAAAAATCGAATACCGATTGTCGCTTTTCAATACCCGAAACACACGAACAAATCATATTATTTTGGAAGAATGAATAATAAAACTCAACACAAAACAAATTTCTATCAATATCATGCATGAAGTTTCACGATTAATGGCTGCGTCGAAACCGTATTTTGCTCGACGTTCAATCGCTGAGACAATGAGAAGTTTCCGTTGACTCTAGGGTGGTCCACTTTGAGCTCATAATCTCCGTGGAAGAGGGATGTCTCGAAGACGCCAGAAGTGTCAGTAGCGCCGTAGACAACGGCGTTGGCGTTGTAGCCCCACTCGTGCAGAAGCTTGTCGACGACGTCGCCGGTGGGCAGATTCTTGAAGTTGTTGTCGGTCAAGCACATCTCCCAGCAGCCCTCGGGCTTCCATGGCGACCAGATCACGATTCCTTTGACTCCAGGGTGTGCGTGAAGCTCCCTTATGATTTGCTCAAAATACTGTGCCTGAAAATATTATACATAATATTATTATTATCCATACTTGTAAGCTTTATAATTTATAAATAATGATAATGATAATAATAAGAATATAAATAAGGGTTTTTCCATAACAGTCAAAGTGTACAATCCATGTGTGATTTGGAAAATTTACATGCCATATCACCAAAAATATGCCCTTGAGTTCATGAAATATTGAAAACCTATTAAAAAAAATTGTGAATAATAAGAAATAATAATAAACATTTTTACATACCTAAGCTAAATACATTGGAGCATATTAAAATTGTGAATGAGAAATAATTTTGGGATATTGAATATAAACATGATTAAGGTTTCCGTATAAAGCAAAATTCTCTATTAATTTTATTATACTCATTAGTCATGGTGTAGAATTTGGCTATCATTTCAGGTAATTAACCATATAATCTAGATATATATGCATAGTTTATTTGTTACATATACCTGATGATTACCACTTCTGACGTCCAATTCCGTGATCCAAACCGGCAAGCCCGTCGCCGCAAGAACGTCAATAGAAGACCTAATATAAGCAAGATTCGGAGCTCCACTTCCAAAATGACCCTCCAACCCGATCCCCAGCTTCCCATTCGCGTTCCCCCTGAACCCCTGAATCTCCTTCACCTTCTCTATGTAACTCACCGGTGAAACCGCCTTATCGCCAGAGTTCTCGATAGTGTTGTAGTCATTGAGAAACATCGTTGTACCGGGATCGGCCCTGAACGCCCAGTTGTAGAACATCGAGGAGGCATCGCTCCCTAGTTTCCCCTCGAAGAAGTGGTTGTGCATGTTCTCGTTGACCACATCCCATGCCACGAGCCGGCCCCGGTAACGCATCATGACCGAGCCGAGGCGCTTTTTCGAGGCGGCCAACAGTTGAGCTGGCGTTAGGGAGGGAACCCAGCCAACTTGGTACTTGGGGTCGTCCCAGAAGACGTTGTGGCCACGCACAGAGAGGCCATGGCGCCAGGCAAAGGCGAGCATGGCGTCAGCGGTGGCGTAGTTTACATGGTTTGGTTGGGGTTCGGTGGAGTACCACTTCAACTCGTTCTCGAAGGTGGTGACGGTGAAGCCCCGGGCAGTGAACCATTTTTGGTAGGACGGGTTGGTGAGGACGTTGCTGTTAATGGCGACGCCGAAGGGCCATCTCGGCCGGCCGGATCGGATACTGATAGTTGCATTCGGTAGGGTATGGCCGTGTGCGTCCACCACTTGAATCCTCACAGTGCTCTTGCGCTCCTGAAATTTAAATTAACGAGCAATACTTATTTAACGCGTAGTTCCTATTTTTAAACTCGTGCTTCAATATTATTCACATCTTTACTATGTCGTTTTTTAAATTACAATTGTTTTTAATAATTGGTCGTTTTTCCAAAATTTTAGTCGTTTCTAATAAATTGTCGTTATGTAATCTTTGCAAATTTTAGTCGTGTTTAATAATCCGTCGTTTTTCAAAAAAATTGTCATGTTCGACGAAGAGTCTGTTAGATTTTTAGGGAGGACTAAAAATTATTTATTTAATTTAAAGTATTAATTTATTTTTTTAATCATAATTAAAATATGATTTAATTTATTCTTATTAATTAAGTTATGTAATTGTTATTACAAGTTGGCAGTCCATTTGACAGTTTAACGATGCCACATCAGCAGAATTTAACATCCCTAACGGAAGGACCAACGGATTTTACATTCAACAAACGTTGTGTATTTTTTCCCACACTTTGAAAGGTTGGGGACCTAAAACCCATGTTGACTAAAGGTTGTGCATTATTGCCGCAATTAACCCTTGATTTAATTTTAAAGAGATTAAGTTTTATGAATGGATATCGGCTGCTATTTTCATTAGCGTGTGATCTTTTTATATAACTAAAGAAATTACAAACTAATAGACCGGATCGGGCTAAAATGACTTAATAATAACGGAATTAAATAACAAATTAACTTAATAACATATTTCTAATATTTAATTTTTAGGAATGTAGCGGAATCATGTGCAAGATTTTAGTTTACCTTTTGTACACTTTGGTCTTGATGAGCTCTCCATTGGCTCTCCGTAAATGGTTGCAGTGAGACACTATCAACCCAGATCTCAACAGATGTGTTGTCGCTCTAAAAAACAAGACAGTAATTAAGAAAACGTCAATCAACAAAAGTGGTATCCTGATAAAAAAATAAAAATAAAAAAGTTGGCCAAAGAAATTGCCTAAACATCAATTAAACCCTAATCCGGAAATCAAAAAAAGAAATAATTTATCAAAGCAAAAAGTAAAGATGGCACGATATAATGGTTGACTCTCAATACGTGTGAGGGGTTCGTCTATTTGTTGCTTGCGAAATCGTCTTCACTATATAATCGACCAGAGTTCTTAGTTCTCTTTAAATGCACAAGTACTATAAAAGTCAGTCACAAGCATATATATAAGCTTGAAAATTAGAGCTACACCAAAATACATATGAAATATCTAAAATACTTTCGCGAAAGAAATCTTCGATTATAAAACTTGTTGGAATTTATTAATAATAATTGACCAATAAATGTTCTAATAAATGAGCTAGTATAATGTGTTGAGTGGAGAGTAAATGTGGGAATGTGAAAAGTCCCACATTGATTAACTACAAAGAGTTTGTGCAATATATAAGGAAAACAATAGTGAAGTGAGCTCAACATGTGGCATAGTGATGAGTATGCCACATGAGTGCCGTGTGGAGGCGAGGTGGCGAGACCATGCCGCCTCACGCTTTCGCAACGCCGCCCTCGCCGGACCGGCTCCGGCTCCGGATCAGGGTGCGTGGGCGTAGAGGCGCTAGTGGCGTCTTGTAGGTGCACTTGAGCACGTGGCATCGGGCGAGCGGCGTAGGCTCGGGTCTCGGGCTTTCTCGCGGCGATTCTCGCCTCGCCATGTGTCAGTCGGCAGTTACTAGCCGTTGGGGGCGGTTTCTGAACGTTTTCCGTTTTCAGACCAATAACTGCCACTTGTGAAGGGTCGTTTCCTTCACAACGTGTAACTGTTTTTGGGTCTTCTTATTTTCGTTTTCTGAAACAGAAAATAAAACTGCACTCTGAATCATTTCTACTCTCTGAAAACACTTCCAGAAACGCGTTTTTGCTTACGGTCGGAACTTCGCTTCGTCTTGCGATTTCCCGGCCAAAGGCTTGTCTTATCCTAGGTGTTCTTGCAAGCAGACTCGAAGACGTTTTTTTAGTGCTCCAAACACTATTAGGAAAGTGATCATATGCACGATTCAAGCCGTGACGTTTTCAACCTTGAAGAAATTTCCAACAGTCTAATAGTGAGTTCGATCATGGCCACCGACGCTTCCGTTTCAAGCATCAAGGTGATGAACCAAGACCTCGTGAAGTTGGACCGTTTCGACGGGACGAACTTCACTCGCTGGCAAGACAAGATGATCTTCCTCCTAACGGCCCTGAAGATCTTCTATGTTCCGACGACGGAGCTTCCACTACGCAAGACAAAAAGCGTCGTTGGAATCATATATTCGGAGCTTCCACTACGCAAACAGGAGATCGGCAAATATGAGATTATACTACGGAGCTTCCACTACGCAAGACAAAAAGCGTCGTTGGAATCATATATTCGACGATGGAAAATATTATGCGTAGTCGGAGTTAAAAAAAAATAGAATTCCGACGACGCAAATTTTTATGTGTCGTCGGAATCATGTATTCGCCGCGGCAACTTAATATTTGCCGCGGCGAATGGTGTTCAACTACGCAAATATATGAGTGTCGTCTGGAGGGGTTGAAAATTCAAATATATGCCGCGGCGAATATTATGTTGCCGTGGCGGGTTATGTTTCCAACTACGCATACATTAGTGTCGTCGGGATGGAAAACGACCTTCATGTCCAACGACACTTTTTAGTGTCGTTGGGGTGACTCGCCGCGGCGAATTTAAGTTTGCCGCAGCGAGAGTCGTGTTTTTACCCAAACAGGAGCCGAAATCCCTCATTTCGCACGAACCCTAAATTTCTCTTTCTCTCTCTCGCCTTCGCTCGCCGCCGCGACCTCGACCCATTCGCCGTCGCCCGCCTTCGCCCGCCGTTTCCCGCCGTCGCTTGCCGTCGCCCGCCGTCCAAAGGTTAGGCATGATCTCTTGGTGTTTTTGCTTGAATTTTTAGGATTTATCGATTTTTAGGGTTGAATAATGCTTTGGGGTTTTTTTTTTTAATGATTTTATGCGATTAGGTTTGGATTTTATGCGATTTTATGATTTTGAAATTGTGAATTTGATTAGGCTTTGAAATTGTGAGTATGTTTTGGAATTGTGAATTGTGATTAGGTTTAGGAATTGTGAATTGTGGTTAGGTTTTGAAATTGTGATTAGGTTTTGGAATTGTTAATTGTGATTAGGTTTAGGAATTGTGAATTGTGATTAGGTTTTGAAATTGTGCATAGGTTTTGGAATTGTGAATCGTGATTAGGTTTTGAAATTGTGAATTGTGATTAGGTTTAGGAATTGTGAATTGTGATTAGGTTTTGAAATTGTTAATTAATTTTGTTTAGGAATTGTGATTAGGCCGATTTTTAATTAATGCGAATATATTTTGGTTTAAAAATTTAGTTTATGTTTTGGTTTGAATTCCGTGAAATGAATATATGCTATATTTTTTTTATTTTTTTTCAGATTTCAATGGCGCCTAAAGTAAGACGGGGTGTTAGGAAAGAAACGGCGAAACGGGGAAAGCACTGGAATGTTGAAATGCCGGAAGACGAGGTCAATGAAACGGTTCCTCCGCCTCCGCCGCCGCATATGCCCTTAATGACGGAACCGGCAAAGAACCATTACGCGAAGATATGCACGCGGAAACTTTGCTCCGAGCGTGGTTTCACCGAATTACCGCTCGCTTCAAATGCGGTGAATGACCTCGTCAACGCCAATTATCAACGCCGGGGTTGGCTAAATTATATGCTCGAGCCAAAGAACACGGCGTACACAAGCATGGTCCTCGAATTCTATGCGGCCCTTCCTGACAACGTCAAGGACGGGTTCGTGATAGTTCGAAATGTGCGCGTTCCCATCAGTCCGGAGGTCATAAATGCCTACTATGGCACTCCGAATTATAGCGTAGAGGAGGATGAGCACAACCATTACCCGGGTGCTGAGGTCAAGTTGGACAAGGCATTTTACGACGACATCGATGCAACGATTGCGCAGCCCGGTGTGCAATGGCATTCAAGAGCTGGGGAATCACGCCTTGAGAAGAGCCAGTTGTCTAAGATCGGGAAAATTTGGATGTACTTCTTCGGTTTCCATCTTTACCCGCATCTTCACTTCACGGAGCTTCAGTTCGATTTTCTGAAGCTTATCTACGCCGGCGCAAAAGGGTTGAACATCGATGTAGGTCGGGAGATCTTCCACCACATGAACCACGTCAACTACGACCACAAGAAGAGCTCATTGGGATTCCCTTTCCTTATTTCGGGTCTTTGCATGAATGCCGGGGTAAGTGTTATATAATACTAAACTATCATTTGATTAACTTGAATGTTGTTATTTTATTGATACTAAATTTTATTGAATTTGATTGTTTAGGTCGAGGCATATGATCGCGAAATCACGTTTCCCAAAGGAGGTAATTTTGATGAGGCTTGGATAAGGAGTCTGAAGCCATCGGTGCTTGAAGCGCCACCTAGGCTCCAACCACTTGTGATTGGCGCCACCCCACCGGAGCAACAGTTTACATATGATGACATTCCCATGAGGGCGTTTATGGCTCACAGTCAGCGGGAAATGTACAACTACATGTGCTACGAACGCAGCTACCGGATGGCTCAAGATCCAAACTTCCAGCCACCAAATCCGTATCCAGCTCCGGTTTGGCCAGCGAGGTATCCCGACTATTATCCCTTTCCCGGTGACGCAGGCGGATCCGGCAATGCAGGCGGCCACCACGAAGACGGAATTGACGAAGACGCATGAGGAACTGTTATTTTGTTATTTTTTCTTGAACAATTTTAAATTATGTTATTATTTTTTTTATTTTTGAACAATTTACTATGATTAGTTTTTGTTGTATTAGGTTTTTATAATTTCTTTGAACAATTTACAATGTTTAATTATTTTTTTTATTAACTTAATTATTTAAGTGTTGAAATAACAATTTAAAAAACAACTTAATTTCTGTCAAATACAACAATATTTGAAAATGTGAATTAAAATCTGCCACGGCCATTTATCTAGTTGCCGCGGCTATATTTCCAACGACACAAAAAAGTGTCGTCGTTAACAAATATTCGCCGCAGCACCCTAATATTCGCCGCGGCTACACTATGCGATAATATACCCGTAGCCTCTGTAATTTCTGAACACACATTGGCCGCGGCGAATAGTATGTTGCCGCGGCTAATTTTTGTTAGCCGCGGCAAGTATATTTTCGCCGCGGCTAAAACTGTGCGATAATCAACCCGTAGCCTCTATAATTTCTGAGCATTGTTTAGCCGCGGCGAACTGTGATATGCCGCGGCCAATTTTTTTTTACCGCGGCGAATATATGTTTGCCGCGGCAAAACTGTGCGAAAAACAACCCGTAGCCTCTGTAATTTCTGAGGTTGTTTTAGCCGCGGCGAATTCATATTTTCCGCGGCGAGTTGTACGACGACACAAAAGAGTGTTGTCTGAGAAGTTCTGCCGCGGCATTATTTAATGTGCCGCGGCTGATGTCGCAGATCTGAGATTTTATAACTCTTATTTAGGATTTCCTTTCACTTATTTCTCTATACACTCCACATACACAATCTATTTCACACTTAGTCAACTTAGGCGACTTGGTTGAAGGATTTTAGCTTTTTCTTATCGGCTTGTCTACGGGAAAGAAAGGTATTATTTCTCAAAATTCTGGATCTTGTTAAATAGATTTGCATTATGGCTTCTAGAGAATGGATGAAAGCAAATAGATTGACCGATGATTACCGAAGAGGTGTTCAAGAGTTTTTTGATCTTGTTAAATTTAAGTATAGAAGAGGAGAATTTATTCGGTGTCCATGTCTCATATGTGGAAATTTAGTTTCAAAATCTATGGAGGATGTCGAATCGCACTTATTTGCGTTTGGTATAATGAGTTCATATGATCATTGGTACTTTCACGGGGAAAAAATTCGTGGTAGAAGAGTCGATGATTATGTACAAGAACAAGACGTCGAAGAGGATGACGTGGACGGTTTGTTGAAATGCGCAGAAGAGGATTTTGTGGGAAGACCGGAGTTATTTGAGTCGATGGTGGATGATTTAGAAGCTCCTTTGTTTGATGGGTGTAAGAGTTCGAAAGTAGGGTTTTTGGTGACGTTATTTCATTTAAAGGCGGCAGGAGGTTGGTCAAATACTAGCTTTACGCAATTGTTGGAAGCCCTTCGGGATGTGCTTCCGGAGGGAAATAGAGTGCCTTTATCCATGTATGACGCAAAAAAGACATTGGGGTTGTTAGGTTTGAAGTTCGATAAGCTTCATGCATGTCCAAAGGATTGCGTACTGTATAGGAATGAGCATGAATATTTAATGGAATGTCCGGTCTGCAATGAGTCAAGGTGGAAGATAGGGAAGAAGCCTCACGACGGTGTCAAAGGGGTTCCGCAAAAAGTATTATGGTACATTCCCCCGTTGCCGCGGTTTAAACGCATGTTTAACAATCCCACTCACGCGAAGAACATGATTTGGCACTCAAAAAACCGCAGTAAAGATGGCGTTATAAGACACCCCGTTGATGCTGTACAGTGGAAATCTTTTGACGCCCATCATCCGGAATTCAGTGCAGATCACAGGAATTTGCGTCTCGGTTTGGCCACCGATGGGATGAATCCATTTGGGAACATGAGTAGTCGATATAGTGTTTGGCCGGTAATACTCATCAACTACAACCTCCCTCCGAAATTGTGTATGAAGCGGAAGTTTTTAATGTTGACGCTTTTAATTTCGGGACCGAGCTAACCGGGAAATGACATCGATGTTTACTTGGCACCATTGATCGATGATTTGAAGATTATGTGGGAAGAAGGAATGACGGTCATGGATGCGCACCTACAAGAAGAGTTCAAATTAAAAGCAATGTTAATGTGGACAATCAACGACTTCCCGGCGTACGGGAACTTGTCAGGTTACTCAGTTAAATGCAAAATTGGTTGTCCTGTTTGCATCAAAGATACATGTTCGACCCGGTTAAAGCATGGTAAGAAGACAGTTTTTCTCGATCATAGGAGATTTTTACCGTTAAATCACCCGTACAGGAAGAATGCGAAGAAGTTTAATGGACATCAAGAATTTCGAAGACCTCCAAGAATTTTGAACGGCGAAGCTGTCTATAAGTTGATTTGCGAAGAGACTTATCCAGTGCTTGGAAAAAGAAAATTAAGCGGTAAGAAAAAGTCGTATGAAGATAAACCGTTCAAGAAAGTATCAATTTTCTATGAGCTCCCGTATTGGAAGTCGCATTATGTTCGTCATTGTTTGGACGTTATGCACATTGAAAAAAATGTGTGTGAGTCGATTGTCGGTACTTTGCTAGATGATCCAAATAAAACAAAAGACGGGAAGAAAGCTCGAGAAGATCTCGTTGAATTGGGTATAAGACCGGGCTTGCATCCCGAGACTCAAGGAAAAAAAACATTTCTACCACCGGCTGTGCACACGTTATCTCGACCGGAACGAAGGAAGTTTTGTGAATGGCTTGCGGCCATAAAAGTTCCCGAAGGTCATTCGTCGAACTACAAGAGGTTTGTATCTATGAAGGATTTGAGACTTAACGGAATGAAGACCCACGATTGTCATATGTTGCTTCAACAAATACTTCCTCTTGCATTGCGAGGTTTTTTGTCAAAGGAAGTTCGGTATGCCATTTCCAAGTTATGTGAGTTTTTCAACAAAATCTGTGCCAAAACAGTAAAGACATTGGAACTCGACGAGATACAGGCGGACTTGGTTAAAACCCTATGCATGCTCGAGACGTTCTTTCCACCGTCATTTTTCGACATCATGATACACTTAACTGTTCACTTAGTACGAGAAGTGAAGTTTTGTGGACCCATATTTTTACGATGGATGTATCCGATTGAGCGTTATATGAAAGTCTTGAAAGGGTACGTGAAGAATTATAATCGGCTAGAAGGGAGCATTGTCGAATGTTATATGGCGGAGGAGTCGGTTGAATTTTGTGCTGAGTATTGCGCGAAAACTCCGCCGATTGGGGTGCCTAAACTCGCCGTTGCGGAATCAAAAGGCTTATCCTCAGGTAATAATTAATAATTTTATTATATAAAAAATATCGTTAAAATAATAACTGATCTTTGATGTTTTGATGCGCAGGTAATCCTTCGACTGTCAACCGAAAAGAATGGGAGCAAGCCGTTCTATATGTGTTGCACAATTCAACCGGTGTGGAGCCCTTTATTGATGTGCATATGAATGAGTTGAGGCGTATTTATCCGAAAAAGTCAAAAAATGTAAAATGGCTACAAGAAGAGCACAACCGTACGTTTCCAAAGTGGTTCGATGAACATTTATATCAAAGGAGAAAGCATTATGATGAGACAATATTGAAGATCTCCGGTGGCCCTTCACAAGTAGTTACCCGGTTCACATCATGGTACGTTAACGGGTACACGTTTTACACAAGGGGAAGAGACGAAAAACACCCCGTACAAAACAGCGGTGTTACGTTATTTGCGGAAGGAATGCATGTTGCGTCGGCCAAGGATAAGAATCCAGTACAAGCTATTATGAGCTACTACGGATATGTAGAAGATATCTGGGAGCTTGATTATTGTGGTTTGCGAGTTGGATTGTTTAAGTGCAAATGGGCCGACAACAACTACGTAAAAGTTGACGATGACGGAATTACAGTCGTTGACTTTAGACGAGTGGGCTACGCCAATGATTCATTTATAATGGCATCCCAAGCAACTCAAGTGTTTTATGTCTCCGACCCGATTGATCCAGAATTATCTCTTGTCGTGCATGTGAAGGCAAAAAACGTAGAAGAATATTCTAACGAAGAAGCCGTAGACATAACCACCATCGCACCATTCTCGAAGAAGATACCGAGCATTGAAGAGGTCGAGAACTTTGATGATGATGATGTTTCTAAGTTGCGACGTCTAGACATCCCGTCAACAGAAATTGAATGAAATATTCACTTATCAATATTAATAATAATTTTTTATTTCATTCTACTTGTTTAATAATGTAGTTTTATGACTTTATTTATGATTAAACATTTATTATTATTTCATAATATAAGTTACTGATGTGATTTAAGTTAAATTGTCAGAAGCAAGTACTTACCGTTGATTTTTTTAATTTTTTCAATGTGTAAAAGATAGAAAAACGAAACAACTTTTTCAACATGCCGCGGCGACTTATCAAGTTGCCGCGGCTAACATTCCAACGACACTAAAAAGTGTCGTCGGATTAAATATTATGCCGCGGCTAATAAAGATATGCCGCGGCAGACTTATAAATCTCTCTGAAAATTATTTTTAGAATAGCGGCAAAAGTACCTATACTTAATATAGTGGTTAATTTGAGATATATTTTTACATTTTTTTATGTAGTTTATTATTGTAACATTATATATAATTAGTCAACACTAAGTTTGACATAATTAGTTTGTAACTTAATGAAAAAGTTTAGAACCCTAGCTAACGGCCTTAACCTTAACCCTAACCCTAAGTAACCCTAACCTTAACTCTAACCCCTAAACCCTAAAACCCTTTTTGGCAAAAGGAAACTTCGGAAATAATTTAATTATATACTCTTGAAATTATTTTTTGTTTAAATAAAATTCGTTGTTTAAGAATTTAATAAATGGTTAAACCATAACCCTAATCCTAAACCCTAAACCCTAAACCTTAAACCCTAAAACCCTAAAACCCTTTACTTGGGAAATAATTTCATTATGTACTCTTGCATTAATTTTTGTTTAAATAAAATTGGTTCCTAAACCCTAAACCCTAAATTAGTTAAACCCTAACCCTAAGCCCTAAATCCTAAAACCCTTTTTTGCATAATTTTACTTGGGAAATCAATGCATTCGTGGTGTTCATTTACTAATTATAAATTATACTCAGTTAAATAAAGTGTAATAATATAAACTAAGAGTAAAATAAGAGGTTTTTTTTTTTTCAAGTGAAAAATGGAAAATAAAAAAAATGATCTAAATTAGCCGCGGCATTGTTATTTTAGCCGTGGCGAAATTTACATCCATTTTAACAAAAGCTACGGGTATGTTTCTTCCAGAATTTGCCGCGGCACACAATATTGTGCCGCGGCAAGTGTGCTGTACGACGACACATTTAAGTGTCGTTGGTTATAGTCGCCGCGGCACACAATATTGTGTCGCGGCTAATCCTGCATCCAATTTTACAGAGGCTACGGGTTTATTTGTATCAGGATTAGCCGCGGCAAAATATGTTATGCCGCGGCATGTATTCTATACGACGACACATATTAGTGTCGTCGTACAACTCGCCGCGGCAAGTTTAAGTTTGCCGCGGCGTGTTTCGGGAATTTTGACGACACATTCTATTTTGTGTCGTCGAACCCCCAAATTTTCGATTTTTTTCCGCGTTATTTCAGTTTCCCTCCCTTTTTTCTATTTTTTCAGCTTTTTTCTTTCTCTTTCTCTCATTCTCCCTTCTCTCTTTTCTCTCTTTCTCCCTTCTCTCCTTTTCTCTTTTTCACCTTGTGCCGTCGCCGTCGCCGTGGAAGAGAACGCCGACCATCAACAAGTCTAGTCACGTTGATATTACATTGAACAAGGTTAGAATCTGAGCCCTAAATTGATATTACATTTTTAATGCATTTTTGTGTTAAAATAATATTGTTTATAGTTTATGTGATAATATTTTGATGATTTAGTGAATATCTCTTAATGTGTTCATGAATTTGTTGATGGTTTTTAATTTTTGTTGATTTGTGTTTTGGTTTGTTGGTGGGTTTATATTTTTCGAAATTTATTGATATATTTTTGTGGGTTCATGAACTTGTAGATGAATTTTCGAGACGAATCACCCGAACGTGATGTACGGGATCGAGAAGAATCACACGAACGTGAAATCAAACCCGGTTAGCTTATTTTTATTTGCATTCGAAATTGTTGTATTGAACTAGTTTCTAAGATTTAGTTAATTATTTTATGGAGGTATAGACGAGAATGAATCAAAACCGAGAAGAAAACTAGAAGATCAAGGACAAAGAAAAGTGACTCTAATGAGAAGCATCAATGTATTGAAGCATAAGGGGGAAAAAGTTCATGTTAAATTTGATGAGAAAGAACAACCGGAATGACAAGAAGGTGATTTTTTAGGTAGTTGGATTGGTGTGTTAGCTAGGGAATTCGCTCCAATAACTATTATCGATTGGAGAGATAAAAGTTATGCTAAGGTGAAAGAACGGATATGGAATGAAGTCAAACAAGCATTTGTAGTTCCGGGATGGTTCAAAAGAAAATGTTTATCAAGTGCCGCGACTTCGGCAAGACAATTCCGGCATGATCTCTCTACCCTAATCAATAAACATCCCAAGGGTAAAAGCATTTATGAGCGACCGGATATTGTTGAGAAGTACTACACGAGCATCACGGCCGAAGAATGGAAGGAATTTGTGGAAATTAGATTAAGTGAAAAGTTTGGGGAACTCTCGAAGCAAAATAAAGGTCATAGAGATCAAGTTGAATACCTCTCGAGAACGGGCCGAAATGGTTATCGGAAGATCGATCAACTACTAGTTAGGGTTCTAACTTTGTATTTTAATTTTATTTTATTTTATTGCCAAGAATCGAATAACATGTTTATTTTGTTTCTTAGCATGCCAAAAATGGAGAATGGGCCACCTTACCCACACTTTGGTGCGTCACGAGGAAGAACCCCGATGGTTCATTAAAGGACTCAACTTTGGAGCCAATAATAGAGAAAATAGTAAGTACTTATATAATGTAGTGCAAATATAAGTAGTATATTTGATTCTCTTATAATTGTTGTTTTTTGTTAGAACGAATATGCCACGCAAGAAGAAAATGGCGAGTTTGAACCCGATGAGGAAGTCGACGTATTGACAAGAGCGTTGGGAAAGAAAGATCATTCCGGACGAGTTCGGGGACAATCAAAATACGTCACAAAGCGAGCACATCACCGAGCATCCAACTCAACGCCGAATCCCGTCGTTAAAAGCCTCCAAGCGGAAATTGAAGAAATGAAAGCGAAAAGCGAGGCAAAAGATGCGGCTTTGGAAGAATGGAAGTAAAAAATGGAACTATTTGTCCAACAATCAATTGCTCGAAATTTTGAAGGGAGTAACGATGCATGCTCCCGTGGCGGCACTCCGATTAGTCAACCGCTCGCACCGGTTACTCAACCCGTCGCTCCGGTTAGTTCGGGAAAAAAGACTAAGCCCGTATCGGTCGACAATGGAAGCGGTGTTGGCGGAAGGGGCTTGAAGGATGTACGACCGGCGGCCTCTCATCCAAAGACGCCCATTTCGGGTGATGGTGGCGTCGAATGTCTTCTCTACTCGGACGCTTTTGAAGAATGCGTCGAAAAGGGGAGGCCATATAAACGTTATATCCCGGGCGAGGAACCTTTTCTCAATAAAGAATGGGCGGGCGAATATACTCGGGTGTTAACTGAAGTGGTAGATGCTCCGATGCCTAATATTCCTCTCCCTATGGAAACGCAATGTATGGAATTTCTCGATGACGCGATCGGGAACTTAGTGCCTTGGCCGACAAGGTTAATCAAGAAAGTCGATTCCCAAGGTGGTCCATCTCTCATACCTAAGCCAAAAGAGGTTGCCAAAAGTGCACAAGATCCAAAAAAGATTAAGATGTCTACCGTTGTCCCGGAATTGAGACCGTTGGCCGATTATGCCAACAATTATATGCTCGCACCAAATGCATTACTCGAAGTGAATCTTGATAAAAGTTTGGGTCAAGATTTAACTTATTTAACTTTCGATGATATGCGCGAATTTCTACTCTCCGAGGACTTGAATGTGAATTGGATAACGACTTGTCAAAGGTATGTTTTCTATTTTTACATATTCTTTTTTATTTCCTTATTTCTTAATGATTTTAAAATATGAATAATTTATTCTACTTTTCTTTATATTATATTTGTAGTTATTTGTTACAAACATACATGGCAAAAAGTGATGTGAGAGATTTGTACGGTTTTATTCCTCCGTATAATGACATGAACTACAACTCTTACGGCGACGACGAAGATAAGAGGTCCAAAGAATTGGAAAATGATGTGGAGGTTTGCTTAAAGAATATAACAAATTGCAAGAAAGACAAATTGTGGTTGATGCCATACAATAGTCACAATCATTGGACTCTCCTCGTGTTGAACCCTTGGCGCAATAGTGTGACCATATTTGATTCACTTAAAAATTCAAGAGGATTGAATGCGCACTTATCCGCGTTTTTTGATAAGTAAGTATTCTCGAATATAGAATTATGTTTTTATTATTGATGTATTTAATATACAAGGTTTTGTATATTTAACGTTTACATTTTTTGTAGGCTCGGTGAAACGTTCATGTTACACCATACAACCGGCAAGAATATGCACTCGGTGGTCAAAGTGTCGATTTCAAAATCATGTCCGAAACAACCGGGAAATCACGAGTGTGGATACTTTGTCATGAAGTTCATGCACGACATCGTCATAAAGGGTATTGCGTTTGTTGATAAAAAAAATATTTATAGTTTAAAAGAGATAGATTCTCTTAGAGTTAGATTAGGTGCATATGTTCTTCAAAAATTTGCAAAGTATGATGAAGAATAGAATATTATGTATATGGACGGTCTTACATTCTTTGGTATATAATGACGGTACTATTTGTAAGTATGAACGACGCTTTTTGTAGGTACGGAAGATTATTCGTATAAATAGGTTAATTTTCGGAATTAAATATATATTATTTATTATTTACAGATACCAAAGCATCCGGGCGTTTAAATCGCCCGGTTTTTTAAATTTTATATCGGCATATTCGACGACGGATGAAAAACCGTCGCGGAAAGTATTTTATAAATGCAATCGGGCAAAAAAATGCCGCGGCAAAATTATATTTGCCGCGGCGTATTTATCCCAACGACACTAATAAGTGTCGTTGGAATGAATATTGGCCGCGGCAAATATAATGTTGCCGCGGCGAAAATTTATCCCAACGACACTAATAAGTGTCGTTGGGATGAATATTAGCCGCGGCAACATTATATTTGCCGCGGCCAATATTCATTCCAACGACACTTATTAGTGTCGTTGGGATAAATACGTCGCGGCGAAAATATATTCGCCGCGGCTTTTAGCATGTCCGAGGACATTTTCGAATTTTGGAATCACCTCACACAACACTTATTATGTGTCGTCGGACTGTTCGCCGCAGCAAAGATATTATTATGCCGCGGCGAGTTTGTATTCCGACTACACTTTTTAAGTGTAGTCCAGTTCCACCTCCAACGACACTTAAATTAAGTGTCGTCGGATATCATACGATGGAGGATCCGACGACACATAAAGAGTGTAGTCGAAGAGCTCCAACTACACTCTTTAAGTGTAGTTCAACCCCTTTTTTGTAGTAGTGAATGCACAAGTACTATAAAAGTCAGTCACAAGCATATATATAAGCTTGAAAATTAGAGCTACACCAAAATACATATGAAATATCTAAAATACTTTCGCTAAAGAAATCTTCGATTATAAAACTTGTTGGAATTTATTAATAATAATTGACCAATAAATGTTCTAATAAATGAGCTAGTATAATGTGTTGAGTGGAGAGTAAATGTGGGAATGTGAAAAGTCCCACATTAATTAACTACAAAGAGTTTGTGCAATATATAAGGAAAACAATAGTGAAGTGAGCTCAACATGTGGCATAGTGATGAGTATGCCACATGAGTGCCGTGTGGAGGCGAGGTGGCGAGACCATGCCGCCTCACGCTTTCGCAACGCCGCCCTCACCGGACCGGCTCCGGCTCCGGATCAGGGTGCGGGTGCGTGGGCGTAGAGGCGCTAGTGGCGTCTTGTAGGCGCACTTGAGGCACTTGAGCACGTGGCATCGGGCGAGCGGCGTAGGCTCGGGTCTCGGGCTTTCTCGCGGCGATTCTCGCCTCGCCATGTGTCAGTCGGCAGTTACTAGCCGTTGGGGGCGGTTTCTGACCGTTTTCCGTTTTCAGACCAATAACTGCCACTTGTGAAGGGTCGTTTCCTTCACAACGTGTAACTGTTTTTGGGTCTTCTTATTTTCGTTTTCTGAAACAGAAAATAAAACTGCACTCTGAATCATTTCTACTCTCTGAAAACACTTCCAGAAACGCGTTTTTGCTTACGGTCGGAACTTCGCTTCGTCTTGCGATTTCCCGGCCAAAGGCTTGTCTTATCCTAGGTGTTCTTGCAAGCAGACTCGAAGACGTTTTTTAGTGCTCCAAACACTATTAGGAAAGTGATCATATGCACGATTCAAGCCGTGACGTTTTCAACCTTGAAGAAATTTCCAACAGTCTAATAGTGAGTTCGATCATGGCCACCGACGCTTCCGTTTCAAGCATCAAGGTGATGAACCAAGACCTCGTGAAGTTGGACCGTTTCGACGGGACGAACTTCACTCGCTGGCAAGACAAGATGATCTTCCTCCTAACGGCCCTGAAGATCTTCTATGTTCTCGACCCGGAGTTGGAGCCCATTCCCGAGCCGAAGGATGACGATACCGACGAGATCAAGGCGGAGCGCAAAAAGCGCAAGGAGGACGAACTGCTCTGCCGCGGTCACATTCTGAACACGCTATCCGACCGTCTCTATGATCTCTACACGGACAACACTTCGGCGGTCGAAAACTGAAAGGCGTTCGAGTTCAAATTTCGGGCAGAGGAGGAAGGTACGAAAAAGTTTCTCATTTCTGAGTACTTTGATTTCAAAATGTCCGATGCAAAGCTGATCCTCGCCCAAATGCATGAACTGCAAGTGCTCGTCAACAAACTGAAGGCCGTGAAGATTGAGATTCTGGAGCCTTTTCAAGTCGGCGCAATTATTGCGAAATTGCCGTCGTCTTGGAAGATTTACCGGAAGAAATTTCTTCACAATTCCGAGGATTTCTCACTGGAGAAGATCCAGAAACACCTTCGAATCGAAGAGGAATCGAAGGAAAGAGAGAAATCCGATGGTGTCGGAAATTCGAAGGCCAACGCGGTGAGCGCGAAAGGCAAAAAGCACGACGGGAAGAAGAACGTTTACGGTCCTAAAAAGGATCAAAAGTTCAAGACTTCCGGTGCTTCGAAGGGGCCCAAAACCGGCTGTTTTGTGTGTGGCAAACCCGGTCACTACGCGAGAGATTGTCGCGTTCGGAAGACCCAAAACAACGAGGCTAACGCCACGAAGACCGATGACAACATTGTCGCTACTGTGAGCGAAATTATGGCGGTCAAAGGCAAGGTTCAAGGATGGTGGTACGACACTTGTGCCACTGTTCATGTCTCCTACGACAAAGCGGCTTTCAAGACCTATTCTGAAGTCAACGATGGACAACAAGTTCAGATGGGAAATGAGGGACGCTCGAAGATCGTCGGCACCGGCACCGTGGAGCTTAACTTTACTTCCGGGAAGAAAGTGACGTTGGTCAACGTGCTTCACGTGCCGGACATGTCTAGGAACCTTGTTAGTGGTGATTTGTTGGGTAAACCGGGTATTAAGTCTGTTTAAGAGTTGGGCAAGTTGATCTTGACCCGCAATGGTGTATTTGTCGGTAAAGGGTATTCCGCGGACGGAATGGTTAAGCTTTGTATCGTTGACAATGTTATCAATAAAGTTTCTACTTCTGCGTATTTCAATTGTTCAATTACTTTATGGCATAGTAGATTAGCTCATATTGGTGTTAGCACAATGAAAAGATTAATTAAATCCGGTTTGATTTCATGCAACGTTGATGATTTTGAAAAATGTGAAATTTGTGTTAAATCGAAAATGATTAAGAAACCTTTTCATAGTGTTGAACGTAACACAAATCTGTTAGATCTTGTGCATTCTGATTTGTGTGAATTTAACGGAATGAAAACCCGAGGGGGAAATCGGTATTTTATTTCATTTATTGACGATTGTTCGAGATTCACTTACGTTTTTCTTTTAAAGCATAAAGACGAAGCTTTCAATGCTTTTAAAGTTTATAAAGCGGAAGTGGAAAATCAATTGGGAATCAAAATTAAAGTCCTTAGGAGTGATAGGGGCGGAGAATATTTCCCAAATGATTTTAATGCGTTTTGTGAAGAAAACGGCATTATACACGAGTGTTCCGCACCACGTACACCACAACAGAACGGGTTAGCTGAACGAAAAAATAGAACGTATCAAGAGATGATAAACTCTATGTTAATGCATTCTGAATTGCCATTTAGTTTGTGGGGTGAAGCTTTGTTATGTGCATATCATATATTGAACAGGATTCCTTTAAAGAAGACCGGTATTTCACCGTACGAACTTTGGAAAGGTCGTGCACCGAACATCGGTTACTTTAGAGTGTGGGGCTGTGTTTCTTACTACAAGAACATGGATCCGAAAAGGACCAAGTTTGGTCCTCGCGGGATTAAATGTGTTAAGATGATCCAAAAACCTTTAAGGAAGCTGTAGCTTCACGGGACTGTGATTTTTGGAAAGATGCTATCCAAGACGAGATGGATTCAATTATGTCTAACCACACTTGGGAGCTTGTCGACTTACCCAAAGGGTCGAGACCCATTGGATGTAAGTGGGTGTTTAGAAAAAAGTATCATAGTGATGGTACTTTAAACACCTACAAGGCTAGATTAGTAGCCAAAGGATTTCGACAAAAGGAAGGGATCGATTACTTCGATACTTATGCACCGGTAGCGAGAACGACAACAGTTCGGATACTGTTTGCGTTAGCTTCATTGCATAACCTCTTTGTTCATCAAATGGATGTCAAAACGACATTCTTAAATGGATATCTCGATGAGGAGATTTACATGGAGCAACCGGAGGGTTACGTGCTTCCGGGGAATGAACAAAAGGTTTGCAAGCTTGTCAAATCATTATATGGTTTGAAACAAGCTCCTAAACAGTGGCATCAGAAGTTTGACTCGGTCATTCTTGCAAATGGATTCGTTCACAACGTTTGTGACAAGTGTTTGTACACAAAGGTGCGTGGAAACACTGTGATATTCCTTTTTCTTTACGTTGATGATATGTTGATCATTAGCAACGAGATGAACGGAATTTTAGAAACAAAGAGGTTTCTATCTTCTACATTCAAGATGAACGATCTTGGACAAGTTGACACGATTCTAGGAATCAAGGTTAAGCGAACCAGTGGGGGTTATGAACTTAGTCAATCGCACTATGTTGAGAAAGTGCTTGATAAGTTCAAACATTTGAAGTTCAAAGAAGTGAACACCTCATTTGATCCTAGTGTTAAACTTGAGAAGAATAATGGGAGAGCTGTGGCTCAGTTAGAGTACGCAAGTGCTATCGGTTGTCTTATGTATTTGATGCAATGCACTAGACCCGATATAGCATTTGATGTTAGTAAAATGAGCAGATTTACTAGCAACCCCAACGGTGAACATTGGAAGGCTATCGGGAGGATTTTTGGCTATCTTATGAAAACCAAAAATCTCGGCCTCCAATATGGTAGGTTTCCTGCCATACTCGAAGGATATACCGACGCTAGTTGGATATCGAGTGTCGGAGATAACAAATCTACGACGGGATGGGTTTTCACACTTGCCGGAGGTGCAATTTCTTGGAAGAGCAAGAAACAAACGTGTATTACTTATTCGACCATGGAGTCAGAGTTTGTAGCTCTTGCTTCCGCTAGTCAAGAGGCTGAGTGGTTGAGGGACCTTCTTTTATAAGCTCCATTGGCTAAGGACAATATATCGAAAGTGTCGATACATTGTGATAGTCAAGCTACTTTAGCTAGAGCATACAACGAAGTGTATAACGGGAAGTCTAGACATATTAGTCTAAGACATGACTACGTAAGGAAATTGATCAAGGATGGGATCATTTCACTTTCGTTTGTGCGTACCAGCTATAATTTAGCTGATCCTTTTACTAAACCATTGGCCAGAGATTTAGTAAAGTCTACCTCGAGAGGTATGTGACTGAAACTCCTTAAGTAAGAGTTCCAACAACGGTGGCAACCCAATCTAACGTTAGGAAATCCTTAACTTTAGATTCAATGGGTAACAACAAATCGTTGATTTGGATGTGTGTAACATTGTACCACAATGTTAGCTGTTGCATTTGGAGGGTTGAGTTATTTATAACTCTTAATGAAGTTCAGTGATGAGGACATGTATCTGTAAAGTAACAGAGATACTGTAAGAACTTCACCTATGTGAATTTAGAGATGGTGCCGTCTTAAAGTGAGAGTTGGAGTTTCTCTCATGAAAAATTCACGAGACAGGAAGAGCACATGGCCATTAACGGTGCTAAGCGAGAGATGTACGCAAAGAACTACTAAAGGGTGTGTGTAGGCTTCACCGATCTTATCACAATGAATAACAGGTTCAAAGCCTAGCTACCTGACATTCCGATAAGATCTTATGTTGTCTTTACTAAGGTCAGGTTCAAATCGAAAGATACCTAACTGTATTAGCACCCTTTGCTACTTTTCTGGAAATTATACTTATATTATTAGAACAATGAGGGATTGTTGGACTTTATTAATAATAAATGACCAATAAATGTTCTAATAAATGAGCTAGTATAATGTGTTGAGTGGAGAGTAAATGTGGGAATGTGAAAAGTCCCACATTGATTAACTACAAAGAGTTTGTGCAATATATAAGGAAAACAATAGTGAAGTGAGCTCAACATGTGGCATAGTGATGAGTATGCCACATGAGTGACTTGTGGAGGCGAGGTGGCGAGACCATGCCGCCTCAAGCTTTCGCAACGCCGCCCTCGCCGGTGTTGCCACCAGCGACACCGGCTCCGGCTCGGGGTCGAGGTCGGGTGCGTGGGCGTGGGCGTAGAGGTGCTAGTGGCGTCTTGTAGGCGCACTTGAGGCACTTAAGCACGTGGCATCGGGCGAGCTGCGTAGGCTCGGGTCTCGGGCTTTCTCGTGGCGATTCTCGCCTCGCCATGTGTCAGTCGGCAGTTACTAGCCGTTGGGGGCGGTTTCTGACCGTTTTCCGTTTTCAGACCAACAACTGCCACTTGTGAAGGGTCGCTACCTTCACAACGTGTAACTGTTTTTGGGTCTTCTTATTTTCGTTTTCTGAAACAGAAAATAAAACTGCACTCTGATTCATTTCTACTCTCTGAAAACACTTCCAGAAACGCGTTCTTGCTTACGGTCGGAACTTCGCTTCGTATTGCGATTTCCCGGCCAAAGGCTTATGTTATCCTGGGTGTTCTTGCAAGCAGACTCGAAGACGTTTTTGAGTGCTCGAAACACTATTAGGAAAGCGATCATATGCACGATTCAAGCCGTGACGTTTTCAACCTTGAAGAAATTTCCAACAAAACTCATGATTGATATGGATGCATGTTAGTCCGTTGGGATCGGGAGATTGAACATGATTACTCTATGTCGGGTATTCATAATACTTTCAGTGAATTAGACTTCACAACTCAACACATCGAGCTTTGAAATGTTGAATACTCGAGCAATCAAGTACTCTCTACATTTACCGTGAATAATTCGATTTGTTGTAAGAACTGAGTACCTTAAAGTAAAGCTCAGCCGGGCCTGAATTTTCCACTATGAGACCACCTTTGAGAAAAGACCAGCAATGTGATTTGGCAATTGAAGAACCAACATGTTTGAGACCAGAGCTTGTCTTGAAAATAGCCGTTACGGGGACTTGATTTCCGTGGCTCGCCCTAATCCAGGCTACACGAGGTTATAACATAATTACATTAGTAAAACTATGCAATACAAATATAAGCTATAAGAAACGAGACTTTTACCGGGGCATTTAAATAAAGCACCAACAAAAGTATCAGCATTTTGTAACACATGTTTTAAGGCCGGCGAAACTCTTGAAAGCCGGCGCTCACACGAAGAGCACCAAATAGTCTTTTCTCGTAATAACATGCACCGGTAAAAGGCTTAATTATCGTCTTACGACTTCTACAAGTGCCTTTGTGCTGGTAAAAGTTCATGAAATAAATAAATAAATAAATAAATTTTTGGCGGTGAAATTCTCTAAACCATCGGTAAATATTAGAAAAACATTTCAAATTGATAGTCCTTCGTAGAAATCTCAAACCCAACACAAATTGATGGCCCTCAAGACTTTTACCGGCGCTTTCCGTATCATCAGAAGTGAAGTTTCTTGTAGTGATGTTATTTCTATATATCCGAGTAAAACTAAAAACATAAGAATAAAATTAAGATATATATATATATATATATATATATATAAGTTACCAGAAAACGAATATATGTTGTCCTTGTGCAAGTATAGCTTGTGAGACACGCTATCATTTGGTTGGCTTCTGGAATGAGCCACAATGAAGTTGTTGCCTTGTCCCTCTTCTTCTCTATGTTCAATCTTGCCATTGCCGAAATTGGACCATCCTTTTAATCCTTCATTAAACTCTGGGTTTATTATCACCCCTCCTCCATATTGAGCCTTCTCGGGACTTATTAAACACTACATCAACCCAAAAAGGGAACAATATATATAAACATTTGTGGTGTATATATTATATATGTATCTAAGGTTCAAACTACCGATCCCGACAGGCTGGCTAGTCAATGATAAATCGTAAGTTTATAACAACCCTTTGCGCCGATTAGATTTTTCTATTACAAAATTAAAATTTAGATTTTTAAGAAGGGTTAATGACGGCAAAAATACCCAAAGTTTGGTCAAAGAACCTCTTGTGTACTCAAAGTTTAAAAGTGGTGGGAAAAGTACCCAAAGTCGCATTTCGGGAGTTGACCACTCCATTCTCGTAACGCAGTTAACTTACCCGTCAACTCTGGCCACGTGGACAAACGTGGGTTGCTGACATAACAACTTTTTGCCACGTGGACGCGCCCAATTAGGGGTTTAATTCGTTGTTTTATCATAAACGAGGCTGATGTGGGCTCATCCACGTAGCAAAAACTGGCTATGTCAGCAACCCACGTTTGTCCACGTGGCCATTGTTAACATGTAAGTTAAGTGTGCTACTAGAATGGAGTGGTCAACACCCTAAATGTGACTTTGGGTACTTTTGCCACCAGTTTTAAACTTTGAGTACATAAGGGGTTCTTTGACCAAACTTTGAGTATTTTTGCCGTCATTAACCCTTTTTAAGAGTGTATTTTCCTTGATATATATACATACATATATATATTTATAAAACATATATTTATAGCTGAGAAAGATCATCACTATGAAGCTTTAGCCTTCTTACCTCTGTAGTGGCTGAGTAATCATATGATAAAGAGTTGACTCCAAATCCTGTACAGTAAATAACAAACTCATTAATTATGCTTTAGCGTTGTACACAGAAATCTTCTCTAATATTAAGCCGCTAAAAGCGATAGTAGTTAATAAGAACTTTGAAACCAAAAACATTCCTAAAAAAATATTTCCTTTAAAGATAATAAAATAATTAATGGCTAGTCAACTCTAATTTATAATATTTAAAGCTGAAAGAATGACGGTTGATTGTCTAGTCAACTATATTTAATTATTTTCTAGAGAAAGAAGCTAGTAATATTAATAACGGTATCTTTCCAAGTAATTAAATAATTCAAACGTCCTATTAATATATATATATATTGTGTATTTTTTTCCTTCTCTTTACTATAGTGACAATCTATGTCAATCAATTTCCATGGGAGCCACTTATATAACAGTGAGATAAAATAGTATAGTAATATCAAAATTGAAAGTGAGCAATATGATGAACAATCATAAGATATATATTATACTACGAAGTAAAATTACGATCTCGTAATCAAATTTTTAAATAATTCAAATATGAAATATCTGGCGTTTTTAAAAAGTAAAATATAAATAATATAAGTTTCGCATGCTCTAGACATGTAAATCAGCATATTGATATTAAGTGTATTGGTTTTTTAGGGCTCTAGGTGCGCGCTTCTCTCACATATAGCAATGGCAAGTCACATTGAAAAAAAAAAAAAAAGAAGCTTAATCTAAACAAATACGTAAAATAACTTCGCCGGACCGATGTACCATACTCGAAACTTTAAACTCAACTTAACATCACAAAATCGACCCAAAACCAAAGAAGATGGTGAAATATAGAACGTGGATTAAAGTATAGGCCTTGCAAAGAAAATGTACTGATATTATCATCATTCTTGAATTGATGAATTAATATGGTACATGCAAATTGAATGTGACCCTCCCAATATTCCCGGGCTCAGTATTAATTTACATTAATAATCCTCTTAATTTCGTATTATATTCAAAGCTTTTTACAGTCTGTTTTACAGAAAATGGAGCGGAAAATACTCATGTACGTTTGTTAAACAGTGCTCGTGAAGATTATAATGCCGTATTTTTGTATTTACCCAAACATGTTATATAACATGTTTCTGTATATATATATATATATGTATATATATACGTACATAGTTACACGTAAAAACGAACCTGAAATATAGAGAAGAGAAGTACATAATAGCAGAAGCATATTGCTTCTTCCTCCGACCTTCATGACTCAATATGAGAGAGAGAGAGAGAGAGAGAGAGAGAGAGAGATATGAAAGTGAAGAGAAACCATGCAGTATATATATGATATATATATATCGCATTTATAGCGAAATATACGTGTCACGGAATTTATTAGGTTACCACTTATGTATTTCAAAAAATTAAGGAGATAATTTAATGCATATTTCGAAAGGCAAAATTAAAATGTTCCGAGACAAAAATAAAATATAAAAAAATTGTTTGTTAAATATTGGAAGGTATACAAGCATTATAGTTATTGTACTAAAATGCATTTGTGTAATTGTCTGAACTTGCTCGTTTTACAAATTATAATTTCTCGCAGTACTGGCAAATGTATCTAAGTTATATTCAATTGAGATTGTATAGACTTTTTTTTTTTTGTGTGTGACAAATGTATTGCGTCTTTCTCTTGAATCCTTCTACTTTTTCTCCAATCCACTAAAACTTGAGTACTTTGCCGCTCAATTTTTAAAAATATTATTTTCTCCTAATCTTCTCCTCCCTTTTTCCTAATTTTCCGTCACAACAGTCCGAGAACCGCGGATTTGAGCTCACTCTCTTGTCTTTTCTTCCCTCCTCTCATTACATATGACTTATTAGGCAACATGTATCAGGGTCACGAGACAATGAGTATAGTTAGAGGAATACCTAACGATAGTCTCTCTCCTCATAATCTACTTATATGCGAATTACTCAGGAAATTAACAACGAAAAGCTTAGCGGTTCTTCGACGGTTTGACCTAACTCTTTGAGGACCTTTGGCTCTTGGTGTGGCAAAAGGGGAATTGTTCTTAGGTTGGTATTCTCTGTCTGTGCATGTTTTGAAGGATTGTGCCATTTATTTGATAGACTGAACTAACTTGTAGAGGTTTTACGAGATTAATTAGATTCTAGAAAATTCATGGCAATCAATTAATTACTTGGTTAATAAAACCCTAGCATTGTCTATCGTATCAGCTAGTTCTAAAATATCCTCAGGGGAAAAGGCCCTTTGTGACGGGGAAAAGAGATTCGTGGCCCGGTCAATCTGCAAGGGAAGACGTGACCGATGTCTTTTGCGAAGAAAGCCGAAAGGAGTTTGTGCTATGTCGGCCCCGTTGTCACACATGCTAAGTAAGTTGTATATCAAACTATCTTGTAAATCGTTTATCGTTGACTAATTGGGTAAGTCGAACTCCATTACCAAAATATATCTGAGTCGGGCATTATATTTCCAAGTATATTTTTCTGTCTTAAATTAATATTCCGAGTCACATCTGACTTTACAAAATCCAAGTCTCCACGTTATTTACAGCTATAAGAACTAGATTTTCAAGGACACCAAAAAAATAAGAGAAGCTAAAAAGAAAAACAGACTCGTAAAAGACTCAAATTGAGAACTAACTTATGCGTCTCTCGACTCAGGTTGATAATTACAGAAGAGAGCTGAGCACGTTTACATATTAATCTCATTTCTTTTAAATCCAATAAATGACCGATTTCGAAAAATTCTTTCTGCAGAAAGGACTCGCCTTATGCCTCGAGGAAGCCCTTCTCTTCCAGGTACGATATCACTTCTCCGGCCATCTCGCATGGGGAGGCCGAGTCTTTGTGTGCTAATACAATCTGAAACAGAAACCACGCAATCAAGTGAGAAAAGGTTCGATATGTATGCAGAAGAGAAATAGGCTGAAAAGAAGTGAAAGTATTTGCTGCAAACCCAGTTGGTTCTTAGCAATGTCTTATTAGGGCCATGCATGTAAATTAATTAAATAATACCATCAAGGTAATAACAGTTTTTGAGGAGCAGAACTGTAATTGACAAAACATATTAACAGTCTTTATAAAGGGTTATGGTCCCATCTACCATTACTTTAACCCGCATTTTAATCCATTCGATTCTTACGATTATGTTGTTGATGGTAATTAAATTATGATGAATAGTTTGGCGAAATAAAACAAATACTTGAAGACTCGAGTTATAACTAGAAAAATGTTCTTCAATCAGGCAAAATGTGTTAAATTATAGGACGGACGAGAAAAATTGCACGAATAAACCTAGTAATTGTGTAGCAAAAGAGTTTATGTACCTCAGAATTCAATGGTGCCTCATATGGATCATCAATCCCAGTGAAGCCTGCAAATTTGTAACAATACTCAGTCCCCAAATCAACAAGAGATGAGAACGATCTCAAGACTGCTATCAGTAACATATAAAAGAAGCATAATCAGTTCGACAAGGCACAATAAAACGACAAAGCCAAAAGTAATGAAAAAAATATGGCCTGAATATACACATGGAGAGCCACATAACATAGAGAGATATGAAGTAACACGCAGTCAAACAAAGTCATAAAGAGCCAAACAAGCTAGAAAATCCCTTACTTAGACCTTCGCAACTTAGAGAACAAGTTTGTGATAGGACCCTGATATATAATCAAAGCGAAACGAGCTCTTTATTGAAAAACATACTCCGGTCTCTAATTCAATAATTAGACCGGTAAACCTCTCCAAATGATGTTCAATAGGAAATTAATTAAAAATGACAGACCAAAACCTAATCCTATATTTTTTTAAATACCCCAGAATCCCTTACATACCTACTTAATGAAAATACTTAAGTACATAATTAAGTCATTACAAACAAAGTCTTAACTGTTGAATGAGCATTTTGCTTCTAAGAGCGAGTTTAAGATGTAACAGAGATGAGAATAAGAATTTGGACTTCCTAAAATTTGGTATACCAAGGCTCTTATTGGAAATGAAGCCCGGGAAGAAATGGTCACCATATTTTAGCTAGATATAGCACTTTACTTATCAGATAACATATGACATTATGATCTTAAAAGGATGAACTTTTGAGACATGATCGCAGGTCTATAAGCAGACTGTTTTAATACCCTTGATTTTTCCTGCGCGTGCGAGCTTATATAATCCTTTCGGGTCTCTCTGCTCACATACTTCAAGTGGTACATCCATAAAAACCTGTTACAGCAGGTACAATCTTCAGGCTCTATGAAGAACATCACTTATAACTTCCGAGTAAACGTAGTTTTAACTTCTCCTTAAATTGAACATATAATTCAATCATTGTGCAAGTATAACGAGAGAGAAAAGCACTAACCTCAATAAAATCCCCATCGGGAAGCAACGCCCTGCAAGCATCACGTTCCCTTCTGTACGGAGAAATCAAACTAGCAATGCAAATGACACCGGCATCTGCAAAGAGCTTCCCAACCTCACCTGCATTTATAGATTCATCAACACTCGCGAGATTCGTTCAAACACAAACAAATAAAATAAAATAAAAAAGTCGGACCAGGCTGAATATCTAACACCATGGGAAGTAAAGTAAAGAAACTCACCGATTCTTCTAATGTTCTCAGCACGGTCCTCTGCTTTAAAGCTAAGGTCAGAATTGAGGCCGTGCCGGACATTATCCCCGTCAAGGACATAAGACAGCTTTCCTTTCGATTGCAACAAGTGACTCAAAGCGTTTGCCACCGAGCTCTTACCTAACAATTTGAGAAAAAACGGTATAAACGAAAACTAGTTCCATGGCAAAAGAAAAGGTAAAATGATAGAGCTATCGAATCTCCCATTGCCAACCAAACGAAGCTAGATATCCGACGAGCCAACTATGCGTGAGAATCATACAACAATTTGAAAAAACTCTCATAAAGTATACGTAATTCTTTACAAATTACAGGATTCACGTCACTAAGGAGACAATATATGATCTCGATTCCGTCATACGGCCACTATAATTTCGGAAAATCAAGATGAACATAATCGCAGGTTCAAATGTGACCGACGCGCACAATTGCCGGAACTCTGGAAATCATTTCAAACACCAATCAATCAAGAATCAAAACCAAACCTGATGCGCTGAGTCCAGTAATCCAAATGAGACAGCCTTTCTGCTTGAGTAGATTTTGCCTCTCAGCTTTCTTCACCGAACACTCATGCCACTTGATGTTCGTCGAATTCCCGATGCTAGACAACAAGCCCTCACCTTTGCCTAATCCATCAAAATCACACAAAAATCAACAACTTTTCCTGATAATCACGACGATTGGTGCTCAAATAAATCGAAAAAAAAAAACCTTGACTGGCATCGTGGCCATTGACGGTGCTCGTATCGGAGTCGTCAAACGTGGCGACGAGTCTGGATTTCGAACCCTCCGTCGCCATTGTAACGCCGATCGAGAGCTTGGCAGAACGGCCGAGATTAAGGAAGCTGAGGAACCCTAATTTGGGAGAAGAGGACGACGGCGTGTCGATGGCGACACCGCGAGCTGCCACCACTGATTTGGGTCCACTGGTTATCATCTCTCCATAAACAATTGGAAAAAGGATCTATTAAATCTCTCTCTATTAATATACGAAAGTAATAATTAATTAATATATTATCGAGTGAAAATGGATTGGAGGTTGGCGAGTGAGACAATTTGTGACTATTTTTTTTTTTTTTTTTTATTTATGAGCGATCTGCGGTGGTTCGCGAGTTTCAGAAATAACGGTCTGAAGAAATGGGGACCAGACTTACCGGGCTAATTTAACAATGCTATAAATAGGTGGCACTGTACGGTGCTTCAAAGCGACGTCGTTTACTTATATCCCAAGCGTTGTTGTTACTGTTAGGATTTGGTAGGTAGAACCGTAGATGAACGTGTGTAACTACAGTGGATATATGCATGAATTTTTATTTATTTTTTTAATGGGAGGGATGGATTCTCTCGTTATCCATTTGAAAACTTTTTGTGTGTTTTGAAATGCAAACAGTAGAAAAAAAAATATTGAGCGTAGTGTTTGTTAAATTATAGTAGTGAGACTTGTAAAACTTTATTTGAAAAATCATGTCGATAGATGAATACAATAAAAAAATGTATTTTGGGTGTATTCAACTATCCTTCTCTTTTTTTTTATCTCCGTCTCACTCAATTATATCTGATATTTTTTTCTCTCTCTTCAATTATATCTACACCCAACCCCTTCTATCTACACTAATCTCTTTTTCTTATCCTTCTCCATTCTTCTCCCAAGCTCACAGCCGAGAAAAAAAGAAAAAAAAATGGTGGTGCTCTCTGCAGATTGTCGTGCAAGTAGAAGCTCCGCCTTCGCACACCCTTGTTTTGTCGAAGCTCCCGATTCCGCCTCCGCAGCACCTCTGTCTCGCAGCTTCTCACAGTTCCTCCTCGGCAACAGGTCATCTCTGCAGCTCACGGTTCTTCTACCCTCTACAACTCAGTCAAGGTATGTTTCTTAGACATATAAATCAGACCTTAGAAATATATTGAGCTTCAGATCTATGTGGATATATATATATATGTATATGTATATTTATATTTATTGGTGTAATTTGTATGCTTCCGTAAGTTCATTCCTGTAGTGATTAGTGATTATACATAAATTAGACCATGGACTAGGAATACGTTGCTCATTGGCCCGACAGTGCCGATTTATATATCATCGATTTGTGTCTCAAAGAGGTGAAACAGCGTATGGGGCCGTCTTAGTTCGAGAAAAAAAAATTGGAGTAGAACTGAGTTAGCGATGGTAGAAAAAATTTGGCTCCGCATATAAGGAAGATCGTCTTAAGAAAAAGTGGCACCGACTTAAAAGTGCTACTAAGACCTTCTAAAGGCTTATTGAAGCCACTTGGATTCGGATGGAATACAGACGCAAATACGGTGACCGCTGATGAAGAAGTTTGGGATGCATATATTCAGGTATTAATGCTAATTTAATTTTTGTCATATATTGTGACTGTTATTTTTAATTAGATAGGCTATGTTGTGTTTAACACTATCTTTTACTTGCAAAAATATCCCGATGCAAACGGTTTAACAAAAGTTGTTTGACAAACTATGATAAGCTTAGGGAGATTTTTGCTGGGAAGTCGCCTACCGATGCAATGGTGAGGGGCTCGCTTGAGATTGTTGCCGTAGGCAAAGCTTCGGCAAGCACTCGGATAAAGGAAAAATTCGGGATTGTATCGGGTTCGGCAAGGCGCCAAATGTAGAGGAAATTGGCGATTCATTCGATGAAGTGCTAGAGGTCGGGAAAAAAAATCGATAAAAAAATCCAGTGCAAAGAAGTGAAAGTCTCTGATGACTAGTAAAGGCGGGCGGCAAGAAGCCATGGAATCGCAAACTGAAAATGAGCGTTACGCAAGTGATCAGTTAACTTCATATTTGGAAGAGAAAGAAGCGCGAAAAATATCTACAATTGCGGATTCAGTGGGGTAGTGATGAATTTCTATTGAAACAATGTGTGGACAAACTTCCAAAGCATGAGGAGTAGCTGACTAACGAACAATTTAGTGAATTCATGATGGAGTTTATCAAATCGAAAGACTTGCGCATTGAAGATGCTTGCGGATAACCTGACCCTACGTTTCCTCCTCGGCGTTCACATTGATTAGAGATATTTGTTGATGTTTAGGTGCTTTAATTTGTGTGTTTTATGAAAACTATTTGAGTATTATGTTCTTGAATGTTGTGTAGTTTTGTTGGTATTTAAACACTTTAACTGTGTAGTGTTATCTTCTTGAGTTTTATGTGTTGTAGGTTATTGGTGTTCCGACTCTTTACAAAATGTCGAGTACTGTTGTGTTTGAATTTAATATAGTTGTGTGTTATGATATCGACTTATAGTTTATTATTTCAATACAGATAATGGATTCAAGTGACGATGAAGTACTTATCATAGATCACCTCATTCGTCGTGGAAATAGCCATAGTCAAAGAAGGGTAGTAGAACAAATGCACGAAGAATCGCAATCGATAGAGCGGCTACCGAGACAAATGACATTCAAAAGTGGAAGTGAATATGTGTATGGTATGTTAAATAATCCCAATAAAGAGTCGTTGTTAGAGATGTGTCGCATGTATAAGGAGCCCTTTATCACAATCGTTGACATTATTCGACATTTTATCCCACCCGGTCGCATATTTCCTGAAGAGTCTTTCATGATGTTTATGAAAGTTCTTGCACATTTTGACAGAAATAGAGTCGTTCAAGACCGATTCAATCACTCTGGCGAGATAATTAGTCGACATTTTGGACAAGTTCTCGATGCAATAAGTCAATTAGCACCCGATGTCATAAATCATCCCGGTTATGCAGCGACACCTCCGGAGATTGAATACAACCCAAAATATTGGCCATGTTTTAAAGTAAGTTTTACAAATTTCTCAAATAAAAAATTATATTTTATTATTTAAACTTGTAATAAGTGTTACGTGTTTTTTTTTAAAGGATTGCATCGGTGCTATTGACGGGACCCATATTAATGTAATCGTACCCTCTGAACAACAAGACACTTATCGAGGTTGAAAAGAACTTGTACAATCAGCGTGATGGCCACTTGTAAGTTTGATATGCTAGTACGTTCATACATAGTGGGAAGGTTGAGCGGTGAATTCTTGAATACTCCATGAGTTATTATTGGATGAGAATACAAATTTCCTAATACCAAAAGTGCCAAAATACTAGTGGATATGCTAACGAGCCAGGGTTTTTAGCACCGTATCGCTCTCAACGCTATCACCTATTTAATTTCAGACAAAATAAGACTGGACTCAAAGAGCTTTTTAACTATACGCTCGTCATTACGCAATGTGATAGATTTTATTGCTAACGATATGTAGAGTCATTATCCATGACTATTATTATGTACAACTAGTGGACGGCACCGCGCTTCGCGCGGTGGCGATAAAATTCGTAAGTGGTAATTGTGAGTAAAAGTATTTATAAATTTTATAATTTAAACTATTTGTTCTAATAAAAAAGATCTATTTTCACATCGATATTATCAATTGCTCAATTGTTTAGATAATGCTATCAATATTATTAAATATGAGCATATATATTATATATTAAAAAATCATAAATTAATTAGACAAAAATATTAAACAAACTTATACTTAAGTTTGTGATTGTTAATCGAGATACCTACATCAACATGAAGCTTAACTATTGCTCTATTTTCGGTAAAGTAACTGTCGGCTTCCATATATATGAACAATATATATTTTGAATTCTTAAAAATTGGTAGGTAACTGAAAAATTGTACTCTAAATAAGTGTAAATAAAATTGTTAAATGAGTAAGAGTTTCATTAAAAGAAATATTGAGATTTGTTGACAGCATCCGTGATACTTATGTAGTAATATATATATTAAAATATGATTCATGCGCAATATTAATATAAGAATTGATATATCATCCATGAATTGATAGATTGTTAGAAACTTAATTTCATATTGTATATTGTTTAGGTAATTTGTTCTTGTGTACTCGAAAAACGATAAATGAAAAAGCTAGCATTATGGTAAAACTAACATGTAAAACCACATAAAAGAAAATACTAAATTTATAAAAGTGAAATCATATAAAGTATTTAAGTTCTTTATTTTCCGTCAATTGTGCACAGCTTTATAAAACTTGATTCAAGAGATAATGGTCCTCTCACATATGTTTCTTGCATAATGCTAACTTAACTACCATTGGCATTAACCCCTCAGCCATGCGTGCCTCTCCTTTTTTCCCGATCAGTGGCGGAGCTAGGATTTCAGCTCTGATGAAGCCTAATGTAGTTATTAATAGTATTTTTAAATAAATTATTAACTCTTCTTTTCAAGCAAAAATTTAATTTGTCACTAAGCTTCTTTTATATCAAAAGAAGGTTAGAGGTAAGTAGGGTGGAGAACCGATGTGTTGTTTAAATAGGGGTTTAATTGGTAACATACATTTTAATTGCTTTTATCATCTTATTAATGACAATAGTAATTAGAGACGTTGAAAAACTAATTGATTTGCATATATACAACTTTCAATCCCACTGTTTGCAGTTATTATGTATAATTTAAATGTCAGGCAAGTAAAAAAATAAATTATATACATGCACTTAAGTGTAACATAAATACACAATTGAATGAGACAATAAAAGAATAATATTGTGGTTAAAAAATGTAAAAAATTGAGAAATAGGAATATATATATATCCTTGTATGTGGTTGTGCCAAGTCATGTTGAATAAATTAATTTATTTGATTGTTTATCTAATTCAAAGACATATATCAACATCAAACTCAAACAATTGTTTAAATATACAATAAATATTTAGAAAAGTTAAAAGTAATGGTTAACATAAATATAATCCCGCAATTAATCTATGCAAGAATAGAAGATCAATCAAATTCGATAAAATAAAATCTTTGAATTCAAAGGCTAAGTAAAACTTAAATATTTCATTTGTTAAGTGATGAAGTGTATTCATTAACTAAACCTTGAAATTAGTTGGTGTCTTGATTCTTTTCTTCTTAAATTGTCCTTGTTAACTTCTTAGTTCTTAGAATTATAATAAAAAATTAAGTGCTTCAGTTTGTATTATAATAAAAAAATCTACATTTAGAAGGGTCAGACATTGTTCATAATAGTTTATTCTTGCTGCGGTAATTGAAGGACCTTGTTTATACCTTGTTTATATACAACTCATGCATTTTCAAATTAAAGAGAAAAAAAACTTGCAGTATCATTGATCAAAGCCAAAATTATAATTACAAAGCGCACATTATATTAAGAAATATAATTAAAATATTAAAATATGAAATCTAATTATAATTACCGAACAATAATATATCGAGCAATCTCCGTTGCCGCAAGAAGCTCCGTATGCCCAAGCAAATCACCAAATCGTCTATTTATATGAAGAAAAAAAAAATCATGATCATAAATTTCAATCGAATCCAATACATCATAAAAATCACTTAATAAAAGAAAACATCATCCATAAACAAAGAGAGAAAAGAAACACGATTCTTTTACCAGAGAAAAAGGCTCTCACCGGAGTGTCGACGAAGACCCACGATCGGACGTTGGGGAAGTGTTTTATCGGGGACGAAACAGAGCTAGACATGTTTGAAAAGTCTTACAAATACAGTGAGAAGTGTTTAAAAAAAAGAGAAGTAAATGAGAATAAATACAAAGAAACATATCCAAATTCGCTAAAAAATCACTTGAGTTTATCGTCGGGGATGACTGGTTGCGGTCACAAAAGTCTAAGGAAATGAAATAGGCCTGAAAAAAAAAAAAAAAAAAAAGATCTCAATGCTTAACGTAAAACAAAAAAGAAACACAAATTCTAATATGATAAGAAAGTTTTCTTTTAAGAGAATTTGGTACTCGATCGAATTGAGAAAATGAAAAGATTTGTAATATTAACTCTTGCTTTAATTGGATGGATTATTAATGGGTTAATTGATGGTCTGACTACTTGCATTCCTTCCCATAATATTAACCTGATGACTATTTGTATTTACTCACTCCATTGATATGTAAATGATGATATAGGCGTAAACACAATTAAGTAGAAGTTTTGATATTTTTTTATTTAAAAAAAATCTAAAATTCTTAAAAATAAGATCCTCAAATATTTGTTTCTATAGTTTGGCACCTCAAACTTCAAAAACTGTCCATATATATATATATATATATATATATATATATATAAATAAAATAATCGACACAATCTTAAGTTAAAAAAAAAATAACAAAAACAATAAATTTAGTCATAAAAAAAAGACAAAAATTGAAAATGTCTCCAAATATTCATCTTATGAATCCGCCATTGCAGAGAGTCTGATACTTCGAAGACATTATGTTTCGTTCGACCAGATCGTTCAAAGTCTGATAAGATCGTTATCACAACAATAAGATTAATGTTAAAAACAGATTGAGAAGAACTCATGTAATCATAATAAGTATAAAACCGGCAAAATTTATGGTTTGGAAACTACAGAGAACTTAAAAAACATCTATACATAAATACTTAATATAAAAATTTCAAACTTAATGGCTCAAAGAGCTTAAAATATCAATATATAAATACTCAATTTGGAGTTATCAAGAAATAAAATATTAAACATCACTACCGGTGCTCATGTAGTATCTAGAATAACTTGCAACTTTCCACAATGCACTATTAAGGTCTCCAACAGAACGCTACGAAGAGAGTGAATTAACAGAGACCAACACACGGAAATCATGCAAGCTTCGGAAATCCAAAGAATAGTTCAAGCAATTTGGCGTGCATAATTAAATTTAATTGGCGGCGAATTAAGCGGGAACTGGGAATCCTTAGTGTAACCCAAGATGATGGAAAGTTGAGATCTGGAAGTAGAGCAACCGGTATAGTGCAAGCAAATAAATATACTCGGCGGAGGTGGATACGGTGACGTCGACCACTTCGTGAAATATAAGCAAATTGTTTATTATATATAAATTATATGGATTAATGTGTCATTAATGAATAATAAAAATATAAAATAATAAAACAAAAGTTGGAATTACAGTAAAAAAAAAAAAAGACTTGTAATTTTGAAGTCTTGAAATTAGGAATGTTATTAATATGTAAAAAAAAAAAAAAAAACGTGTTTATAATTAAAAATAGTATTTAATATAAAAAATACACCGAAAATAAAAATGACACGAATTATAAACATAATAAATTACATACAAATAAGAAATATATATATATATATAATTGAGAGCCTAATTCCATGGACCTTAGTCTTTATTCCATGAAAAGAAAATTCTTTAACCTTAGTCTTTATTCGCTGCCAAACATGTCTTCATTTTTTATTACTATAGATATAAATATAATTCCATCAGACCTCAAAGATTTAAATAATTTAAAAAATTCAAACCATAAAAATAGACTAATAGATGGATCAAGTTACTTACAGCAAGAGATTGAAGTCGTGAAGATGAATTAGCTAGGGGGTCAACATTTTCTGATTGTCAAACCACCAAAATATGTGAGGGTTATTTCTTCACCTGCATTCCAACCATCTTTCCTTCACTTTTCATTGGAAAACAAAGTGCATGATTAGAGAGAAAAAAAAAAAAAAAAAAAACTAAGTAATAACAAAATTTACCCATGTGAAGGTTATTTCTTCACCTCTATTCCAACCATCTTTCCTTCACTTTTCATTAGAAGACAAAGTGCATGATTAGAGAAAAAAAAGAGTAAATAATAACAAAATTTACCTAGCTAGAATCTGACGAAGTTCGCTTATACATTCTAGTTCTGCATAGTGTATTTGTGCTTTGTCATAAGTTCCTGCAAAATATAGATTTTAAAATAGCCCGACTTTTCGAGTTTGTTGATTAAACAACATTATTGCGAAAGCCATCACAATATATTATTCAATGGATAATGGATTCATTGACATAAACATATTCTATATAAAAAAAAGGGAGAATCAGACTATCGCGCAATTTCGGGTTAGGATTTTCTACTGTACCAAATGAGGGCATCAGAGAAACATCTTGATCATGGGAGCCTCGGTGGATAGCCTCGTCGTCAGCACGGAAAATAGAGAGAAAGCTACTGAATATTTTTCTCTCTTTTTTTGTATGTCTTTATGTATCACTTTGTTTTACCATCAATTAATTAATTAATATTGGAGAAGTTGAAAAAGTTGAAGCGCATATGTAACAAAAAGGAAATGGAAGAGTTAACAATTAATAAGACCATTTATCCACATTCACTCACACATTGTTTCTTATTCATTGAATAAATATTAATTAGCAACTAATGAGAGCACTACACAAACATTTACACGCAAGTTTTCTAATTTAGAAAATGATAAAATCTTAAAAATAGGAAACTCATATTCCTTGTTTTGTAGTGTGCCACAACATCTCTTGAGATTTTCCTTTTATATATATATAGATTATTATTGTAAGTGACTTTGCACTATGTCTGATGTATGTTGTTATATGTATGTTATTATATTTTATAATTTGATGATGTTTAAAAATATAATTTTTTGAAAGGAAAAAAAAAAGAGAAAAATCTACCAAACATAATTTTTGTTTTTCAATTTTTCAAATAAAAAAACAAAAATCTATACCAAATAGTTATTTAAAAAAAAAACTGCAATAAATTATTACACTATAATTAAAAGTTTTTGAAAAATAAAATAGAAATTTTTGAGTTGATAACCAAACAGGGCAAGCAAGTTTGGTTATGCATGTATATTGTTTAATATTATGATAAAGGCACACGTGTTTTTTATTTTCTTTGATAATTAAAGGCACACATGATTTATTCCGTCTAAGTATTGAGATTTTGTTGTTTTAACAAAAATGCATGGGCTGTTGTTCAAGATATGCTTGTTTGACTGTTGTAAATATTAATATGATATTATAAAGTATTTTTTTTTTATATAAATTCTCCGAGGAAGAGGCAAAATTATTCATGGTGCAAAATACAATTGGACGTTTGTAAATTAACATTGTTGAGACAGGAGACTAAATTTTTATACTATATTATATTAATGTTAGTAATTTATCAAAGTGTAATTTTATAAAATTAATATCTTTGAAAGCGCACTATGGCTCTTTGGTGAGCGCCAAACTGTTGGGGGGTAAAAACCGTTTGTTCCAACAGTCACGGTGCCGTGCAATACGACATTGTTTTTTAGAGTGTTTTCCGGTGAGCAATATGGGCCGTACGCTCCTGTTAATATCGTACGTGAATGATAATCAATTGTAGAGAAATTGAGACATATTTAAGATAGCTAGGACAACTATGAAAAATGCATCGAGACCCCTTTATTTATGTGGTTTAGTACTCGTAATCATGGAGAAATTACCAAGTGTGGATTTGGATTCTCATGTTGGTGGAACAATGGCTGAAAGTGAAAAATGGGAAAGTGAATGTTCTTGGAGTTGATGATTATGCTCCTTTTGGGGTGATGAGCTTAGAGTTGTCCTAAATTGGTTATCCTCGGCATTTGTGTGCCATGTACTATTCTATTTATAAGTGGGTATATTGGGCCTCATAATAGACTCTGATTACAAGAATATGGGTAGGAAACCCTGTTTTAGTGGTCCCCTCAGAATCAGCATCGTGGTGACTTGGCGATTTGCACAGAATGCTGTCGGGCTTTGGTGAGACAAGCTTCCTCGAGTGTGTCGTCGCTCGCTGCTTGTCTTGAACTTGGTCATTGCAGTCGTCTTAGACCGTCTTGGGACGAGCTAGCCCATCTTCAATCGTAGGCATTGGATCGGGCTGAATCGTCCGAGGCTTGCGCTTCGAGCGGGCCTTCTCAATATTTCGGGTGAGTCTATCGGCACAACTCCTGTCTGGGCCGCTTTCGTCGTGGGCCTGACGACTGGTATGATGGGCCTGTTTCTTATAATAGGCTTTCTCTCCTTTTTTGAGGGCTTTTCTTAGTCGGTTCTCATTGAGTGCGGAATCCCTTTTAGGAGAAGCCCATTCATTTTGAGGAACCGATTTCGACCCCAACATTAACAAAAATATTATTTAATTAATATTATTAATTGATAGAGTATTAATTTTTAACGAAATTCGACCCCATACTTTGAGCAATTCTGCATTGTTCTGCTTCCAAAGCAAGTCTCTCTGTCCCTCTATATAGTGGGTGCGTTTGGCACAGCTTATTTAGCCCTGTTTTCGTTTATAAAATAAACTTAACTGCTTTTCAGGTGTTTGGCAAAATTATTTTTCCAAAAAACACAAAATCGATTTTGAATTTTTGTACATGAATTGTAAAAGCTAGGATTCGTAGCTTTTGGTTTTTTCTAAAAACAAAAATACAGTTTTAGTCTATTTTAGTCTTTTTAGCCTAAATAATTTCTTTTACCAAACGCTAAATCAGTTTTTGTTACCAACAACAACTGTTTTATAAACAATTTACTAAACACCTGCCGGTTTTTTTTCAAAAACAGTTTGTCTTTTAAACTAAAACTGAAAACAATTTTTGTAAAAATTAAGCTGGCCAAACGGGCCAAGTATATATACTTTGGCGCTCTCTCTCTCCCGGGAACTCTATGCACTCATCGTCTTCTTTGCAGTCCAGAGCAAAACAACCTTCACACATGTCCAATATCTGCGACGAAGCTCGGCCATGGCAATCTTACCACACTGTTTACACCAACGCCAAACCCGGTACATCACGGTTCTTCCCAGTTCTATCAAATTCGATTGTAGGCCTCGGATCCTAGGAGACTTGCTGACCAATTTCGTATGCGTTCAAGGCATGGAAGGTGTGGATAAAGAGAGAGTGCAGAGGGTAGTGTACGAGATGAGCAAAGGATCCAAGTACTTCGAGAACGAGGAGCGCAAAGAGGGTTTCATCAAGCACAAGATCGACAACGTTCGTGCTCGGGTCGCCAAGCTCTCTGCCGCCGAGCTATCGCATTATCACGCGGTAATAGCTTCGCCATTTCAGTTTTTGTTTGTTTTAGTGTGAGCTTTTGGTTAAGAGTAAAATTAATACAACAATTTTTAAATAAATTTTAGGCATTTTCAGAAGTTTGGGGGGAATACAACCCCCTTGAATTGTTTGTGTATCCGTTCATGCTTATGATAAAGTCGTTTTTCCGGTTTCTTTTCCGTTCGAGTTTCTTAACCCGCCCCTTCAAGATGGTGACTCTTTGGCTAACTCATGTAGGATCGGATCTCATTATTTTTGGACTGGTGTTCGTTTGAGGTTAATAGGCTCTTATACCATGTTACGTGTCGTGAGGTTCCACCTTAAAGACTAATTGACGATAAAAGGAATGACACGTGACTTCATAAACAAAACATCGCTATGTCCCTTTAGCAGTGTATTAGTATGATGGTTTTGTAAAAGGTTAGCATTGCAATTAGCCAATTACTTTATGACTAATGAAATAAAATGAACCTGAGCTGTACTAGTATAGAACTGTGAACTGGGAAAGGCTCGGATCAAGATTGTTGAAAGCTTGAGCTCTTGAATGAGATTTCTCTTTCATGATTTGTGTTCTTGTGAATTTCTCATTACTGTCAAACTGCAAGTTTTCACTACAAGTCACACCGCTGACTTTACGCTGTGATATTGCGCTGTCTTGGTTTTCAACTTTTCCATTCCGCTAGAACGGTGTCCTGTTCTATAAATCTTTGGAAATACATTCATGCCACAAATAGCTGCTACTTAAAGTAGACTTAAAGATGATTTTGGGTTGTAATGCAGGTTGCAGAAAGAAGAATTCGAGATCTAGAAGTTGCACGTGACCTTTCAAGAGTTTGGCTGCATGTGGACATGGATGCTTTTTATGCTGCTGTAGAAACGCTTTGTAACCCTTTGTTAGAGGGAAAGCCCATGGCCGTTGGAGGCACGTCCATGATTTCCACTGCTAATTATGAGGTTTGAATCATGTAGATTGTTTGTTGGAGGATTTGTTAGCGATCTTCTTACGAAATGTATTCAAATTGGGTCATAGAGTATGTTTCAGCCAGGGTGTTTTGTGATGTGTGATGCTTAATTGACACTTTAGGCAAGGAAGTTTGGCGTTCGGGCTGCAATGCCTGGCTTCATAGCTCGTAAACTATGTCCGGAGCTAATTTTTGTTCCGGTCGATTTTAAGAAGTATACGTATTACAGCAGTTTAACAAGAAAAGGTTTGTATTTTCGTCTATTACAATTGTCGTTAGAGGATCTTTCTACTGATCACTAACTGTTTACCTCTTGTATTTGTTAGTTTTCGAGAAGTTTGATCCTAATTACAGGGCTGCAAGTTTAGATGAAGCCTACCTTGATATCACTGACATCTGCAAAGAAAAAGGCACTACCCCTGAAGAAGTATATGAACACTGCTCTGCTTTTTGTTGTTCACGTTAGCTTTCTCTGGAATGTTAACTCGTTTTAACTTGGACTTTGTTGAAGATTGCCAAAGAAATCAGGGCCGGTGTTTTTGAGGAGACGGGTCTTACATGTAGCGCTGGTGTTGCACCAAATCGTTTACTTGCCAAGGTTCTGTACTTATCTACTGACAAATTTTTCTTTAGGGACTTTAAGTGGCCGAAATATAAGTTCGGTGATTAATATTATCTCTAGTGTTGGTTTAGATGGTGCTCTTGAGAAAATCCTCTATAGCATGTTTGTGGCTGCACTCTAAATATTCTTCTAATTTTTGTTCTTAGGTTTGCTCTGATATAAACAAGCCAAATGGGCAGTTTGTTTTACCAAATAGCCGGATTGCAGTAACGACATTTATTTCCTCACTTCCCATCCGAAAGGTACATTCAACATCTAAACACGAAGATGTATGTGATGCCACCAATACGTCCATGTCCCGATAAAAACATATTGTGACAATTACTATTTTCAGATTGGAGGCATCGGTAAAGTCACCGAACATATCTTAAGAGATGGTTTAGGAATCAATACATGTGCCGAAATCGTGGAAAAAGGCAGCTATATTTGTGCATTGTTTTCTCCATCTTCTGCAGGTCAACTCATTTTGTACTATTCATATGAATATCATTATCCATGCTCTGTACAATACATTCATTTTTCATCGTTTTCACCCGCCCCATAAAATAATTTACGTAATATAGTTCATAATTTTAGGACCCTCTTGAAACATCTAAACATGCTTTAACACTTGAAACATCTAAACATGCTTTAACACTATTTAAATTAAATATTCATATATTTCAATGTATTTAGCCATTAGCATTTCAAAATTCTAGTGTTTGAGAAGGCTGATTTCTCATCTTCTTCACATTATTTTGTAGCAATACTGATCTTACGGACCATGATCGTGCTACCAAATTAATGCAGATTTCTTTCTGTCCGTCGGACTCGGGCTTGGCGGTACCCATACCCCGGAAGTCAGGCTGAGGAAAAGTATCAGCAACGAGCGAACGTTTTCTGCAACAGGGGATGAAACATTGATTTACCACAAATTAGGTAGGTTATTTTACCCTTTTCTTTTCATTTTGTAGGACTTTTATCATATTTTTCATAGATGACAAGGAGAAGCTTTATTTATCTAGTACTTGTTTCGAAATAACTCGGTCTCTGATTTTCATGGTTTACGTAAAAATGCTGTTCGACGTAAGTTTCTCAATTCTAGAAAGACTTCTGCTTGCTTAAGGGTTCGACCCATATTATTATGTTATAAGTTGAATTTTCTTTCATCAGGGATATAATTATTTTTGCTATAAATATGGGATTAGGATTTCAGATTCTATGTATAGGCACCTAATGTAGGTTTAGGTTTAGCCGTCATGTTTGATTAGTGGAATTCCCTATCGAACATTTTTGGGCGAGTTTTCCAGATCTAACTCTCGAGTTAGAGACCGGGATTACGTTATCAAATAATTGTCCAGGTTTCATGTTTGATCTATATTTGGGTCCTATCACTTACCTTGAGAAAAATACATGTTGCCGAAGTAATAAGACTGATAGCTAGATCAATATCATAAATTTTTAATTGTTAGAAAACTTGGTATTAAATTATCAATGCAGACAGTTGACATTAAAAAACATCTAGACTCCATGGCAGTTAACCTTAATCAAGTAAATCCAACAAATTTATTTGCAGAGGAAATTGCCGAAAATCTGTCTAGTGACATGCAAAAGGAGGGACTGTTTGGGAGAACATTGACTCTTAAACTTAAAACCGCCGATTTTGAGGTACGTTGGCAATTCGGCTTTGTGGTGCTGCTAAGAGAGTCACTAGACTGTGTACAAATAGGGAAGGGTATTGTAGTAATTTAGAAAAGACAAGCGGCTCTAGATACATTATAAACTAACAGCAGGCTCTCACAACCATGGGCTTGCAGTTCTGTTCTTAAAATTGCACGATGTATGTGGGAAAGTTCGTACACATTATCTCACACTGAAAGTAGAGTAAACTGGGGTCCGGGAGTGTCAACTAGTATTATGTTTTATTTTTTTTCTTTTGTCCTGGTCTCAGTTTTCCGGGATTTTAAAAACTGTTTTCGTCCTGGTTTTCAGAAAAAACCGGTTTTTCCTGGAACAAGAAACTTGGGTTCATCAAAAATTGCTTTATTTTTATTTTCAGTAACCAGTGTTAAGAATCAAAGAGAGAGAGAAGAGAAGGAAGAAGGTTAGATAAAGAATAGTTAGAATAATACAAAATAGTTTTGGTTACATCAAGGGGAAGGACTAAATAGCAAATAAGTAAAACAATAGGGACTTAATGCTAATAACCAGCACGGGTTAAACCCGATTTTGATTATCTGTATAAAATAACATTTATATAAATAAACCATAAAAGTTAAACAATATCATAGATTTAAATTGCCAAAAAACCTCTTTTGGGATTTTAATTAGATGCATACCCTCCAATACCCCCCATTAAGAAACAAAAAAGCCAATTACCGAGGGTATCCCTGCAAAGAAAATCCCAAAAGAGGTTATTTTGTAAAATCGCCCCAATATCATACCATTAGCCTTATAAATTAAATTAGAATAATATAAAACATAAAACTAATCAATTGGGTTTATTTGTAACCTAGACCAGTTTTGTTTTGTTATACGGGTGTTGAACTCAGAATAAGAACTGGTACTCGACAGAAAATTTTCATCCCTAACTGGAAGTCCAGATAAAATCCAGTTTCTTTTTCGCTATTTTTGCTTATGTAATAAGGCCATAAAATTCTGACATCTATTTATCATATACAGGTCCGAACGAGAGCCGTGACTTTGCAAAAATATATTTGCAGTAACGAGGATATCATAAAGAACGCATCAAAGCTGCTAAAGGCTGAGCTTCCTATTTCACTGAGGCTGATAGGTATTCGTGTTTATGTTCACAAAATCCCACTAGGAATTTGCAATTCTTTAGGGGCTAAAATTATGAATCTTTTTCCAGGCTTGCGGATGTCTCAGCTGAATGAAAGTGGCGATTGTGCTCCGACCGATCCGACCCAAAAAACTTTGACCAACTTCATTGTGTCAAGAGATTCTTCTACGAAAGACGTGGATGAACCAAGAACCCTTGGGTCAGAAACTAATGACCACTTCATGAATGACGAAACATCTGATTTTCGGACCGGTTCTTATGAGAGATGTCATGATCGTGGAGATCTGTTGGATTGCAATGATAACTGCGACGGCGGTGGCAGTTTGGAAAATTTTCACGAATTGCCAAGCGATGCAGCGGCCTCCGCGGTATACTTTATGAAATTGCTGTTGAACTTATTTTCTTAAACTTCATTTCGATAAGAAGTCTAGATTTTGAAAACAAATATAATTTCAATAGAGTGGACAGATGAAAAATAAGAGAAAATATAGTAGAAACCTAAATTATGAAACAATACAAGATTGAAAGAAAACAAAATAATGACAAAAATATCCTCAAGCACACAGACTGCTAATAAGGTTCAAAACCGACCCAGATTAGGGACTGCTCTGTAAATTGCGGTTTTTGATCATTTGGAGTCATGCTATGCAGGTTGAAAGCAGTGACCTTAGTGTCCCAGAATGTTCAACCAATCAAGGAGAGCTGTTTTTTTGGGTGAACGGCTACAAATGTTCGATATGCGGAACGGAAATGCCACTGGATTTTGTCGAGGAACGACAAGAACACTCTGATTTTCATCTCGCGGAGAAGCTTCAAGGGGAATCCGTGACCGACTTTGGAGACTCTATTCTCAGGCATAGGTACTCAATCTTCCCTTGGATTTGATTTTCTCTTAGGTTTTGCCTTCATTCACTGACCGGACTCGTTTCAGAGTCATCCGGAAGGATCCAATTCCGAAAGAAAGCCAACGGAAGAAACAAAAGTTGTCTCCGAAGCATGTAACAATCGATAGGTTCTTCGGTAAGAGCAATCAGAAGTTGTAGCATCATTCTTTTATGCCTCTCATGTATGTAATACATTAATAAGATAATGTAATCATGTAATTATTTTAAGCTACCAATTGTTTAAGTTGCTTGTAAAATCAAATGTGTAATGTATTGTATATGTCTCAAATCAAAGGTTTGTTTGCCACAATATGGCCGTTTGACCATAAACAATGTCGTTATCGTTTCACAATTACACTTTCTTATACTTTTACCATACTATAGTACAATTCTCAGTAATTTGATCAAATGTGGACAATTTAAGATCTACACTGTTGTATTTGATGTAGTTTTCAAGTAAATGTGTCTAATAGAAGGAAGTTGTGATCATTATACAGTAGAATGCCTCGAGAAGTTAATAACTCTTATCAAATAATAATATTATTTCGTGTGGTCCTGATTCTAATTAATATTATTAAATCATCTATCGATAAATTAATAACTTTGATAATATAATAAATTTCTTTGATCTCATTAATATTAGTTTATGAAAGTTTAACTTATTTTTGTAATTTCTTACAGTGTTTAAGGGGAATGAAGGTTATGATACTTGTTATGCAACTTTCCTTAAAAACACTCTTTGATTAATTAATCGGTTCCCTAAAAGTAATAGCAAATTCTCTTTCTTCTTTCTAAAAAAAAAAAAAAAATTATCACGCAAAAGTGCACAGATAACAATAGATTTATACACTGTACACTTGAGTGAATGGCTAACCCGCTAGACGACTCCATCGGATTGGGAGGTCATGGCTTCGTATATCAGCGAAACATAAAAATTGCGTATGTATAATATATGTAAGGGCGCTTTAGGGTATATCAGTTTGGCTATGTAGAGCAATTTCTCTATATGTAATTGCAACTAATACTAATAGTAGTTGCGGCTAATAGTGCCACGAGTGTCAACACATTTATACACTTGTTGCTTGGGATAACATTGCTGTCAAAGAACCACGTATAAAATTTCTGTTAAATCCATAAGGAAACTATGCACATAGAGGGACTATTTACAAATCTAGTGCTGATTTTACAAAACTTACATTCAAAACCCTCTAATTGAATTTTCAAGTCAACTTCTTCATTTTTATTAAAATTTTAAACCAAGCCCCTAACTTTAAATATTGGTTCCGCAACTGATTAAATTATATATAAAAAAAAAATTAGACAATATTTAGAGGAATATAAAATAACAGACATTAAATTTGAATTTATTAGGAAAATACCCATTTTCATACAAACTTTTTTAAAAATTACCCAAAAATTCTAATAAAATTTGACTAATCCTATTTTCTAGGAAATACTAATTGAAAATTGCATCTAATTAGTCTTCCTTATTTGTAGCAGACTATACATCGATTTAACTCCTTAAAATTAACCAATCAATTCATCAGAAATCAATTTTCATTCGCTGAAAATTCAAAATCAATAACAAAACTGTAATATTAGTTACGAAATTGTAATTGTAAATATGAAATTACTATAGTAGTTACGAAACTGTAAATATGAAATTGTTATAGTAATTACGAAACTGTAATTATGAAACTGAAATTGTAAGTGTATAATAGAAGTTACGAAACTGTAATTAAGAAACTATAATTATGTAATATAAGTTACGAAACTATAATAAACGAAATTGTAATTACGAGAAATTAGGGGGTGTGTGTGAGAGAGGGAGAAACGAGGGAATTAGGGTTAGATATAAATGTATGAATTTTTTAAAATTGAAAATGAGTTAAAATTAAGTATTAAAATAATTTAAATGTTAAATATTTAAAAGTGTATCAACGGGTTCAAAATAGAAAATTAGTTAAAATTAAGTATTAATATTTAAAATTAAAAATTGAATATTAGGGTTGGATTAGGAAAAAATATATTGAAAATGGCAAAAAATATTTTTATAAAATTATGAGTAGTTTTTTAAAAGGGCCGTAGATAAATACTCGTCTTCAACAAATAGGATATTTACAAAGGGATCCATCATCAACAATCACCAGAAAAATGGAACGACTCTTCTTAATCCCGACCCCAAAATTCTCAACCCAAATCCCAAACCGTAGACTCATCCCGAGAGCCCGAAATCCCCAAACCCAGTCCGAGCTAAGCCTCGAAGCAATCGCGCCAACAATGGCGGACATACTGGAAGCATCGCGTGCAGTGAGACTGGACCTCAAGCTTCAATCAGTGGGACCCTTTTTCAGAATCACCGCGAAGAGCTTGGACACCGGAAACGAGCTCGGAAGAGCCGAAGGGTTCGTGAGGCTGTGGCTCGGAGGGAACGTTCTCCACCTGGACTCCATTAAGCTGCAGAGAGAGACTCTGGGAATGGAGAGATCCATTTTCGGAATCGGGCTGTTTCTCGGGGCGGTTGCGGTGCGGCACGGATTCGATCGCGGCTGTCGGACCGCCGAGCTTCTGGCGATCAACGACACCCAGCTTTACCATAACAAGGTTGGTTTTGCTCCTAACGGTTAATACCGTTTTTTTGTTCGTTGATGAATTTCTTCCAATAACGGAAACAATTCCGTGGAGAAATGGTGACGAGTTTTCTTTCCTGTTTTTTCTCTTATTTTTTTTTAAGAACGTTATATTTTTTTTAGAGATTTTAACGGTAAGAGTATTGATTTTTTTTATTTTTATTTTTTATATTTGCGGCATTTTGTTTTCAGGTTAAAGTAGTTTAAAAACAATAGTCTACTAGGAAATTAGATGGAAGTTTGAGAGACTACACCTATAAAATTTAGCGGATATTCGCGGCACAAATACTAAAAGTGTTAAAAAATCTACGTTAAATACTTATTTTTTATTTTAGCCTTAGTAAATACTAATATAAGACATGTACTAAAACTCCAAAAATATACATAAGACAAAAATATTGGTATTGTCCGGCTAAACTAAATGTAGAATAATGTATAGTTATTCTTGTTTACTCTTTGTGGTACTTTTGCCACAATTTTCTTTCTTGTAATTAGGGTTGTAAATACCCAATTCAATCAATGAGAAAATCACTTTTCCCAATCTGATTTTCACATGGTATCAGAGCCACAAAGGGAAAAGTCAAAACCCTAACTTCTCAATCCTCCGCCGCCGCTCCTCTCGTCGGACTTTCATCTCCGGCGACCTCTTCCGGTGCGTGGTTAACTCTCGAGAAGTATCTCTATCCGCTGCATCTCGATCTCAGTCAAAGATCGATCTCAGATCAAAATCTCAGGTTCTTCTTCTCCGGCATTCCTCCGGCGAATATCCTCGTGAATCTGCAACTCAGATCTGCTCCGTCTTTGTTCGTTGCTCTTTCCGGCAACGCCTCCAGCCACGCTGCCCCTTCACCATCGTGCTCTGCTAGCTCACGATTCTTCCGACCAGCGAGCTATCTCTTCTCCGGCGACGTTTCCTTCCTCAGGCGAACTCCAGTTCCGGGCTGCAACGAGTCCGATCATTGTCTCCGGCGACCTTGCTCGCTGCTCCTTCACCGTCGCGCGGTACCCGAAGCCCAGATCTGCGAAGCTCCTCTCCTCAGCTCGAGCCCAGTCCAAATCCGAGCATCTCCAGCGCCTGCTCATCTCCGCGCGACCCTGCTGCTCCAATCGTCACCTCCGCGCGACAGCATCTCCGGCGCGACCTGCATCTCTCCCTCGAGCTCGCCATCTCAAGCTTCTCGGCAAAACTCCGTTCTGGTCGGCGAAGCTCAGGCGAACTCTCCTCCGCGCGTGTTTTTCCGGCGACCGCTCTGCTCTTCCGCCGAGCTCCGACGAAGAACAGGTCTGCGTGCGAGGTTCCTCCCGAGCTCCTCTCTGCGTGCGAATATTCAAAGGGAGGGTATTTTTGGAATTTCCTAGTGAGGTGGGCCCCACATGCAAATAGCAAAGGAGACAGGTCTCTTTTTTGTCTCTTCTCTGTGTGTTCCAACACCAGATTTAGTGTTCCAACACCAGATTTTGTGTTCCATTTCTTTGAATTCCAACACCAGATTTTGTGTTCCAACACACAGAAGTTTCACAATTTATCTAGGGTGTGCCCACAACCAGAAATTTATTTTTTCTGTGTTGATTCCTCCCGATAAGTGTCCGATAAAATATGTCGTCTTCAACTGAAAGAGTTGCTTCCGTGCACGATCAAAACTCAATGACCAATCATAAATTCAATGGCAAGAATTATCTCCAATGGTCTAAATCCATGTTTATGTTTGTGTGCGGAAGAGAGAAAGGTGAACATCTCACCGGTGAGCCACCCATGCCAGATTCCAAGGATCCAAAATTCGCTTCATGGAAGAACTCCGACTACCTTGTCATGTGATGGCTCACTAACTCAATGACAGATAAGTTTAGTTCGAAGTTTCTTCTTTATGATACTGCTAATGAAATTTGGGACTCGGCACGCAAGCTTTATTCAAATAACAAGGATACTTCGGTGGTCATCGATCTCGAGTCTCGCCTATATAATCTAAGTCAAGGAGACATGGACATCAATGATTACTTCGATGCTCTGTCCAACTATTGGCTTCAATTGGATACTTATCAGGTCAAGCCTTGGGAGACCCCTAGAGATGCGGCTATCTTCCGGGAATTCATTCAAGAAGGAAGAACTGTCCGTTTTCTCTTAGGTCTCAATAAGGAATTCGACGCAGTCCGTGGACGAATTATGGCTACTGTTCCCCTTCCTGGTCCTCAAGAGGCTTTTTCTCTCGTTCGATTAGAAGACAGTCACCAGATCATCATGCCTGTGGAGAAGACTGAGGGTTTCGGGATGTTCACTCCGCATCAACAGGGGCCTCATAATTTCTCTCAGGCTCCGCCTTTCGGTCCTCATCGAGGACGCTCTATGTGTGAACATTGCAATAAACTCGGTCACCTAAAATCGCGTTGTTGGAAGTTACATGGGAAACCAACTGGTTCGGGACCAACTCCGTCAAAGTTCAGCAAGAAGGCTCATAGCAATGCCACTGACTCTGATCTTTCTGTGGTCTCAAGCGCTTCGCCAGACCCTAATCTCCACGAGGAAATGAACCATATTGTTGAGCAAATGGCATCTCTTCAAATGAAGATCAACAAGCAACTCACCACCGGTTCTAGTTCCTCGACCACCTCAACAAGTAGCCTCCATGCTCACACAGGTTTGAATTCTGTCAGCCTCACTCTAACTCGCCCGAGCAACATTTGGATCGTTGATTCAGGAGCATCAGACCACATGACGGGCAAAAGGAGTTATTTCATTACCCTTGGACCTTGCCTACCGGGTTCAACTGTTCGAACTGCTGATGGCACTTTTCTTCCGGTTGCCGGAATTGGTTCTATCCGACTATCTGGGAATATTACCCTTTGCTCGGTGTTATTTGTTCCAAAAATTGCTTGCAACCTGATTTCCGTCAGTAAGATCACACGTGATTCCAAATGCATATCACGATTTTTTGCCGATTTCTGTGATTTTCAGGTGATAGGTTCCGGGAAGGTAATTGGTGAAGGGACGATGCGTGACGGCCTCTACATGTTTGACGACACACATTTTCCAAACCACCAAGCTCAGCATCCTGACCAAGGTCTTGTGTCATCAAATACTATAACTCTTTTGAACAATGTTCCTGTAGAAGATCAAGTTATGTTGTGGCACTACCGTCTTGGTCATCCTAGTTTTCAATACCTTGAAAAAGTGTACCCAAATTGGTTTATTAAGAAGAAATGTTCATCGTATCAATGTCAAGTATGCCAATTCGCCAAACATACACGTAGTCCATTTCATGCTATTGACTATAAATCATCCAAACCTTTCTCTGTGATTCATAGTGACGTATGGGGACCCTCAACGGTAAGCCATACTAGTGGTGCTAGATGGTTCAATACGTTTATCGATGATCACACTAGAATGACGTGGTCATTTCTCATGAAAGACAAATCCGAAGCTGCTCCAATCTTCAAACATTTCTACTCCATGGTTGAGCGACAATTCGATACCCGTGTGCAAGTCCTCCATACGGACAATGCACGGGATTACTTCAATCAAACTCTTTCTCCATACTTGACTGAAAAAGGGATTGTCCACATAAGCTCATGTGTGGATACTCCACAGCAAAACGGTATTGTTGAGCGCAAAAACAGGCACATCCTCGAAGTCGCTCGCTCCATCATGTTTGCAAAATCTGTCCCAAAACATTTTTGGGATGATGCGATCCTCACAGCGACATACCTCATCAATCGTATGCCGAGTAGTGTCCTGAAATTCCTTTCTCCACGTCAAGTCCTCAGTGAAATTCATCCACATCTTCTATCCTTTTCCTCCGACCTACCAAAAAAGGTCTTCGGGTGTTCCGCCTTTGTCCATGTCCACAAACAAAATCGATCAAAGCTCGATCCTAGAGCTATCAAGTGCATCTTCTTGGGTTATTCGTTGCATAAAAAAGGGTGTCGTTGTTATTGCCCCTCTACTCGCACTACTTATAATTCAATGGATGTCACTTTCTTTGAAGGTGAGTCTTTTTTTCCCCAAATCCGACATTCAGGGGGAGAATTCGTGGGAATCTCAAATTTGGGAAATCAATCAAGGTTCCCAATCCATCCCATCATCCTCATCTCAACTTCCGATCGATATCTCCATTCATCCTAACCCAAATCCACCTCAAATTGCCGATATTAACACAGAGTCACCCCCTAGTCCACCTCTTTCTGTTGAACAAGTAGATGGCCCCATGCATCTTCAACTCGACCAAGAACCGGATCTGGCACCTACTACCTCATCTGACTCAGGTATGGAAAGGTCTGAACCAATGATTGATGACTCTGAATTACCCATTGCTCCCCGAAAGGGTGTTCGGAGGAAAGGTGTTCAAGGTCACACTGAATATCCCATTGAACGCTATGTTTCCTATAACCAACTACATCCATTATACAGGGCGTTTGTTTCCAATCTTGACAGTAGTCAGGTTCCTAGCTCCATCGATGAAGCTCTTCAAATTCCCGCGTGGAAACATGCGGTAGAAGAGGAAATTCGGGCTCTGGAAAGCAATGGAACATGGAACCTTACCGAGTTGCCACGTGGAAAACGCCCCGTTGGGTGTAAATGGGTGTTCACCATCAAATATAGATCAGATGGGAGTGTTGAAAGATTCAAGGCAAGACTCGTTGCAAAGGGGTTCACTCAAACTCAAGGCATTGACTTTCAAGAAACATTTGCTCCGGTGGCCAAGCTGAATACGGTGAGAGTTCTTATCTCACTTGCCGTAAACCTTGATTGGCCACTCTATCAACTTGATGTCAAGAATGCTTTTCTAAACGGCGATCTTGAAGAGGAAGTGTATATGAACATTCCTCCAGGAATGGGAAGAAACTCCAATAAGCACTTAGTGTGCAAACTGAAGAAGGCGTTGTATGGCCTGAAACAGTCTCCTCGTGCCTGGTTCGAGAAATTCACCAAGGCAGTCATCTCCAACGGATACCTCCAGTGTCAAGCCGATCATACTCTCTTCGTCAAACGAAACAACAATGGGAAGAAGGCTATCCTTATTGTGTATGTTGACGACATCATCCTGACCGGTGATGACTCGGAGGAAATCATCAAACTAAAGCAAGTACTCTCAACTCAATTCGAGATTAAAGATCTCGGCATTATGAGATACTTCCTGGGCATGGAAGTAGCAAGATCAGACCAAGGAATTGTTATCTCCCAGAGGAAGTATGTAGTTGACTTACTTCAAGAAACCGGTCTTCTTGGTTGCAAGCCGGTCGACACTCCGATAGACCCGAACAAGAAATTCTCCCATTCCGTCGAAAGCGCTCCAGTCGACAAAGGGAGATATCAAAGACTTGTCGGTAAACTCATCTATCTCTCCCATACACGTCCGGACATCGCCTACTTTGTCAGTGTTGTGAGTCAACACATGAACAACCCAAACGAGGACCATATGGAAGCCGTGAACCGAATTTTGAGGTATCTAAAGTCTACCCCCGGTCATGGCTTATTGTTCAAGAAATCAGAGAACCGTGAGGTCGAGATCTTCACCGATGCTAGTTGGGCTGGAGAAGCCACTGATCGACGATCAACCTCAGGTTACTGTTCTTATGTTTGGGGAAACCTTGTTACGTGGAGAAGTAAGAAGCAATCGGTTGTTTCCCGTAGTAGCGCAGAGTCCGAGTACCGTGCCCTTGCTTTAGGCATGTGCGAGGGAATGTGGATCCAGAGGCTCTTGAAGGAGCTACGGATGGATCAACCGAAGGCAATCAAGATGTTCAGTGATAGTCAGGCTGCAATCAGAATCGCCAAGAATCCAGTTCACCATGACCGAACAAAGCACGTTGAAATTGATAGACACTTTATTTCGGAGAAGGTCAATGGAGGCATCGTTGATTTGGGCTACATTCAGTCCAAGCTCCAGATTGCGGATATCCTCACCAAGGCTCTTCCTCGGTGTTCTTTTGATGATCTAAGTTCCAAGCTTGGGTTGTATAACATATACTACCCATCTTGAGGGGGAGTGTAGAATAATGTATAGTTATTCTTGTTTACTCTTTGTGGTACTTTTGCCACAATTTTCTTTATTATAATTAGGGTTGTAAATACCCAATTCAATCAATGAGAAAATCACTTTTCCCAATCTGATTTTCACACTAAAGAATAGACATTTAGCAATTAAATAAGGACCCATAATCTGCCCTAGGCAACACATTACGAAATAATCAATTACTTGAGATGCAAGTTAGTGATGAACCAGGCTATAACTTTTGATGGGCAATTTGTTTCTCAGCTTGTTAGGTTTTACAGAAGAATTGGATTCAAGGAGGTGCATGAAGTGACTGGCTCAACAATGGGGGACCTTCCACACATGTTGGTCTGGGGAGGTGTCGGAACGCGAATGGACGCCGATATCGGCGAGCTTCTCCTAAAATGGTGCACCAGATTCAAGCCCAAAAAATGAACTTGGTTCATGCATTTATATAAAGCAGTTTCAAATAGACGTTTTGGTAGGTTGTTTTCTCACTGAAACTTGTACATTATGGAAAAATGTCCAAGACAAAGGGTAAAAACTACTTGAGGTAAAAAAACTCCTGTTTGTCACTGTAAACCGAAAATTTATCTCATATATTATTTTAGAAATTCTATGGAGCCATTAAAAAAATACCACCAACGTCTCTCTGCATCAGAGATTCAAGCAGCTCCTGCCAAAAAAAAAAAAAGAAAGAAAGAAAGAAAGAAAGAAAGAAAGAAAGAAAGAAAAAAAGCGTGAATAGCACATATTAAGAGACACTGGTACAATTCGTTTCTCGTGTCGTGTGGTACAATTCGTTTCTCGTGTCGTGTTCGTGTCGTGTTTTAATTAAATGTTTTTATTTACTATATATAGATCCATATCTGACCAATTCATGGTGCTTGAAGATAAGATTTGCTTTATCTATAAACAGTGACAACATTGTCTAACTTTTTTCAGCCATTTAACTGACCCTTATATGATTAAATGATAAATTAATTATTTTATACTCATTTAACTTAATTACTATCCTTAATATAATTAACATACAATTTAAAACACTTAATAATGTACATTAAATACATGAATTAAATACATTTTGTTCATTAATCGTGTCTAATTGGGTCTCGTCGTGTTGTCATGTTCACTCATTATTTAATCATGTCCGACACGGTTAGACACATTTCAGATAAACCCTAGTCTAACTACAACGTGTTGTAACTTGTATCTATTTCATGCCTCGTGCCCAACCCCATATTGTCACCCTTAGTCAAATATACACTAGAGTCTAAAGTCCGTCAAAGTCCGGTAATTTTGAGGCGTGCCTTAATTATGGCTTTTCTAATAAGTCCCTAACTTTTTATATGCAATGTGAGAGAGCCCGTGGTAGTACCCCCCGTTTTTTTTTTGGAGTGCGGGCATTCATCGCACTTCGTAGGAACTATTTTCTTAATATCGTATATCTTTAATTTTTTTAAAACAAAAAATCTTATAATTCTTTAAAACCCTTCTAAAATCTCATATGGATTAAATTTTTCAAATTTTATTAAAGTTTATGATATTATTTGTGATATTAATTGTTTCTACAAAATCATCGGTGTACTCATCGGCTTTTGATATACCCGTAAAATCGGGTACACATAATCAATGACGGGAACTTTCGATAAACGATTTATAAAAAGAGAGGTTCATTGGAAACATGGTTTAACGGGGGTAAATAGCATCCTTAATTGCAAATTGTAATCGTGTATGAAAATAATAAAACTAGGGAATTTTGAATATATACCACATCTATTTTTATTTTATATTTATAAAAACATAACCTTTGTTTTAGAGAACAATTAAAATATATCTTAATTTCTTTTTTATATCCTTCCATAACACAAGTCCCCAAGGCCAACATAAGTCTTTTCAACGTGCTTTGTCCTCACTCGCACGTTTCTTGAGAAACTTCCCAGAGGTAACCCATCCTAGAATTGTTCCAAGTCAGGCACACTTAACATTAGAGATCCTATGAACGAGCTACCGAAAAGAAGTCGCATCTTGTTGACATAGATAGTACCAATCAATTCTTTTAAGCTTCTTCGACCATACAGTCTCATACTTGTATGATCTCCGATAATCCTTCAGTCCCATACCTGCACAGTCTCGGGAGCTAGCGTCCCATCAACACATCCCCTTGCTCAGGCGACGCGGGACTGCACAGCTTACCATCTCTTGCCCTCTCAGGCGATGCAGGACTCCACAACTTACCATTTCTTGCCCCTCTCAGCTCACCGGATAAATGATAGATGACTATCACACTTTGAATTTTCAAAATCACCTACTTTTTAAGATTCTTTTTCTTTTCTTACAAAATTACTGTCCCTTTTCTTAAAGCTAAACATAGTAGTTGTAACTTGTACCACTCGTTAATCTTGATATTCTATTTTTATCAAATTAATTAAAACTTTACAGAAATAGGAAATGATAATGTCAAGTTACACTTTTTTTTTATATTTAAAATAGATAATATTTTTAAAAAAATCAAATATAGAGCAAAAAAACAACTGTTCTATAAATACATAGGCTTTGGTTGCACCATAAGAAGGAAACAACTTTTATCTTGTACAACAGAAAATCTTAAATGACGAAAACGATCTCGATTACAACTTTTCAAACGAAGGTCCCACACACACACCTATAAATATTAGTCGCAAGTATTTCTTACCCTTATTGTCGTAATTTCATTATTTCTTTCACTCGACCTTTGTATTTGTTGTGTGTCCCAAACTTCTCTCAAAATTTGTTTCTTGTTAAATCAATCAACAGGCAAAAGTCTAATATTTTTTTCTTTACTTTTTTTCACCAAAATGTGCAAAATAAGAGGCCACAAAAAGCCAACTTAGCCTTATAATAAGTTTCACGAGTAAAGATCGCTGTACTTGTGTGCCTAAGCTAAGCTAAGTAGAGATTTACATTGCCACGGAATCACACACTTTTCAACCTATTTTCTTTGATGGGATCTGATTTTTCAGGTCAACCATGCACAAAAACAAAATTTTATAACGACGCGACCTGCAGCCGTCACTGCCTGGAGGAAACTACTTTGCCTGCCATGGACGGTGACCAGAAGTCGGCACCGTTGGTTTCGGCCACGTGTACGGTGCACTCCAGAGGGACGAGGCACAGTCCCCTGCTCCGCAGATCCTTCCTGACCCCGCCACTCTCACTTCCCCCCTTTTCCTATCAAATTTAATTCATTTAGAGATTGTGCTAATAATAGAACCATCGGATTCCATGGATGAAACCGGAACGCAGAGGTATTTAATTTCTTTAAATCCAATACCAGTACCGGCTTTTTAAACTGGTAACCAATACTAGCGCCAGTAAGAATCTGGTATTTAGCAGTTTTGGAACAGTAATAATAAATCCGATTATAAACCGGTATATCAAAATATTTTTTAAATCAGTGTTGTAAAACCGGGACCAAAATATACACAGCTCCCCCCTTCTTTACTTTAATAAAAATACCGGCTGTAAACTGATTTGAAATATATTTCAAAACTAATGTTAGAAAACCGGGACCGGTTTAGTCCAATTCCCATTTTTATCTCAAAATTTCTAAAAATACAAAAAAAAAAAAAAAAAGTGTTCTAAAGCTTAGAGCTGAGAATTTGTACTGTGTTCCCGGTTTCGCCCAGTCTAGGTCCGGTTAGCAAAATTTCCGAATTTTATTAAAACCGGGACGAATGTATATGGTTTATAAATTAAGTTAGAAATCCGGGACCGGTATTCAAACCGGTAACCGTACGATTTCAAAGGTGGAATCAGTAAGAAAGTGATCAAGAGGGCTTACAGCGAGACTGGGTTGGAGATATGGAGAGCAGAGAAGCTGAAGCTGTTCTTCCAGGAATCTTATGTACCCCCTCGCTTCATGCAGCACCGACGCCGTGTCACTCTGTTGCACTTGCATGACTCAATATGAGAGAGAGAGAGAGAGAGAGAGAGAGAGATTATACCATACCTTTCCGAAGGGCGCGAGACTAGCTGCTGAAGAGCCGAGATTCGTTCACCCAACTTCTCTTTTCTCTGAACAGAAGAAAAAAAAAACCAGTTTTAGTCGCACCACGTGTAATCAAGCATGCATGAATCGCCATTTTCGCTTCTTCTTCTTCTTCTCTAGCTAACCTTAATCGGAGCGCCGTTGGATCCTTCGGTTCTGGTCTTCTTGGAGCCACACGCCCTCTGTCTCTGGTTCGCGTTTCGCACAGCTTTCTCCGACTCTCTTCCCACTCTCTTCCTCTGCTCAAAAAAAATAAAAAAATCCCTGATGTTATTATGTATGACTATATCTATACATATACAGAGACATGCAAGGAAGGGACATTATAGTAACCGACCGTATCGGTGGTCGAAGAAGGCGAAGGCGACGAGTCGCTGCACGTGAGGCTCGATCTCGCGCGCGACGTCGTCTCGGAGATCGTCACCGGAGCGCCGATCTCTCCGAAGCAGAGCATCTTGGGCGCTCTTCCGCCGCAGTCGAAGACGGAAACGCCGTCGCCGAAGAGGAGCTGCGAGAAGCTGGTGGTGGCTCCGGCGAGCGTTTCGAAACGCCAGAAATCACGGAGAGAGGAAGGAGGTTTTGTTGTTGGGGGTGGGTGGCAAAAGAGAGAGAGTGGGAATTCCGAGGGGTTTAGGCGAGCAAAAACAGAAGGAGGTGGGTCAAAATCGGAGCCCGAGAAAGTCGTGGTTTAGGCACCCAAGGAAGCCTCTTCTTTCTTCTGCTGCTGCTCTGTCTGTCTGTGTACTTGGAATTGGAATTGGATTACGAAGAAAGCTGCTTCTTTTCTATTTGCATGGCGAGAGAGAGAGAGAGAGAGAGATAAACTTACGACTCTTTCGAAACTGATTTGACTGAAAACACACGTCGTTTAATATTTGGTTTTGTCTACGTGTAACACTTGATTAACGGGTTCATCAATCATCACATTTTTCTTGATTAATCAGTTTATTAGTATGCAGTGTTACGGATAAATATTTTATTTTTAGCAACATTTTATTAATATACACTAAAAAATCAAATTAATTTGATAAAATAACATGAAAATATTGTCCCAACTCTAACTAATATAAGTAGATTATTCTCCGATAAATTATCCTTTAACAGTATTAATTTATAAAAAATTTACTGTATTAACGATGTCAGGTATAAAATAATAATATATTATACCAATATAATTCATAATATTATCATTTTTCATTGATTTATAATTTTTTTATATTATTTTCAGAGTTTAGTGACGATAAACTTTAAAGTAAATCATAAAAGCAGAAATTATTACTTCGAATATACATATATATTCACACACATAAATATAATATACAGTAGAACCTCTATAAATTAATACTCGATAAATTAATAGTCGTGATTAAATAATATTTTTTTCCGATCCCGACTCGGGCCTAACTAACTAAATTAATAATTTGTTAAATTTATAAGATAATAATTTTTTTAGAAAGTATATAGGTCCCAAGTGATATATAAATTAATAATTCAATATAAAAATTATATAAATTATTATAAAATCACTATAAATAAAATATAGCATAAATAACTATGAAATTAAATAAAAAGATAACACTACATCACTAATCATGTAGTCTTCTTAAAATATAATTCTATAGTAATTTGTTTCTTCTTGAAATTGATGTATTATTGAACTTCATCTCTGAGCCTCCGAAGAGCATTATTAAGATCGGGCAATAATTATTATAGTTTTAATTATCACTACTCTAATAGAAGCTATTGTTATTCCTCTTTAACATCATTAGCCTCTTTAATATTTCTAACATTGGTACTCTAATAAAATCTTTTTAAATCATAATAGTCTCTCTTGATATTCTTGATATTGATACTTTAATATTCTTGATATAGTAAATTGAAATAATTTATTGTTAGTTAAGATGTTTATATAATTATAATTGATTAATAATTTTTTTTATTAATATATAAATTAATAAATTAATAAATTATTAATTTATATGTTAATTAATAATATGATAAAATAATATTTTTTGTCAGTCCCAACAGTATTAATTTATAGAGATTCTACTTATATGTATTAACGAGCGATAAAAAGTGAAGCGTATTGGTGTCGAAAAAACTCACATTTCTTGTATTTTTGCATGGATTAGGAAGCGGCATAAACAGGACACGTCGGAGAGTGGCAGTCGGTGGGCCCACAAGCACAGCGGCGCGTGGCACCGCAATCTCAGTGGTTTGTTGCGTTGCATTTCCGTTTGTTTCTTTGGTCGTCAAAGAAAGTCAGAGCTGACGCGGCATGGTCCACGTGTCAGGTTATTATGGAGCCATGCAATCCTGTGAGTCCCACAGAATCTCTCTGCTGCTTCTTCTGCCCGAGTCTGAACATGAAGTGACTCCAAGACTGGTCTCCCCATAATTGCGATTAATATTGCAAACTGGTAAGTTTTTCCGCAGTAAGTTAATTAGAAAGATGAGTTTGATTGGAATTAATCAATTGGATTAATTATACAATTTAAGTTACAAATGATTACGGATGTTGAAAAATCGAATACGTTTATTGATTATCTCTTATTCTCAATTTATAAATTGACGATGACTTCAATCTATTTTATTGTCGTAAGAGATAATTGATTATTTTAATTTATATTATAAAAATATTCAATTTTCTGATGTAATATCATTATAATTTTGGTCATTCGTTAGTACCCCTTCTATGTTGAAAAGCTAACTCCGTCACTCCGCGAATTAGTTTTAAGAAAAAAATGACATGTTAAGTTTTTTTTTTTCTTTTTTTGTTCTATCTTGGTTAATGAACGAAATGCCAATTTTGTGTCAAACTTTTTGAAAACTACGCATTGCGTGTATTTTTTAATCTCACAAATGGGCATTTCTTAAAAGGTTTGGTACAAAAATTAGCATTTCGTATAATTTCCAATTTCTTTTATCTAATGATTTTTTTTTTGGATTGTGCAGACCGAAACCGAACATGTTTTACTGCTACACTAGACGGATATGTTGATTGTTTTACGAAGTTATTTTTTCTTTGTATATACGTAAACATTAGAACACCGAAAATCGAGGCATTCTCGGTTAGAAAAATTGAAACCTTTCTACGACCGGCGCCGAGCGAAACCAATACCAGATTTGGTCAAGAATAAATACCAAACGAAACCGGAAAAGGCCAGTAGCTCGATATCCGAAACCGGTTTCAGCCATATTAACTTAATAATAAAGTAATAGTAAAAAGAGATTTGTTGGTTTTTCGGAAGTGACGTATGGTTTGGTCAACTTTGGATGACGACAAGAGTTTTGGTATCCGAAGTGACGTGTCGAGGGTGTGATGAGGTGGCAGAGGAGCGAGTAAAGACTCCATTCCCCACGCTTGGTTTCATATCTTCTCCGACACAGCTCCTTGCTTATTGTGCCTTCTGTTCTCTTCGATGCCCCAAACTTTGATTTCCTACCCATTTATAATGACTTGTGTTCTCTAAATTCTATCAAGCCTTATTAATTACCCTCAGTCAAAACTAAGTTGTTACTGATATCCACTGTTTTTGAAAGTTAAATCACATACAATACAAGTCTAATTCATGTTTATACTAATAGATTTTTATAATATTTTTAAAAATCGATACTTATTAAATTATATAGCTATATCACAAAAACGATATGTATACTGATAGATTTTCATAAAAGAAAAAAAAATTCAAAAAAGAAAATATAATATAATATATATATATATTTGTAATTTATTATCAAAGATGAAGTGTTGGAAATATTATATAAGAGTCCACCCAAAAAAATTGAAAAAACCGTGTTTTCTTTTAATGACAATAAGACAGTTTCAGAAATGATCCCTACGTGATATCGCCTGCACCCGTACTAAAAAATGAAGAAAATTGTTATTTTTCAAAATGAAATCTAATCTCAATAAGATAGTTTCAAACATAGTTTTAAATTCTCCGACATGCCATGTTTTAAAAGTTGCGGCATGTCTGTGAATAACTACAACCTACAACCTATCAAAATGATATCTTAAATATAACTACAATTATAACTTATTAATATGATGTCTTATTATTAGTATAATTTTTAGTTATTTATATGTTTTATGGTGATAAATAAATAATTTTGAACCTATATAGTTATTTTTTCTCTCAAAATACTCAAAATTATTTTCTGACTTTTCCTTCGATATTTTGTCGGCACCCGATATGTCGTGAAATTTATGCGGTATTTGCAGCATGCGGTATGCCTTTTTTTTTTTTTTTTTTATCCGACTTCCTCGTCGATATGCGGGTATACCCGTAAAATGGAAGGAGCGAAACAACGTCGGCATCAGTATTTAGAACCTTTGTTTCAAAATATGATCCCTACTTGATACGATTCTTGCTTGCACTCATGCTAGAGATTGAAAAAACTACGTGTTTTTTAAGATGAAATCTAATCACAATAAGACACTTATAAAACATGATCCCTACTTGAAACGCTTTTTGCTTACACCCATGCTAAAAATTGAAAAAAGTATTTTCTTTTTAAGATGAAATTTTAATGACAATAAAACAGTTTCACTTTCAAACATTGATGATATATTTATATTATACGTAAAAATTCCAACATTCTTCATTTAAAATCTGAGACGCTAATTTTGATTTAAAAAAAATATATAAAATCCAATTTCTTACATTATTACCAATGAATTTAACAGTATAATACATTTAAAATGTACTCTATTCATAATTTTAAATCCGAAACCGAAATTCCAATTTTGAATTCCAATTTTAGATGCATATTATAGCAAACACTATTATTCAAAAACACTTGGGATTCATCAAAATTGAAAGCTTGTTGGAGGAGACAAAATCACAAACACTTTGCGAGCACAAGTGTAAACTCGCTAGTTGTAGCAAACCTCCTTCAGCTTATTGTTAAGGTCAGATTTGGTCAAATCTCTTCTTAACACCACCCTTTGTCGTTTGTGGAATAAACGACATAAAGCGAGAGGAGGATTGCTTGAAGAACCCAAGCCCATGAAAGAATAAAGAAATTAAGGCCCAGCAAGCGAAGCCCGCGAGAAGTCAGCATCCGATAAAGCCGGCCCAACATCTCTTCGCGAAAAGGGAAGTTCATCGAGGAAAAGCTCTCCGGGAAAGCCTAATCGCGTTAAAAGAGGAACTCATTCAAGATCGCGAGAAAGAAGGGAAGATTGGCTTATTCGGTTAAAGATTTCGTGGGATATCCAACACAAAATAAGGAAGGTCAACAACGATCATAGCGATTCAGAAGGGAACCCTAGCAAGAGTTGAGGAATATTCTAGAAGACCTTCAAACCTATAAATACGAATGTAAACCTAGCATAAATCGATCCCAGGATTGAGGATCCATTATTATCGTGAGTTTGAGAGAATAAATCCTTGAGTCTTCGAGTTTGCTTATTCATAGCATTCTCGATCTCCCAAGGATTAGAGTGTGTAATCTTCGATTGTCCAAGCTATCAAACGGAAGAAACCGGGTCCTCTCGGAATCATAATAAATCAGAGATATTCGTATTGCCCATAATTATTTAATTATTTCGATTATCTTTGTGACTGCACGGCGGTAAAAATCCCCCTCTACACTTATCAGCAGCAGACTCCTCCACTGAATACTGTAATCAAGTTCATTAGCTCATTCATCGATCTCGGTTTATTCCGAACAAGAGAGAGAGAGAAAGGACCTTGTTGAGGACCCAGAGGGAATGGGTGTAGGCCCGGTGGAAGACATCGTCGAGAGCCTTGGGGTCGGAGGCTGCGTCGAAGTCGCGGTAGTTGACGAAGTTCTCGCGCGCGTACTTGGCGTAGTACGGCCTTGAGTCCTTGGGCAACCGCCTCACTAGCCTCAGAACATGGCCGTAGATTCTCAACGCTTTCTCCATTTTGATCACCTTTGCTTTCGCGGGTGAATCACAGCTCAAGCCTCAAAGCGAACCTCTACTATGGGCCTGTTGGGCTTCTTCATACACAAAACTTGTAAAGTTCTTCGGCCCAAAATTTGTGTGATCTTTAAGATTAAAATGGGGATAATCAAGGTAAGAGTATTAAAACTTTGATTGACCAACTCATACGGTTTTTAAAGTAAAAAAAAAAAAAAAACATAGTTATTCAAATTAAAAAAAATGGCATAGGTATTCAAAGTTAACAAACCTGAGGCGATAGCTTTTTTTTTTCGTCTTAACTTTTATGACGAATATTGACCAAATTTTAGTACAGTGTTATTAAATCATACTTAATATATATTTTATACGTTCATCCACCTATCTAACTTCTTTTTTCATAAGAATTTGACACAAAAATTATGAAGAAAAATTTATTATATGTTTTTACACATTTTTTTCATTTAAAATTTTACATCAATATTCCTGATACCTTTGAAAAGTAAAACATTGTTTTATATACATTAAAAAAAATCGATTTATGTGCAATATACAAGTTATTCTATCTTATTTTTGTCAATTAAGGAACAATCAAAATCAATATATTATATTATTACTATTGTATAAAAAAAATATTGGAATGAAGCCCACCCTCGACTTGCTTGGAAAGCCTATGACCCACAACGTTAATTGGAAAAAATACCAAAAACGTCGATTAGAAACTTTTTTTAAACCTTGGGTGAATAATTAATATGAGATTAACTTCTATCTTATTTTTGTCAATTAAGGAACAATCAAAATCAATATATTATATTATATTATATTATTACTATTGTATAAAAAAAATATTGGAATGAAGCCCACCCTCGACTTGCTTGGAAAGCCTATGACCCACAACGCTAATTGGAAAAAATACCAAAAACGTCGATTAGAAACTTTTTTTAAACCTTGGGTGAATAATTAATATGAGATTTTTTTTAGTAAATCATTAATTGCAGGAACTACACGGTATTGCAAGAGTTATGCAATGACGAAGACCGAATAACTCCTGCAATACCATGAAGCTCTTGTAATACCATATAGTAGGCAAAAAAAAAAAAAAAAACCCTCATATTAATGAAGTCACGAGGTTTATTTGACTCGTCGGAAGTGCCGTTGTTACCGGCGTGATGTCAACTTCGTCGACCTCGTAGGTGTTGGCGAAGGCCTTAACATGACGAAGGATACTGCTTGTCGACCTTGTCGGGGTAGGTGGCCTCGTGTAACGAGGGGCCTTATCCCGACGAGGGATGCTCCAACCTCTGTCGACCTCACAGGTGTCGGCGTACTCGACCACCTAGCAAGGGATGCCTTCGCTGACTCGTCGAACAACCTTTCTTCTCAGGCCTGAGACTCTGCTTCTAGATCGATCTCAGCTCTTAACTCAAGTCATTTCCTCCTTAAGAGTAGGAAATTTTTTAGAGAGAGAAGCTCTGGAGAAAGCTGTGAGTGAGTGTGGAAATGAGGGGGAGAAGGCTCCTATTTATAGGAAAACCAACTCCCTGAAATTGCACCTCCTAGGGTCCTGCGAATTCCCTGATAATTGCACCTTCAGGGGTCTGCGAATTCCCTGAATATTGCACCTCCAGGGGCTTGCGAGTTTCTCCTTTGTAAAAAGGGGTCTTCGGTGCTTCTTGATTCGTCTTCGATGTCTTCGAGTTGTCCGCGAGTCCGCTTGTTGTGTTCGGGGAAATCCGGAGGATTTCCCGGAGATCTTCGTGGCCTCGGATCTCCTCGTCGTGTGGAATGATTACAAGTTACGCCCTTGTCAAGTTATGACGAGGGGGCTTGTCGCCTTGTCGTCTCGTCGGCTTATCGCTTCGTCGGCTTGTCGCCTAGTCGCTTCGTCGGCTTGTCGTCTCGTCGCTTCGTCGGCTTGTCGCCATGCCGCTTCGTCGACTTGTCGCCTCGCCGCTTCGTCGGCTTGTCGCCTCGTCGCTTCGTCGGCTTGTCGGCTCGTCGCCTTTTTTATCCTCTTTGGTTGTGGTGGCGTCGTTTCCTTCTTTTCATCAGCGTCGGAGGCGTCCACATCATAGGTAAATTCGGCGACAAAGTCGGCAACGGCTTGTCCTTTGATGGCGACCCGTGGCTGGAATTTGACTCCGTATTCTCCCAGTTCTTATGACCAGAGAGTCATCCGGGTTGATGTCGCCTTCTGAAACGCCTTCTTTAGCGGATGCTCCGTCCTGAGCACGATCAGGTGGGCTTGGAAGTAAGGGCGCAACTTTCTTGCGGTGGTGACCAGGGCAAGCGCCAGCTTTTTGATTTTGGGATATCTCGTCTCTGCGTCCTGGAGGGCTTTACTGACGTAAGACACCGGGTGTTGAGCCTTGTCTTCTTCTCGAATTAACACCGCACTTACGGCCCGGTTTGATATGGACAAGTAGAGGTACAGTGTCTCTCCGTCTCGTGGTTTGGCGAGCATCGGCGGCGAGCCTAGGTAGGTCTTCAGCCCCTGGAATGCGAGTTCGCACCTGTCGTCCCATTGGAAATTCTTTCCTCCTTTCAATGCTTGGAAGAACGGTTGACTCCGGTCGGTGGCCCTGGAGATAAATCGGTTGAGGGCTGCGAGGCGTCCTGCTAGACTCTGCACTTCTTTCACCCGTCGGGGTCTCTTCATCTCCAGTAGCGCTCGGATCTTCTTGGGGTTGGCTTCTATTCCTCGCTGGTGTATCATGTACCCGAGGAACTTTCCTGACTCCACTACGAATGCTCATTTGGCTGGATTCAGCTTCATGTTGTATCGGCGGAGGAAGTTGAACATCTCCCTGAGGTTGGTGACGTGGTTGTTGGTCTTCAAGCTTTTGACAAGCATGTCGTCAACGTAGACCTCCATGGTTCTCCCTATGAGTTTGGCGAACATCTTGTTGACGAGTCGTTGGTACGTCGCGCCGGCGTTCTTCAACCCAAACGACATGACCTTTTAGCAGTAGAGTCCTCGGTTCGTCGTGAACGTCGTGTGGATCTGGTTGGGCTCATGCATACGGATTTAGTTGTATCCGGAGTACGCATCCATAAAGCTCATCAGCTCGTGACCGGCGGTAGCGTCGACGAGCTGGTCGATTCTTGGTAGCGGAAAGCAGTCCTTCGGGCACGCCTTGTTCAGATCTGAGTAGTCGATGCAGATTCTCCATTCCCGTTCGGCTTCTTGACCATGACGACATTGGAGACCCATTCAGGGTATACAGCTTCTCGGACGAAGTCCGCGTTGATGAGCTTGTCGACTTCTTCGTTGATGGCAACGTACCGTTCTTTGTTGAATGCTCGTCTCTTCTGGATCTTTGGCGTCTTCATCTTGTCGATGTTGAGGCGGTGGACCATTATCTCCGGGTCTATACCAGGCATGTCTGCATGCGTCCAGGAAAACACATCGCGGTATTCGCGCAGGAATGCAGAGAGCTGGGTTTTGACCATCGTCGGGAGATTGGCTCCGATCTTCACTGTCCTTTCTGACTTGGCGTCGTCCAGCGTCACGATTGTCAGGTCCGAGGAAGCTTCGACCGCTGGTTTCTGGGACACCTCCCGGGGGTCGAGCTTGTTGAACATCGAGATGTCTTCGTCGTCGATTGGCTGGTCGCCGTTTTCCCGGCTAACGGCTGCTGCGGTAGTCGAGCCAATTCCTCGCCTCATGGCGTCGTTAGGTGGGGAGTCTATGGCAAGAATTTCGTCTTTGGGGATGGCTTCGCCCGTGTGGGCCAATGGTGCTGTGCTTATCAGGTTAACCTGGCATGGCGACCATCTTTTCCCCGTTGCGTCTGGTCTTCCGATGACTGTTGGTATGTCGTTCAGCGGGGTTGCCGTTATGGCTTTCCTTCGGTCGTCTCCTTGAGTCGTTGATGGCGCCATTGTTAGGAGTGGGGTCGGTATTCCTCCGTCACTCTCCATTAGCCTTTTGACGAACTCCTTTAGTTGTCCTTCCTTGATCAAATCTTCAATTTGGTTCTTCAGCTGGTAGCACTGCGACGTCATGTGACCATAGTCACGATGGAATTGGCAGTATCGCGTAGATCTCGTCTGGCGTTGTCGTCAGCGGCGTGTAGTCTCTCTAGCGGAACGGCTTACTCATCGCCTGACCTCCTTGCGGTTTCGCCGTTTGGCTATGGTTGTCGTCCGTGCGGCTTTTCTTCATCTTTGGTTTGTCGGGGGAGCGGTCGTGGCTTCGTTGACGGCTCCCTGGCTCCATTGACTTCCTGCTGGCGAGGTATTCTTCCACGGAGATGTGCTGGGCTTCTCTCGTCATGAGTTCCATCATTGTCGACGTTTCCTTCACGAGGGAGATCAAGAACTCCCCGGTATGCAGTCCGTCGATGAGGGCGATGACGGCATCGCTGTCGGTGTAGTCATTTACCTTGTTGGACTCTTCAACGAAGCGGTTGATGAACTTCTGCAGGGATTCGTCGGTCTTCTGCTTGATTGACCATAGGTAGGATTTCTCTTTTCTTTGAGTCACTGCGCCGGTGAAATGGGCGAGGAAAAGGTCCTTGAGCTGGTTGAAAGAGTAGATGTTCGCCTTGGGTAGTCTCTGGTACCATTCGAATGCCGTTCCCGTAAAGGTTAGGCAGAATGCCTGGCATATCGTCGAGGCTGAGCACTTCTTCATCTGCATGATCATCTGGTACTGGACGAGGTGGTAGACTGGATCTTCTTTCCCGTCGTAGATGAGGTTGCTTGCGAAGCGTAGGTCGCCTACGGCTTCTCCGTCGAGCAGGTGTGGTGCGAGTGGGGACAGAGTCCCGTCGAGCACGGCACGGCCTCTCGCGCCACGGTCCTGGGCAGAGCGCAAGTCTTGGATTTCCTTCTGCATCCCTTGGAGGAGGTCGAATACGTCGTCGCGTTGCGGTTGGCGAGGCTCTTGGTGACCTAAGCGGCGGTCGGACAAGGCCCGGCGGTCGCGTTGATGGTCTTCTCTGTAGTCTTTGAGGTAGATAACTTCAGCTCGTCTTCCGTCTTCGCGTCTTGGTGAGGGTTGATAACCCCCCGGGCGGTCTTGGTATGCCCTGGCAAGGTTGCGGTCTTCGTCACGTCGGTTCCCTTGGCGATCCTCTTGGCGATCCTGGCGATGGTCAGGGATGTTCCGTCGGTGCTCCATGTCGTTAAAGTCTTCTGCCAGGCGAACCTCCTGACGACCCCCCGGGCGAGCCTGGCGAGGGTCCGGGTAGTTCCGGCGATCTTCAACGTCTTCGGGATCTTCGGCCTGGCGAACCTCCTAACGACCCCCCGGGCGAGCCTGTCGAGGGTCCGGGTGGTTCCGGCGATCTTCAACGTCTTCGGGATCTTCAGCCTGGCGAACCTCCTGGCGACCCCCTGAGCGAACCTGGCGAGGGTCGGGGTGGTCCTCACGATCTCTGGCATCTTCGGGATCTTCATCTTGGCGAACCTCCTGGCGACCCCCCGGGCGAACCTGGCGAGGGTCGGGGTGGTCCTGGCGATCTCCGGCATCTTCGGGATCTTCATCTTGGCGAACCTCCTGGCGACCCCCCGGGCGAACCTGGCGAGGGTCTGGGCGGTCCTGGCGATCTCCGTTGCCGTTGCTATCTCCCGTACTTTCTTCGCTGTGAGCGTCGACTGACCTCTGTGAAGCGTCGTTGGCGCCGTCTTCATTCCCGATCTGATCCGGTGAAACTTGGTGAGACGGCTGAGTCCGCCTGGCGAGGGTTTGGGCCCTCGTGTTGAGCGCGATGCTGGTCGTTGGTTGCGGCGTCGCGCGTTGTGAAGCACTGGCGCGGCTCGTCATGTTGAATGGCGATCGTCGTGCTCTGTTCTTCCGATGATTGCTGGAAGGGTCTCGAGGCGTGTTCTCGGGCTCCCCCCTCCTTCTAGCGCCAAACTGTTAATGCGTAAAAATGGCTTTAACTTAGAGTCGGATCCATGGTTCGGGTCTCGAGATTGACCCGCTGAACACAAGGATGATTGAATGCTGAGTCAACGCGGGTTGACTGTTGATCGTCAAAGCTGGAGGCGATTCCGCCGTCTTGGACGAGTCTCCGGGCTGTCGTTGACGATCCTCGGCGAACTTCCTTGGTGGTGGCGAAGTCCGGTTCACGGCGAAGCTCCTCGTCCGGGCGGAGTCCTTGTCTTGGCGATGTCCTCTTCTGGGCGAACTCCGGTCTTGATTAAGCTCCGTGCTAATCTTGATGATTCTTCGTGCTTTTCCTTCCTTGGCGAGCTTCTACGGCGAGGGAGGACCTGCAAAAAAGGGTAGAATGGGCCCGTGCCCCGTCGCTTATAGTTGGGCGAGGCTGCCTACGTATCTCCATTTAAGAGAATCAGGTCCCACGTAGTTCGGGGTTAGTGATAAACGGCGGGTGAATGACGATGTGGTTTGACTCGTCGGAAGTGCCGTTGTTGGCGGCGCGGGGGTGACCCTTGGCCCGTTGGCTGGGTATTACAGGCGTGATGTCTTCTTTGTCGATCTCGTAGGTGTTGGCGAAGGCCTTAACCTGACGAGGGATACTGCTTGTCGACCTTGTCGGGGTAGGTGGCCTCGTATAACGACGGGCCTTATCCCGACGAGGGAATCTTCTTTCTTTGTCGACCTTGTCGGGGTAGGTGGCCTCGTGTAACGAGGGGCCTTATCCCGACGAGGGATGCTCATTCCTCTGTCGACCTAACAGGTGTCGGCGTACTCGACCACCTAGCAAGGGATGCCTTCGCTGACTCGTCGAACAACCTTTCTTCTCAGGCCTGAGACTCTGCTTCTAGATCGATCTCAGCTCTTAACTCAAGTCCTTTCCTCCTTAAGAGTATGCGAATTTTTAGAGAGAGAAAGATAGAGAGAAACTCTGGAGAAAGCTTGAGTGAGTGTGGAAATGAGGGGGAGAAGGCTCCTATTTATAGGAAAACCAACTCCCTGAAATTGCACCTCCTAGGGGCATGCGAATTCCCTGATAATTGCACCTTCAGGGTCTGCGAATTCCCTGAATATTGCACCTCCAGGGGCTTGCGAGTTTCTCCTTTGTAAAAAGGGGTCTTCGGTGCTTCTTGATTCGTCTTCGATGTCTTCGGGTTGTCCGTGAGTCCGCTTGTTGTGTTCGGGGAAATCCGGAGGATTTCCCGGAGATCTTCGTGGCCTCGGATCTCCTTGTCGTGTGGAATGATTACAAGTTACGCCCTTGTCAAGGTATGATGAGGGGGCTTGTCGCCTTGTTGTCTCGTCGGCTTGTCGCCTCGTTGCTTCGTCGTCTTGTCGCCTCGTTGCTTCGTCGACTTGTCGTCTCGTCGCTTCGTCGGCTTGTCGCCTCGCCGCTTCGTCGGCTTGTCGCCTCGTCGCTTCGTCGGCTTTTCGCCTCGTCGCCACGTCACCTCGTCGGCTTTTTGATCCCGGGCCTCGCCAATGTCTTAGTTCGTCGGCCCCGGGTCTTTGGCTTTGGTGATGGGCCTTGACTTTCCTTGATGGCTTTGACTTTTCTTAACGGGCTTTGACCTTTGCCAAAGGGGGCCCAATTTTTATATGTTACGTAAAATGCACATAACAGGTTCGATTAAATGGCTACCATGAACGCCCGTATGTCTTTCCGGAAACTTCTGAAACCGTTGTCATCACTCCCAAGAAAGTGCTATGATACCAATTTGATAGGAACCACTGCGATTCTAATCCCAAAAATACCAGAACACACAATCTACCAACGGGAATCCACTAAATCAGTGAATCTCATTTTCTTTAAGAAAAACCCATGAAATGCCCAAAAACCACCTAAGGCTCAAGGGAATTGCCCATACTTTCAAACAATTCATTTATACCAATTTTAAAAATATTTTGGACCATATTAACCCTGATTTTAATTATATTGATTTATTTTCGTATTTAATTATTTATTAAATATTTTAATTTTTGAAATTAAATTATCCTAAAATTTTGGTTGAAAACTTCTCCCATTAATTAGGTTATCATTTAATTTTGTTACTTTGACCCAAAAATTAAATCTTTTTCATTTAATAGGTTATAATCGTCAGCCTCTCTCTCTCTCTCTCACAGCTTCTAGAGCTCGAAAAGAGCCATCAATGGCAGACCTAGCAGTTGCCGTGCCCTCTCCTGCGCAAAGTCCTATTCCGGCGGCCAAATCAGCTTTTTCCGACGGTGTTCTTGGCCATATTCCGATGGCGACGCTTTCCGCCGATGATCTGCACCCCGAAGCGACCGAAGAGGACTTGTACGTTGCATTCCGCTTCATCGGCTCCGTCGCCTCCATTCGCGTTTGCCGGGACGCTGTCACCGGGAAATCGCTTCGCTACGCCTACATCAACTTCTTCTTCATGGGCGCAGCGGCCGAGGAGGCGACCGTGGCCTCCGTCGCGGTCGCCAAGCCATCCGTCGTTGCCGACCGCACCACATCCTCGACGAGGTCAACCCGCTCTCCCACGACGACTAGATCCCGCTCCGAGCTCCGCTCCCACATCCTTGGCGGTGAACGTACGTTATTGAAATTTTATAAATATATTTACAGTTTGATATTGGTATACACATATACCAAATTCATATTAATATTTACGATTCACACAAGCAGTCCCCGTATTAAGATTTGGTATATACATATACAAAATCTGGTAATTAAATTTACAGTTTGATAATGGTATATACATATACTAAATTCATATTAATATTTACGATTTGTACAAAATGTCCCAATATTAAGTATTGGTATATACAATTTTGGTAATTAAATTTACAGTTTTATATTGGTATATACATATACTAAATTCGTGTTGATATTTACAATTTGCCCAAGCACTCCCCGCAATAAGTATTGGTATATACATATACAATTTTGGTAAATAAATTTACAGTTTGATATTGGTTTATATATACAGTTTGATATTCGTTAGCATCCTGATTAATAGGGAGAAAAAATTCGAAAATAATTAAGGAATGATTAAGATTAATCAGTTATTCTATTTGGCTACATTTAAGGAAAAAATTTATTTTTATTTTATTAATTAATTCGAATTATTAATTAATTTTAAACATAATTTAAATGTTAAATATTAATTAATTAATTCGAAGGGTATACTGGTCCATATTTTAATTAATGGGTTATTTGGATTACCATAAATAGAAATGGGCATTTTTTTCGAAACCTTGAATCACAAATGGGCATTTGGCTCATTTACCCTTTTCTTTATTGCTGAAAATCAAATAAAAACCGTGGACCAAATCCTTCGAGAGCGAGGTCCGAGGATCTCCCGATGCAAGACTACAATTTCCACTCAATTCTCACATGTTGCAATACCCTAAACCTCCTCTATATAAACCTAATCGACTAACCCTAGGGCTCACTGAATACATCTTAAACCTAAAGCCGACATTACTACTTAAAGGCATAATAAATTAAAACCTAATGATTAAACAATTGACTACTTCTAAAAGAAGAAATAAACCTTAATAAAAACTAATTCTAATATTATTAACCTAATAGCACAAAATAGGACCCCATCATTACTCTGCCCTCTAAATTGAGCTTGTTCTCAAGCTCAAACAATTCTTTGATGTCCCGTTCTCTTGAGGCTTATGCTTTCTCGGAATATGTAGTGACTCTCGTCGTCCCTGCCAAAATGCTTGCCGAATCTGATCTTGAAGTTCTCCTACAATTTTAAACGATTCAAACGATCGCACAAATCCGTTATTTTTCGTCTAAATGCTCGTATACTTCATTTACTTTTTCATACCACTTCATTCCACTTCTTAAAAACACATATCGGCTCGGTCCAACTAATCATAGGCGCCGGTCCAATCGAAATACGTCATTACTCTATGCTTGCTCGATGCGACATACAGTGGCGAGGCCACTTGAGCCCAAGAGAGGGCCACCAGCCCCACTTGGATGGCCCATGATAGCTAATAAGCCCAAATTTAGCCCCCACTTAATTTTTAATTTTTTAGCACTCACTGCCAGCTCTTCGACATCCACCCTTTCTCCCTTTCTCTTCGACAAATGCTCTTCGGCCTCTCACAATCGGCGATTCTGAACTCCGCCACAAATCTGAATCTCGGTTGTAATTTGTAACCGTTGGCGTCATTGTTCTTGGTCGTCCAAGTGAAGTGAGGCTTTGCATCTGATTTTTTGTGAGGTGATTTTCTTATAAACCCTAATTTTCAATGTTAAATTCTTCAGACCGAATTGTAAACTATATCACTGCTTCATTTGTGTTGTCGATTTTGTCTGTAATTGCCATTAGCCCATTACTAATAGCCAAATGATGTTGATATTCTGAATCTTCAAAGATGTCTAGATATTGAGTTTATTTTTGTCCAAGCTCATCGTTGATTGAGGAACTTTGAGTATTTAATAGCTGAAATCTTAGAATTCAATAACTTTGAGTATTTAATACCTGAAATCTTATGCATTTGAATTCAAAAAATTGAACCCTGTTCTAGGACTCTTGGTCTTGGGGTAGTGTGAAGCCGTGAACCACTTTCAAGTTTTAATTATATTGCAAAGTCTTAGGTTGCAGATTGCAAACATATCTTATTCTCTTTGATTGATTAGTGTGCATTAGTTACTAAAATAGTAAGCACTAATTGTGAATTCTAAATTTTTTTTGATCCAGAAGCTTTACCGAGTGATCCGGGATTGCGAACTCCGATTGAAAAGTTCGATCATAATATAGTTGATCTAGTTCGTCGAACGTACCTTCAAAGGGGGCCTTGTCAACCTAAAGAGCGTATATTTGAATTAGTTAAAGGACGACGATTTAACATTTCTTGGTACGATGAATTTGGTAGTTGGCTAGAGTATAGCATTGATAAGAAAAAAGCCTATTGCTTATGTTGTTACTTGTTCAAATGATCTTTTATTTATATACGTTGAGACAGATGTTTTTAATGAAATTGGTGACGAGCCCATCATGAATCATTTTCAAAACATGAAAACTCGTAGAGGACAATTGTAATGAAATTTATGTTCTACATTTTAATATCATATCTTATTTTGACTATTATTGTATCTTACTTTTCGCCCCCCCTTTCGACAGTTTCTGGCTTCGCCACTGGAGACATAGTCATGACGAACATACATGTCCATGTGGTGGGATGTAGTATAGTCACGTCGCTTTTGTTTGTCGCAACCATTAGGTTGGGCACAAACTCCACCGTCGTAATTGTGGTCTCGACTTGCGATGGATCTATGTGCACTTCTATAATTGTCACCTCACACGTTCTTTGGTTGCTGCGCAATTCCGTCGTTGTTGTCCGACTTCCCGTGACTCACGGTGTTGCTCCTGCATATTGTGCCATCAACAAAAGACTTAGTCGAACTTCCATCGAGCGATTCCAACCAAATTTGAGGCTAAAAAATGCTTGAGTTGAGCGTTGTAATCTCATTGAGTGTGTCATCAGACCTATCCGAGTTGTCGCCGGGAATAAGACCTATGCCTATGTCGCCTGAATATTTGTTGGAACCTTTGGACCTCCGCCACTTCTGTCGCCAGTGCCAAAATCCATCGTTGTGAATTTGCAAATTTTATTTTCCCTTATATCTAGGCTCTTAAACCATAGATTCAAAGTTTGTTGAAGCTTTGCGTTGCTGCCCGCATGAGTTCTGGTAGACGTGGTGCCGGAGCCGTCGCCGGTGTCGCCGCTGGAGTCGCCACCAGTGGCTGCCGCCACTTCTTCTTTGCAAATACCTTTATTCTTTCTTGATCTAGGTTTTGAAACCCTAGATATAAAAAATTTGGGTCAGCCATTCTGTCACCGCCGGCTTCAGAAATTTTTCGCCGTTGCCCACAGCGGCTAGTGCCTCCAACTTTGCCTCTAAGTCGTTTAGTCGGGATTTTATCTTCACCTTGAAGGCTTGTTGGCGCTCTACAAGCTTTACCTCGAAGTTCTCTTTAACACGATTCTATCTTCGCCTTGAGCGTCGTAAGGTGCGATTGGATCGCCACCATGAACGCCCGCATCTCCGTCTGGAAATCTTCTGAATTTTTTTGTCATCACTCCTAAGAAAGTGCTCTGACACCAATTTGATAGGAACCGTTGTGATTCCAATCCTAAAAATACCATAAATATATCGCAAACACACAAACATACAATCTACAAACGGGAATCCACAAAATCGGTGAATCCCCTTTTCTTTATTTCTGAAAATCGAAAAAAAAAAAAAACAGTAGACAAAATCCTTCGAGAGCGAAGTCTGAGGCTTTCCTAATGCAAGACATCAATTTCCACTCAATTCTCCCTTATAAGTCAACCTCCTCTATATGAACCTAGTCGACTAACCCTAAGGCCCTTTGAATACAACTTAAACATAAAGCCCACTTATTACTTATTTGCATAATAAATTAAAACCTAATGACTAAACTAATTCTACTTCTAAAACAACAAATAAACCTTACTAAAAACGCTAATTCTAATATTATTAACCTAATAACACAAAATATGATCTGATCTCATCAGTATATAAATATTAATAGAAGACCTTAAAAGGAATCTTATTTTAAACTTGAGCCTTGAAAGACCCCTCAACTCATCCATAGGTTGAGCTGACCTTATTCATAACATCTTTGATATATGTTCAGCTCTTGCTCAAAAACTCTCATTAGTAACATTTACATGCGAGATAAGTTTTTGTCCCATCCTATTTTAAGGGTCCCAATATTCCTCTGTGATTAAAAAAATCAATTATAAAATAAACAACTTATTTTTTGTGGCTTCGAAAAATACACTTACAAGTTAATGAATTAGATATGATATGCTACCACCCAAGCTGTCAAGATTTCATATATTTACCCTATATATTGAAGAAGAAGAAAAAAAAAGTTTTGTCTTGCTCATTTCCTCTCAATCTTTCGTTTACCTAACCCTATGTAGAGAGAGTTATTCATGTTTTTCTCCCTTAGATTTGATATTTATTAATTGTTACACTTTGCTTCTTTATTTTGTATTGTTGTGTTTTCTCTTTAGTATTATGTTTAATTTGTTGGTGAAATACGTTTGTCGAGAAATAAAAAAAAAGTGCATTGTTCATTATTAATAATTTTGCCACTATATCAAAATTTTAATATTTAATACAAATGAAATTTCTACACGTTTTTTCGAAACAAATAAAGAAAAAAAAAACACAAATAACTAAAGAAACTGAAATTTCTCTCATATATATTTTAGAATGTTGGTGTGGATTTTTTTTTTTTGGTTAAGGTGAGTATTAAAAACTAAAATTAATAAAAAATACAAGGGCACAAAAACAATCGTCAAAAATTACGAAGAGTGTTAAGGTTGGATTTGGTCAAATCCATCCTCAACACAACTCGTGTCGTTTTGTCCATAAACGACATAAGGGAAGATGAGGAAGTTCATCGCCCGAGGGGCAAACGAGGCGTATCCCCGAGGAGGACTATCCTCGAGGAGGATTATCTCCGAGGAGGTTTAACCGCGAGGAGGTATGGCCACACAAAAGCAGATTGCGATGAAGTGTCCCATCACGTTCGACGAGGAATTTTGTCATGATGGTTTATGCAGAGCTGAATGACGGCTGACGGGATGTGCATTTAATGAAGCCGACCTACTCACTCGATGAGAAGCATCAGCGACGAGGCTTGCAGGGCCGAATGACGGCTGACGGGATGCGCATTTAATGAAGCCGACCTACTCACTCGATGAGAAGCATCAGCGACGAGGCTTGCAGGGCCGAATGACGGCTGACGGGATGCGCATTTAATGACGCTCACCAACCCATAATGACAATCTGCACGGAAGTGACATAAAGCACGATTTAACCATGCTTCCCTCAAATCAATCTGAGAAGCGAATGATTAAAAAGGGAAAAAGGCGGGAAAGATGCGAGGGGGACATAATGTAAACTCTATAAAAGGCAAGATAAGCCTCATTTATGAAGGGTTCGGTTGGAGGAAAAGAGAGAAGAAAGTCCAGGAAAGAGAGAGAATATCCTGTAATAGAAAGGCTAAAGAAATAGAGAAAGTCATTGTTCTTGATCCTTCATCTGTCCAGCTATTCAACGAAAGAAAACCGAGCTCATATCGGAAAATATAATAAATCAAAGATATTCGTTGATCATTGTTATTAACTTGTTCATTGTGTTTGTCTTTGTGACTAGAAAAGGGCGGTGAAAATCGCCCTCTACAGTTTGGCGCCCACCGTGGGGCTTTGTTTTCTTTCTAACTCACAGCCAGGAATTTGAAGGAGCGAGATGTCATCAAGTGACACCATAGCTGGCGATGAAGGAACGGAGGTCGCGGCCTTGGAGAGACTCCAGCGGCAGTTGGCCGAAGCCAACCCGAGAGTAATGGAGGCAACAAGGATGGCCGAGGAGGCGGCCAGGAAGGCGGAAGAGCAGGAGGAGCGGAACGGACGACTTACTGCCCTTCTGGAGCGCGCGAGTCAAAGAAGGGAAGGCCCGGAGAGCACGATCACGGGATCTTCATCTCGGGGAGAGGGGAGAATCACAGCCGAGGGAGAGCAAGGTAACCTGACGCCTCAAGCGCCACCGATCAATAGGGATCTTTTTAACGCCGCCGGCATGACATCGATGAGCACGACGAACCCACCGGGAGGCTTGGCAACCACCATAGAGGAGACATTCCAGGAGGCGGTCCGGAGAGTGATGAGAGAATTGTCCTCGAGCATGGAGGCAAAGAAGGGGCATGTGGCCTCGCAGGTGCATAAGGCCACGAACGCGGCACCCGAGATCGACAGATTGGTCAGGGAGGCCAGAGTAACTCCTTTCTCGGCAAAAATCCGCAGTGTGGAGTTAGGAGAATTGCCAAAGGTCAGGCTCTCACAGTATAGAGGGACTTCAGATCCAAACACCCACGTAAAGTCATTCCGGATCGCTACGGAGCGTATAGGCGGCGAGGAGGCGAAGCTAGAGGCTATCCTATGTCATCTCTTCGTCGAAAGCTTGCAAGAGCCGGCGAGCGACTGGTTCGCGAAGCTACCATCGCAATCCATCGGCCACTCCGATGAGCTCGTCGCGTGCTTTTGGCGGCACTACTCAATGTACGTGCAGAACGAGGCGACCGTCACGACCCTGTGGAACCTCTCGCAAGGACGAGAAGAAACTCTCCGGCAATAAGTCGGAAAATTCAAGGACGTTATGGTCAGAATCCAGGGGCTCGACGACGTCGTCGCCATCCAGGCACTAAAGCATGGACTGTGGTATTTGGCTCCTTTCCGCGAGGAGTTGATAAAAATGCGCCCGTCGACGATCGAGGATGCACTACACAGGGCGACGCTCTTCATGGAAATAGAGGAAGAGACTCTAGCTCAGAAGAAGATCCACGAAGGTGGAAGCAAGGGAAAGCAGCATGGAAAAAGGGAGAACGGGGATGGAGGAGATGCCCCGTCGTCCAGAGCGAGGAAGGGAGAAGAAGATCGAAGAAATTCCAGTGAACGACGTGTTCGGGAACTTCCGAGGCAAGAAGTCTATCAGGTAGACGAGAACAAGGACCACGACTACAATCGAGGAAACCAGCAGCGAGGAGGATTCTCGGAGAACCGAGGAGGATTCTCGGAGGACCGAGGAAGATTCTCGGAGAACCGAGGAGGATTCTCGGAGGACCGAGGAAGATTCTCTGAGGATCGAGGAGGATACTCCGGGAACCGAGGAGGATTCTCCGGAAGCCGGGGGGCTTCTCGGGAGGCCGGGGAGGCTTCGGAAAGAAGCCTTGGCTGAAGGATATGAGTAAATTCTGCAATTACCACAAGTATAACGGCCATGCCACTGAGGATTGCGCCATTCTGAAGAATGAGCTCCAGATAAGATAAGCGCGGGGGGAGATCAAAGACCTCACGTACAAACCTTCTGTGCCTTGGAATAACGGTAACAGGGCATGGCAGAGCCGGCAAGAAGGACCGGCGCACAGCGAGGGAAACGATCGAGACGGAGCAAAGAGAAATTCGGCGATCGAGCCGCCGCCGGCAAGGCACGTCGAGGGAGAACGACCGGCCTGAAGGATGAGAATTGAGGTGATCATGGGCGGATCGTGGTTCTGCGAAGATTCGGTCAACAACATCAAAGCTTATCAGCGAAGGGGGAAGGAGCACGGCCAAGGAGACGTGACGATGGGCACCACGGGCGCGAGGATATAATTCGTGGAGAACGAGGACTGTGCTGATATGCACGACGACGCTCTGGTCCTTGAACTCAACATCGGTGGTTGTGAGGTTTGCCGCATCCTCGTTGACAACGGAAGCTCGGTCGACGTCATTTTCTATGAGTGCTTGATGAAGATGGGTATCGAGGGACTCGCGATCGGGGGACGCCCTCGCAAGGTGTCAGGTTTCAACTGGGACGTCGCCATCTCAATGGGGACAGTCCATCTCCCGGTCTGCGCGGGGAGTGTCAACCAGATGACGGAGTTTATGATGCTAAATGTCCCGTCGCATTTTAACATTATCCTTGGGAGACCTTGGATCCACTCCATGAGAGCCGTGCCATCAACGTACCATCAAAGCATAAAATTCCTGGGGAAAAGGGAAGGGGAAATCGAGGAACTCAAAGGGAGCAGGGACGCGTACCGAACCTGCTACATGATGCACCACAAATCGATGGCTGCCGAGAAGGGAATCAAGCAAACGGAGAAAGGTGAACCGGCCGGTTTATAGCAATTAGCGGCGCCCGCCCCAAGAATTCCAGGGCGAAGGAAGGGGCGGGGGAAAGGCGCCGCTAGGGAGGCCAGGGTACTTAGTACAGAAGACGTTGAGGCACAGAATGCCGAGGAAAGAAAAGGGGGAGCGCAGATTGAAGAGGTAGAGCGAGTATGCATCGAAAAGTCCGACCCTACTCGGACCGTCGGTATAGGCGCAGAGCTCGATCCGGAGATCAGAGCATGACTAGTCGATTTCCTAAAGAGGAATCGGGGAAGTTTCGCTTGGTCTCATGAAGACATGCCGGGGATCGACCCTTCAGTGACAGCTCATCGCCTCAACACCGATCCGAGGCACAAGCCCGTCGTGCAAAAAAGGAGAATAATGGCCCCCGATAGGAACAAGATCATCAACGACGAAGTAGATAAGCTGCTCTTGATGAGGACCATTCGAGAGGTAAAATATCCCGAGTGGCTGGCTAACACAGTCGTCGTAAAGAAGAAGAACGGCAAGTGGCGAGTGTGCGTGGACTTCACCGACCTCAACCGAGCCTGCCCAAAAGACAGTTTCCCGATGCCGCATATAGATCGCCTCGTCGAGGCCACCCACGGCTACAAACTTCTCAGCTTTATGGACGCTTACTCCGGGTACCACCAAATAAGGATGCACCCGGAAGACGAAGAGAAGACCGCCTTCATCAGCGAGAGGGGCACGTACTGCTACAAAATCATGCCCTTCGGATTGAAGAACATCGGAGCAACTTACCAGAGGCTGGTAACAATGATGTTCCACAAGCTGTTCGGGAAGAGCATGGAGGTATACATCGACGATATGGTCGTTAAATCCTTGAAGGCGGCGGCGCACATCGAGCACCTGGAGGAGTGTTTCGAGATTCTAAACCAGCACGGGATGAAGCTGAACCCCACCAAGTGCACTTTCGGTATGTCCTCGGGAAAGTTCTTGGGCCACATGGTCACTCGGCGAGGATTCGAAGCCGACCCCGAGCAGATTGAGGCAATCAAGAGCATGCCATCCCCCCGAAATCGACGAGAGATTCAGAGATTGACAGGGAGGATCGCTGCTCTGAACCGATTTATCTCACGATCGGCCGACAAGACTCTCATTTTCTACGAACTACTAAGGAAGAATAAGAAATTTGAGTGGACCGAGAAGTGCGAGGAAGCCTTCCAGGCGTTAAAATCCTATCTATCATCGCCGCCCATCATGACAAAGCCAAAACCGGAGGAACCTTTGTATTTATACATTGCCGTTTCCGACCACGCAATCAGCCAGGTGCTTGTACGAGAGGAAAATGGGGAGCAGAAGCCGGTTTCCTACATCAGCAGGAAGCTCCTCGATGCCGAGACAAGGTACCCTCAACCCGAGAAGCTCGCCTTGGCAGTATACGACGCGTCGGAAAGATTGAAGCATCACTTCCAAGCCCACACCACGTCGTCATGACCGACATACCGATCCGTTCTATCATCCACGGCCCGAGCCAGTCGGGAAGGATCACGAAGTGGTCTATAAAAATGGGAGCATACGATATTGAGTACAAGCTTCGGACGAGCCTCAAATCTCAAGTGCTCGCTGATTTCCTCATTGAGTTACCAAAGGAGCTAGTGGACCCGAGCAACGAAGCTGGCATCTGGAAGTTACAAGTCGACAGATCCGCGACAGCACAAGGATCTGGAGTGGGGATCAGAATCGTCTCCCCTATGGAAGACGTGATAGAAAAAGCTTGTCGCCTCGCCTATCGTTCCACCAACAACGAGTCAGAATATGAAGTGCTCATCATCGGGATGCAATCATCCTTAGCGATCGGAGCAAGGAACTTGCACGCTTTCTCAGATTCGCAGTTGGTGGTAAAGCAAGTCAACGGGGAATATGAGAAGAACGATGAACGAATGGAGGCTTACGCAGGAGTGGTCGATGCTCTCTCGAGGAAGTTCGACTACTTCAGCCTGACGCAGTGACGCGAAGAGACAACACCCACGCCGACGCACTGGCAAGCCTGGGTTCAACGACTGAAGTCGGTGAACTGAGGTCGGTCACGGTGGAGACGGTAGAGAAGCCAAGCATCCGGAGAGAAGAAGGCCCAGCGAAGAAGAGGGCTAAGGGGAAGGAAGAGGCCGAGGAGGTAAAGGCTGGCGAGGCCAACCTGAATGAGATCAAGGACGACGAGGATGAAGATGAAGAGCGGGGAGTCGTAGACGACGATGAAGCAGAAGATTGGCGGACGCCCCTCCGAAGGTACATCCTTGAAGGAATGCTGCCCGAAAATACGCAAGAGTCCAGAAAGGTCAAGTAAAAAAAGCTCCAGGTACACCGTCCTTGATAACATACTTTATCTAAAGAGCTTCGCGGGTCCCTACTTAAGATGCCTTGACAAGAAAGAGGCTGAATACGTCATGCTGGAGATCCATAGCGGGGACTGCGGAAATCACTCTGGCGGACGATCCTTGCTTAGAAAGACTAAGCGGCAAGGTTTCTTTTGGGAAACCATGGTCGCCGATTGCATCGGCCACGCCAAGAGATGCGAGAAATGTCAGCGACACGCGCCAGCGATCAACTGTTCGGCGGAGGAACTCTCCGTGGTCTCGGTGCCTTACCCGTTCATGAAGTGGTCAATGGACATCGTCGGCCCCATGCCCATCGGCACGCGGCAGAAAAGGTTCATGCTCGTCGTCACGGATTTCTTCACCAAATGGACAGAGGCCGAGGCGTATGCCAACATCAAGGATTCCGACCTCGAAAGCTACGTTTGGAAGAACGTGATTACTCGCTTCGGATTGCCTAGGGAGATAATCGCCGATAACGGATCTCAGTTCATCTCAAAGAGGTTTGGAGATTTCTGCAAACGATGGAGGATAAAGCTCAATACGTCAACACCACGATATCCCCAAGGCAACGGGAACGCCGAGGCGGTTAACCGAACCATCGTCGACAACATCAAGAGGAGGCTCGGCAAAAAGAAAGGGCTGTGGGCGGACGAGTTGCCAAGAGTACTATGGGCTTATCGGACAACCCTTCATTCCGCAACCGGCGAGACACCCTTCGCTTTGGCCTTTGGAGTGGAGGCTGTGATCCCAGCAGAGGTTGATATCGAGCCTTCGTCGGACTCTAGCCCCCAGCAGCGAGGAGGACAACGAACAGAACCTCCTCTATCAGCTCGATCACATCGACGAAAGGCGCGAGCAAGCGAGCAGGCACATTGCCAACTACCAGAACACGATCGCGAGTTTCTACAACAAGAAAGTGCGCTCGAGGAGGGTCAGAGTCGGAGAGATGGTTCTCCGATGAGTTTTCCAGAACACCGCCGAGGCAAATGCTGGAAAGCTAGGGTAGACCTGGGAAGGCCCTTACATAGTTACCAACGTCGTCAAGCCGGGGGTCTACGAGCTCAAGAATACGGAGGGAGCGAAAGTGATACAAAGTTGGAACGTGAAGCACCTAAAAAAGTTCTACCAGTAACCCCGCGGATTGTTTTTTTTCTTTTCTTTCATTTCGTACTTATATTTTCCTTCAATAAGACGTATGCCTCCCAAACAAAAGGCCCACTCTTCAAACCCACGATCCAGGCCTAGATAACGAAAGGCCCAAGTCCACAACGCAAAGCAGCACGACAAGTAATTCAACCTAGGAACGACAAACCTAAAGAGCCTCACATCATTGGTTAGGGCTTCGACACTAGTTTCTTAGAAATCACACACCCTCTCTCTCCTTTTTCAAAAACCGCTCTCTTAGGATCTCTCAGGCGATGCAGACCCCGCCAACTACCGATAACGCTACGGTACGCCGAACAAGTCAAGTTTTGCGTGAAAGTGTCTCCAAGAGGGAGCGGCTGATGAAGGAACATGCTGATCGAACTACCCCAAGGAATGAGATGGAGAGATGGAAGATGGAGATTGCTCTTGCGGAGTACCGAGCTTCCGTGGCTTCACCGGCCCCTCCGGCCGCTCCCGAAACCCAGGTGATGCAGACCCCACCGATTGTCGATGACGCCCCGGTGGCTCACCGGACTTGCGCCAGAACCAACCGAGCCCAGCTATGGAAAAGCGCCTCCAAGAGGGAGCGACTGATGAAGGAACATGCTGATCGGACGACTCCAAGGGACGAGATGGAGAGGTGGAAGATGGAAATTGCTCTTGCCGAGTACCGAGCTTCCGCGGCTTCCTCAGCCCCTCCGGTTTCCCCTGAAACCCAGGATTGGGATTGAGCGACGAATCGATCCCCTGCCAACTCGGAACGTCAGCGGGAGGCTCAGCGGTCAACGTTCTACATCATTTTTTTGGTGCATTACTATTTGGGGGAGTCCCGACCCTTCTTGTTCGGGGCTATTTTTGCATCCTCGATCTTTGTTGAACTAATTTGGAGTTTCATGCATAACTCTTTTTTTCTTTGTCTCAGACCCGAGGAGAAGGTAAAAGAATTTCTTTGTCTCAGACCCGAGGAGAAGGTAAAAGAATATATATATATATATATGCATACCGACGAGAGTGCCGAGAAAATTAAAAATATATACGGCTAAGGGTGCCGAGCAAGCCCGATTCGGCGAGAGTGCCAAGGATATATATATACGGCTAAGGGTGCTGAGCAAGCCCGATCCGGCGAAAGTGCCAAGGATATATATATATATATATATATATATATATATATATATATACGGCTAAGGGTGCCGAGCAAGCCCGATCCGGCGAGAGTGCAGAGAAAAACGTTCTCCAAAATATATATGTATATATAAGCGAGCGTGCCTGAGAGAAATTGCTCGACGAAAGGGGTGAGCAGAAGCAAAATAGGTCGAGGGCGCCGAAGAGGTCAAAAGGTGAGGGAGTACAGAAACAACGATCTTCAATCGCGACCAACGGACCGCCGGGAGGAACGCACCTCTCAATAAGCACGGTTTTTCCCTTTACCCCGCAGAGTAAGGCGGGATGCCCAACGGCGACGCACGCACCAAGAAACAATAGACGGTTCTCCGAACAACCGGAAACGGTGTGATGAGTCTGAGCCAAGGGCGTGAGTATTATACATATCCATACATTCCAATAATTTGCATATTAACGCTCCCAATGAGTGTCTCGCATTTGCAAAGTACATGTTTACGTTTACACTTTTGTCTTCGAAGCGCATGTTTCGGTATTATACATAGTTCAGACAAGCGAGGAGAGCTCTCGATGAAGACGCCAGCGGCTTTTGGGCCACAGCAGCTCCCGCGGGCAAGGGACCTGGCTCGCAACGAGGAAGGGGGCGAAGGAGGCGTGGCGGGGAAAAGAAGTAGTTTAGAAATATAGCCACGCGAGGAGCCAATGAAGCAGTCACCAACCTGGAAATCAACAAATGTTTGCTGAGGATGATCTTCGAGAAGATTAGACGTTATAAACCCCCATAAGTACTCGAGTGCGAAAGGATGGCATTTAATGCTGAAGGGACGTACGAAGGATTCGAGGCTGAAGAATTTGGGAAAGCAAGCCAAGGTGGGGCCCAGAACCAGACAACTGTCGGAGAAACGAGAGGATCGGACTTTCCTGGTCGTTCACGAGGATCTTCGCAGAAACCCCTCGTTTAGCGTCATTGAGGAATCTTCATCGCTAAGAGTTCGTCAAGAAGATTATACTTTATTTTACCGAATGACGGCTGACAGGATGCACATTTAATGAAGAAGACCTACTCACTCGATGAGAAGCATCAGCAACGAGGCTTGCAGGGCCAAATGACGGCTGGCGGGATGCGCATTTAATGAAGCTCACCTACCCATAATGACAGTCTGCTCGGAAGTGACATAAAGCACGATTTAACCATGCTTCCCTCAAATCAATCTGAGAAGTGAATGATTAAAAAGGGAAAAAGGCGGGAAAGATGCGAGGGGGACATAATGTAAACTTTATAAAAGGCAAGATAAGCCTCATTTGTGAAGGGTTCGGTTGGAAGAAAAGAGAGAAGAAAGTCCAGGAAAGAGAGAGAATATCCTGTAATAGAAAGGCTAAAGAAATAGAGAAAGTCATTGTTCTTGATCCTTCATCTGTCCAGCTATTCAACGAAAGAAAACCGAGCTCATATCGAAAAATCTAATAAATCAAAGATATTCGTTGATCATTGTTATTAACTTGTTCATTGTGTTTGTCTATGTGACTGGAAAAGGGCGGTGAAAATCGCCCTCTACAATATCACTCAACATAAACTAAAATTCCACATAACAACTAAAATAAATAACTCTAACACAATTATGATCTCATGAGAAATTAGATGAGTCCAAACCTAAAGAAGATTGTAACCACAGATTTTCAAATTAGTAAATCACTTTATATTTACCCGAGAACTTTGTGCTAACATCTATTCTAACGTTTTGGAAAATCGAAGATGATAATTGGTTAAAACAGAAGACGAAATGCAAGAAAGGTAGCCTAGCGCTCAAGCTCGATATGAGCAATGTCTATGACCGCGTTGTAAGGGGCTTTGTGCTAGCCATGATGAGGAGAATGGGATTTGGTCCAAGAGTGATCGAAGTGGTTTAAGATTGCATTTCTACTCCGGTGTTTTCTGCATTTATATTATATTTAAATAACCCTAATTCGAATTCAATTAGGATTCGAATTATCATTATTTTAGAATTCGATTATATATATATATATATTATATAATTCGACTTAAATAAGGAGATATGAATCTTGGAAGATTTGATTCCGGAAGATTTGTTATCTTATCTTTAGATTTAAATATTTCTGGATAAAGATTTAATAAGATATGATATTATTCATTATCTTAATTATTTAATTAAAGATAATGAGTAAATATCTCTAGGTGGTTATGATTTGGTTTTTCCTATAAATAGGCTAAACCTGAAATCAGAAATAATAACTTGAAATTCACATCAGAAATTCGCAGAAGCTCTCTCTCCTCTCTCTCTCTGCGAATTTGGTTTCTCAGAGTAAAGGTATTTCAATCCCGGTTCACTTCAAGGTTTCGTGGTCATCCTAGGAGCCCACACATCCTGGCGGTCTAACTCCGGAGCATACATCAGAACACTATTGGGAGAATCGAGCAGACAGAAAAATCGCAGAAGCGATTTCAGAAGATCAGAGAACGCAGCAGAAACGCGAATCAGGTAAGCAGTGTATTTTATTGATTAGATAATGATCTATTTTGCTCAAACCCCGAATCGAATTCACATTAGATAATGAATTATTTTTTGGTTGATAAAATTCGCATGAATTAATGATCCTGGATTAAAGTAATTGATTTTTGGATTTCATAAACCAGATATGATAGTAGGGAATCGTGGTATGGGACACAATTCCTGGTTCATCCCACTTAGAATTTTTTATCCTACGCGTGTATGTAATTAGACAAGAATTAATTGTTCCGCAAAATTTTTATAACCAGGGTTCGGGTCGGTTTAGACCGATGCTGAATCCAGTAATCGGTATCCTTGGATATCAGTTTAACCAATAACTGGCATCTGAGCGATATCGATTTCCAACAGAAGATTCATTGAAAGCGTTGGGAAACCATTGCCAAGCCGAAGACGGAGGGGGACTCGGTTTTAAAAACCTCGGTGACTTTCACCGGGCCTTTGTGGGCTGACTCACATGGCGTATTCTCCAACATCCGTAGTGCTTAATGGCCCGAGTTCTCAAGGCAAAGTACTTCCCCGACTCCTCAGTCCTTGACTTTGTAGTAAGCCTCACATTTCGTTCCTTTGTAAATGCCTATGTTAGGGATGCGATCTAGTCCGGCGTGGTATTAGGTGGCAAGTTGGAAACGGAAATCTCCGAGCGTTCTCGCAACCTTGGATTCCAAGAGCGGGGGCGTTCTCCGTGGTCACAACAGAGCCCGATGATGACTACCCTTGGAGAGTGGCCGACTTTATCACCAATGGAAGGTTGAATCAAGACTTGGTCCGGACTATGATGGATCTGTAAGATGCCGATACGATCGTAAAATTCCCGTTGGGGATCGACGACCAAATAGACCGATTGGTTTGGCACTTCGAGGAGGATGGGAATTATACGGTTCGGTCGGGTTACCGGGTCGCACGAGCGGACGTCTGGGGAAAACGTCGTGCTCGACCTCTGATGAGCCACGATGGTGGAAGACTTTGTGGGGGCTTCAAATACCGCCCAAGGTAAAGCACTTAGTTTGGCGTTCTTGGTTCGAAGCTCTTCCAACATTTGGAGCGCTTAGATGACGAGGTATGGCTTGCTTACCGTTCTGCAAATTTTGTGGGGCCCTTCCGGAGGATGCCTTCCATGCGGTGTGGGGATGTGATCAGGCTATGGAAATTTGGAGATGTTCTTCCTTATGCCGGTGGGTCAAAATTACAGGGATGCTTCCTTTTCGGGACCTCTCGAAGGGGGGCCTCGAGCTCTTTTGTGGGCTCATTTAGGCCACTTTGTCGGACCGGAACATCCGGCTCTCTGAGAACATCGCTAAAAGGCCGGAAATGTAGGTGGAAAAAATCGACGGTTGGTGTAAAGCCTATATATATTATATAATATATATATCAAATAAAAGAAAATCGGTAAAGAAAAAGAAAAATGGATAAGGATGAAAAAAAAGGCATCATCAGCTAGGGCTGAAACCGAGTCCAAAACCCGGTTTTTTTTTAAAACCCAGAACCCGAACCCGGATTTCCGGGTTTCCACTTTTCAAACCCGAAAACGGTTTTTAAAATAGTAAACCCGGAAATCCGGGTTCGGGTTATTACCCGGTTTTAAAATTAAAACCCGATTTTAAAACCCGAACCCGAATTTTATTCGGGTTCGGGTTTTAAATCCGGTTCTTTTTAAAAACTCGGTTTTTAACCCGGAAATAAATATAAAAAAAAAACAGAAACAAACAATTTTAATTAAAATGGAAACGAACAACTTTTGATTTTTAGAATGAAAGAGAGAGATGATTAAAATGAATGTCGTTTTGAAAAACTTTTGACATAACAAATGGTGATACTGTCGTTTTTATTTTTCATTTTTTATCAGACTACTAATTTTAAAAATTATAAATATAAATTAAATATTTAATTAAAAAACCGGGTTTTAGTAACCTACTAACCGGGTTCCGGGTTTTATAACTCAAACCCCGGAACCCGGAACCGGTTGCGGGTTTTGAAAAATTCGGTTTCGGTTTAACCCGGTTTTAATTCGATTTTGGTGTTTTAAAATCGGATTCGGTCCGGTTTCGGTTTAAAACCCGCATTTTCGGGTTTTATGCACAGCCCTATCATCAGCCACCTCTTTCTCTCTTTCTCTCTCGAACATCTCACTCTCTCTCTCTCTATATTTTCGCACCATTTTCTCTCTCTTTCTTCAAACCTTCAAACCCTCATAACTTCTTCTCTGTAACTCCGATCGACGCATATTTGGTACCGTTGGAAAGCTCGTGACGAGACGACGCTGTTGACAGGTGGATTGTGGCCGGAAGTTGCAGGATTCGGCCGGAATAGTTGCGGTAAGTTCCGGTTGCAAGTTCGTGAATTTACTCCGAAAGAGTTTGATTTTGGAAAATCTAACACCGGATTTGTGTTCGGGAGGTTTGCTAGTGCTTGGTGGAGGCATTTCTCGCCGTCGCCGCCGTCAACCGCCGTCGCCGGTCGCCGGAGTTCGTCGCCGATCGGGAAATTAGATTAGGGGTTTTGAAGCCCTTGCCAAGGAGATTAAAACCCCTCAATCAATTTCGTATTCCGACTTCAGGTAAGCTTCAATTTCTAAGCCCTAGTTTCAGAAGTTCAATGATGAAATTGAGATGGATTTGGGCTTTGGATTACGAAATTGATGTTGTTATTGGGCTTAGGATAGTTGGATTGGGCTAGGGGATATGTTAAATCACCGAATTGTTGTCCGGATCGCTGCCTCGTTTTCCGTGCTAGATTCGAGTTCGGCCAAGGGTAAAATTTAGGGCAGCGAGGGTTCATATGGTGATTTAAGTTAATCTTTTTGTAAAAATCCAGCTTAGTGATGATGTTGGCGATGTAAAATATATTGCAAATCGTCATTCTGAGTTGTTTTGGAAACCCGTGTGGCCATATCGTTAGGGTTTGTGGAAGTTTTGGACCTCGAGCTCGTGGTTGACAAACCAAGATCGCACCGTTCTTTGGGAAAATTGGTTGTCGATCTAGTTCTACGAATCGAGGTAGGGATTTCTATTATCACTTGTCGATTAATAAAATGAATTTAGAAACCAACATTCTAATGTTAATTTTAAAATGAATTAGGATTGATATGAATTTGATTTATTTATGAATTGTTGTTAAATGAAATTGTTTCCGCTTCGGGCGGACGTTGTTCCGTTCTGGACGGATGTTGTTATACCCGCTTCGGGCAGAAGATATTGTACCCGCTTCGGGCGGATGATGTTATACCCGCTTCGGGCGGATGATGAGATTAGAGCTGCTGACGAGCAGCTGACTACTGCACAGTAAGTCGGATATCCGGATTGGATATGATATGGTTGACCCAGAGTTAACTCTTTGACCCACGTCATCTTGGCCGTCTTTGGAGGAGATTAGAACCCTAGTCGGGCCGAGTCACGGTTAGGGACTTTTAGTCCACCTGTGGTCGGTTTCCATTTAGGCTTGTTGGGTTAGTGGTAAAAAGGCGAGTGCTACTCTGACGTGGTAAATCAAAGTGTTTAGGGCTCTGTGGGTCGGATTGTGATTTTTAATTTTTAATTCATGAAATTTAGTTTGGAAAATCTATTAATGCCTATGATTAAAGATTTGAATTTAATAATTGGACTAATGACGGTTTGGCTATCGGGATTTCATGATAGCTATCCCTGCTGAGCACTTTGTGTGCTCATCCCTTTATTTTTCCCTCTCCCTCAGGTGGTGTACAGTGTCAGCTTTCGGACGAGGATTTAGCTGGAGTTGTTGTTTGGGCGCCTCGTCTTTTCATTTTGCTTCGTTGGTCTCTCTTAGGTGAATGTTAGTTTTATGTGGCCGACTTTATGTTAAAGTTGTAAAATATGTAGTGATGGATTATATAATGATGGTGATATCGTATTTTGACTGTTATTGTGGCGTTGTACATAAAACTGTGGATTTTCAATGTTTTGATGACGTGTCTAAGTCTTATAGGCAACTTTGGTCGTGTTGTAAAATATTGACTTTGAATAGTCAATGTTTGTCGTTTATATGACATGTACGTTGAATAGTCAATGTTTTTTCAAGTTTATGATTACGTGGATTTTGACCGGTCAACTCTTCAAAGTTGTCATTTATATTTTATTTTTCTAATTTCTTCTAACCCCCAATTAGGGGCGTTACAGTTGGCTTGATAGCTTCCAAGAGTGTGCACGCCGCACGGACAATAGCACGGTAGCCGGGAACTCGGCACGTCAAACCAAATGGACCGGAGCGGAGAACGGAGGGCTAACGCTCAATGTTGATACGGCCTTGGAGGAAGGAAGTTGTCGGGCAGCAGTGGGCAGTGTTGTGAGGAACCGCCACGGCTAGTTCTTGGGGGTGCCGACATTGTTGCTTGAAGGAGTGGACTCGGCGCTTACGGCGGAATGCAATGTTATCCTCCACGGTCTTCACTTCGCACGCGACAAAGGGTTGCGCATCTCAAGGGTGGAGTCCGACTGTCTCCGAGCAATTCAACTCATCAATGGCCAAAAACTAAATAGCATCCAAGGTCCGATTGTCTCGGACATTAATGTTTTGGTTAATGAGGCGGTCCCCTTGGCCGAGTTCCGGTGGATCCCCTGGAGTTGTAACGAGGTTGCGCACTGTTTAGCGACAAAACGCCTCTCTAATTTGACCATTGATTTTCGGTCGTGTACCTATCCAGTATGGCTGAAAATTTTAGTGTAAAGGGACTTAGAGCCCTATTAATCTATTGAAATATCGTTTCCTTTAAAAAAAAAAGTATTGTCAAAACAACGGAAATTACACTCATGCCAAATCCCGTAAACTATAGCTGTAAATTAAAAAAAAATGTAGCCGAAGAGTTCTGATTAAGATTATAACGAACACATTCAAATTGCAAGTGAATGTTCTCTAATTAAGATTATAATTAGAGAACACCACTATAATTATGGTGTTATTTTACTTCCATTTATGCTATTTACGTATTTTGATTTGAAATTTACCTCGAAATCCTAATATTCAAGATACATGTGTATAAACAATCTATAGACTTTTCTTTATCTGAATAAGCTAGGTCACTGATGATGCAGGATTTCATCCTCCCCGAAAAACGACATCGAGAGACAAAACTACACCCATAGACGTAAACGACGTAGGGTCTAAAGAAAGTTGGGCCTCACAACGAACCAGTAGGCCCAATAAGCGACCCAGCACGGTCAGTCTGTCAAGAGTCCACTTCGAAGCCAAGTCAACAAAAGTCAAGTCTTCCCGAAGACCAAGCCCACGAAGACCAAGCCCACGAGGATCAAGCAGCCTTTCCGAAGACTAAGCAGCCCAGGATATCAGGCATTTTCTCCCTTTATTGACCAAACCCAGAGTCCTCCACGTGGAAAGAGACCAAGTATCACGTCGTCGAGACTTTACACGTGGTGGCCTAGGAAGAGGAAAAGGAGAACCAGCTTAATCTACTAGCCGTTACTAAATTCTAGGAAATAGACGTTGTAATACAGGCTAAAAATAAAGCCTGCGAAGTAATTTAAGACACAATCATCTTGTTCTATGCTTTACACTAGCTTTTCATTCTGTATTCGCTTTACTATTAATCAAACATACAAGTTCCTTATTATCAATCAAGTCTTTACCAAATTGTCATCTCGTATCTTTATTCACCGAAGTGGGTTTTATCTCGGATAGTTAAGATCCATTGTGGTATTTATCGTAAACAGAGTGCTATCACTTTGTGACAGTTGATCGTGATTATTCACATCAACAGTCACAAGACCAGAACAACCGATGTGATAGACAACTAATTAATTGTCTCCTCGTATATATATAATTAATAATTTATTCATAAATCTCTACATATTACTATTTATGTGACCACAATCTTATAGACATGCAAATATTGTCGTTGCATGTTACGCCACGTTACACATACCGCAAGCCGCCAAATTCACTAACTCCTCGTCCACGTTACACTACACGTACTTACATTGGACGGACACTATCAAAATATAACGTCCATGAACGAGCTTGAATCTCCAATCTATTTCTTCAGAGTCGAATCGATCGAAAGTCACAGTAATAATAAATGCTTATAATAATCTAAAACTTTCAAGATCAATACAAGTTAACCACATATCAGAACACCTTCCTCACTAGTGGCTACCGTTGCTTCCCAGAGCTGGCACGTTCTTCATCACTCGTTCTCTCCATATATATGGATGTTTCTCAGCTTCCAAACACTCCAAGATTCTGCCATGGATGCTTGGTCTTGGATATGTGAGTTACCAGGCTCAAGCTCGGACACGTCATCGCTTGTGTTCGAGCTCGCCACTCAGGGCAATGGCTCGTCTTCCATTCAGCTCAGGGCCGAGAGAACAGCTTCAGCCTCAAAAGACGAGTCCGGCCTGGTGACGTTCGCGGTGTGCCTTGACGGGTTCGGCCAGGTCGGCGGCGAGAAGACGCTATGGACGTCGGACGCGTGTCGCCTCTCGTCGGAGAAGCCGTTTCTACCCCTGGTCCTACAGCTACTTCAGGAGACGATCTCTCGCTCGCCGACGGCACATGACAGCACCAGCACGTGCCCTCGGTCCCGCCTTGAGAAGCTGAAACCGGATGTTGTTTCGTGGGTCATGGACTCGCACTCGCCGGAGTCGTTTGCCGCCTTCTTCAGCCTTGTCCTCCTCACACGCCTCTTTTGGATCTGTGCGTGCGATGTGCCTGCGGAGGTTGGCACGCTCTTCTTCCGATCGCTCCTTGCGCCAAGCCTCGACGCTGGTCTTGCAGGCTCGCCTGCTCTTAGGACTTTCTTCACCACCGTTGGAGTCGATGCTGAGCTTCGCTTCACGCGCTCCGTGGGCTATATGCTAGCCAAGTGGTGCATTTGGAAAGAGACCGCAAACTCCGGCACGGGTCTGTTGCAGGTGCTTCCCGCTGCTCCGCCGCGGAAGAGTCTCGGTTTTTCCTACGCCACGGAAGCTCACGGGTTCTGGATCCTCAAGGGCCATGCGCCGGTTTGGGGGATGAACCTCTCTCGCCGCTCCAATGTGGCCGAGAAGCTCCCCGGGGACATGGTGCTCAAATACGCCTTGGCGCACCAGCAGCTCGAGGCCATCATTCAGTTGGAGTACACTGTGGGGTTCTACGAAGGGATGATTCAGGTCACCGCGCGCGTGGACAACTTAAGAGTACACGTGGTGAAACTCGGGTACGGAAAGGTCAATGGTGGCGGCCACGTTGACGAGGAGGCAGAAGTGTATGGCGAGGAGAGGCACTTCCCGTCGAGAATCCGTCTTTGGGTTGGCCCGGAAGTGGGTGCAAACTACGTAGGCGGGCTGAGCCTGGGTCGGTCCACGGGACGCGACGAGAGCCGCGAGGTGGAGACGGAGAAGGTGGTGAAAGCGGTCCCTGGGCGTGTGAAGGCGAAGACGAGGACGTCGTCGCGGTCTAAGCGTCGGAGCTGGCGCTGGGACCAGGACGCGGAGGGCAACGCGGCGGTGTTCGACGCAGTGCTATGCGACCGCACGTCGGGGCGTGAGGTGGCGGCCAGCGGCGGGGCTGAGGAGCTCCGCGAGCGATACCGTGGGTCGGAGCGAGCGTTCACGAAGAGCGGCGGGGTGGTTTTGGCCGGGGATGAGTACGGTGAGGGGGTTGCATGGCGGCTGGGGAAGGAGATGGAGGGCAGCGTGCTGCGGTGGAGGATAGGAGGCGCGGTGTGGCTGAGCTACTGCCCTAATGAGGTGAAGTCCAGCTCTCACCGCGAGACCAGGTGCGTCGAGTGGTGCGACGAGGTTGACCTGCCTCTCATTCCCGCTAAGATGTTGACCTTTTGACCGGTAAAAAAGCTTGGCTGGCTAGCTTGTATGTGTTATCGTTTTGTGTGGTTGATGTAAACATAATTAGTACCGTTTAAAAGTTAAAACTGTTACTCATATATATAAATATATACAGTATACTAGTGTGTTTGTACGTATATAACGGTATAAGTCGTAGAGCAAACTCGTATACGTTCTCGAGCAAACTCATATTGTCACGTAAATTAAGGCAGCTCGCATATTTTTATGTAAAAGTAAAATTTTACTTATAAATGTATTATACAATGCTTTCGTAAGAAAAATATAATGTTCCCTCCGATCACGTTTAAAACTCTTTGAGTTCAATTCTTGATTTTAAAGATATAGAAAAAAAATTTGTTTATGGATTTTGGCATTAATATTCAAGTCTTGTTCGTCTCGGTCTTAAAGAATCCATTTTAATTAGCAACCTTTCTTATATATTTAAAGCTCCTTTGACTAACTGCTTATCATAAATTCAATCCTCATAATGACAATCCTAACCCTTCGAATTTATGTTGACCAAGTATTATTTTCATGCTAAGCAAGATCAGTTCTTATTCTCTCAGATGCCCAGGTCTCTGGTGCTGTCAAAAGGGTTAACTTTTTTTTTTTTAAGATAAAAATATATTGAGAAAATAATCAGGGATATCCCTGTGAATGGTTGGTACTAGCCACGAAGGGCACTCGTGTGACCAGTAATCCGAACTCAAAATCGAAAGTCGGGTCTTGGTTAAATGGTTAGCTACCGCATTACAACGCCTAGGGATCTACCTACACTTCTCCAATATTGAAGTAACCGAACAAATCAAAGCTTGGATATCCGCTAAAATCGGTCCTTGAACACCGTTTAGGTTCCCCCCGTTAATGAGTTGAGTAGCTCGGAGACAATCCGATTCCACCACCGAAACATGCCATCCACGATCTTTAGCGAATTGTAGTCCGCATAGTACGGCTTTGCATTCGGCCGTAAGGGCAAAATCCACATGTTCGGTTAGAGAGGCCACAACGCCGAGGACGCCACCTTGGTGATCCCGAACAATCCCTCCAAACGCCGCGCGCCCCGTCCCCTCATCCCATGCCGCATCTACATTGAGCTTAAGCCCACTGTTCTCATCCCCCCTCCATGAGGGTTGTTTTGCCGTGTCGTCCACCGGGGGTGGTTCCATGTTTTGAGCACACTTATTGAAGCTTGCCACCCAACAAGCAACCTCTTCAACCCAAACTTCCGGAGGTTTTGTATGGTTCTCGGAGAGACGTAAGTTCCGGTCGGACCAAGACGCCGAAATTGTGAGCTTAAGCTTGACTTAGTCCGGATGACGACCAGAACCCAGGACGGGCAGAAACACTTGCGAGGAGTCAGCCCGGGTACCGACCAGAACAGAAGACGGACAACCGTTCAGCCCAGCTCGGGAGAACACAAGCAGAGAGTCCGGATAGAAGGCAAGCTCAGCCCGGAGCAGGTCAGCTCGGGGACAGAAAGACTGTCCGGGCAGGAAAGGGAAACTCTACCCAGAAAGGAAGACGCGTAGCTGGAGGAGCAAGCAAATCAAGTCAAAGATTCGGCGAGATTATTTAGGGTAGTTTCCTGATTTGGTGCGATTTTGTTAGCTAGGGTTTCGCCTATGTGAGGCTATAAATATACCTAGCATGTACACTTTGTAGAGTGCTGAGTCAATTAGAATTTCGAGTTTATCTCCTTGTATTTTGCTTTCGATTATTAATCAGAGAATTTCTTCTCCCAAAAGTCTGTGTCCTTTATTTTTCTGTTCGATTTCTTTTGGTGTTATTCGTGTTCTTTGCAGATCCGTGAATTGGGATCCAACACAAATAAGCCCGCAAAAAAGCTCTTGGTTCGGACCCGATAGGATATCCATCGCCCTAAAGCAAACCTCCCGGAATGAGACCATCCCGATTTTTTCAACCCATCTTTGAAGCTCCGATCCAAAAGGGTTAGCTTTTAGGTCTACTCTTAAAGTCAAGTTTTAAACTTTTATATAAAATAAAATAAAAAACTCACTAATTACTTAAAAATTATTAAAAAAAGAAATCCCTAGTGCCACATGAGACTTAAAAAGAAATAACTAATAATAGTCTATTCAAAATGCAAAACTCTAAGTTTAGTAGAGAACAAGAGTAATCTACATAAATTCTCACGTATACGGTGCCCATGCTATCCAATCTAAATAAATCGTACGTTAATTATGGAACTTTGCATCACACCCCGAAAGTCAGGAGGACTGGGGTAGTGTTAGGCGTTGTCAGTTAGATTCATTTGAGATATATGCTTATTTGCGAGACGACGAGTGAATAGCTCAGCCGAAGGCTGGTGCCTACAGCAGGCTGCATGTGTGTGCCAAGCGTGCAGTCTAGCGCGCGTAGGGCTGGTGGAGCCGCTCCCCAACCGATGATGATGCCGGGCGTGTAAAATGGCTAACTCGTCAGCCGGACTTGACAAGTGCCGTGCGAGTGCGATCTTATCTTTGAGCAATCTAATATGAGGAGTACAATATAGTTTGACAGAGTCAACAAATATTGATTGGTCATGACTCATGAATGACTACTGTACTGACTAGTAGAGAAAAGGGCAGTTGATGAAAACATTAATATCTCCATTCCAACACTTGAAGAGAAGTCCTCAAACCATGTTTCCACACATGATCATGAGGACGATCATCACTCTCTTGTTGCTTCTTCGTACCCCTTCTTCAACACCATTCGAGTTCAACTTCCCTTCATTCACTCTTCCAAACCCTTCTCTAATCACGCAGGGAAACACCACCTACTTGGATTCGGGCCACTTGGAGCTCACCCGAAACCAAACCGACCAGATTGGCCGGGTCCGGTACCACCAAAAGCTTCTCCTCTGGGCCTCCCGATCCTCGGGAACCACCGAAGAAGCCGACTTCACCACCGAGTTCTCCTTCTCCGTCGTCTCCGCCAAGAGGCCGCGCGGCGACGGCCTCGCCTTCTTCCTCGCGCAGCCTCCATTCGACATGCCGGCACGCACCGATGGGAGAGGGCTCGGCTTGGTCGGCCACGAGGGGCTGACCTCGAGCGCCACGCCGTTCGTCGCCGTCGAGTTTGACACTTTCCGGAACAAATTTGACCCGCCGTCGTCCGACGACCACGTCGGCGTGAACGTGAACTCCATGGTCTCGGCTAAAACCGCCGAATGGGCCTGCACCGTTGGCTCCATGGAATCATATAACGTCACGGTCACCTACGTTTCGAGCTCGAAGAACTTGAGTATCACCTTCACGGGTTACAAAGAAGGCAAGGTTCCGATTCAGCAAAGTCTGAATTACGTGATTAGATTGGCAGATTATTTGCCGGAGTTAGTCTTCTTTGGTATTTCTGCCGCAAATGGTCTTTTCACTTCTCGCCATATTTTAAATTCTTGGTCTTTTAACACCTCGTTCACACCAGAAACTACAAAACCAAGCAACGATCAACCCACATCCGAACCCGGAACCAGAACTGAAAAACCCGGAAGCTCGAACTCCGGGACCAAGTTGGCCGTGGCGCTGAGCATTGTCGGCATTTCGGTTCTCGTTTCCGCGTTCTGTGTGATTTTTTTTGTGTGGAGAAAGAAGAGAAGGCCCAAAGCGGAGGAGATCAGCCCAGATGCGTTGATGGACGACGAGCTCGAGAGAAGCAGCGGGGCGAGGAAGTTCTCGTTTGACGAGCTGTGCTCAGCGACGAATAACTTTGCGGGCGAAGGGAAGCTCGGGGAGGGAGGGTTCGGTGAGGTGTACAGGGGGTTTTTGACGGCGCTGAAGTGCGAGGTGGTGGTGAAGAGGGTGTCGGAGTGGTCGTCGCAGGGGATAAAGGAGTACGCGTCGGAAGTGAAGATCGTCGGGCGGTTGAAGCACAAGAATCTGGCGTCACTGCTCGGGTGGTGCCACGAGAAGGGAGAGCTCTTGCTCGTCTACGAGCTCATGCCCAACGGAAGCCTCGACTCCCATCTCTTCCGGCAAGGAGATCCACCGTTGACTTGGGAAGCAAGGTACAGTGGATATTTATAAAGTAATTCACGACCTACGAAAGAAAAAGAAAAAACATCACCTACGTCTAAAAGATTATTATTGTCCCCAAAGTACACACAGTTTCATTTTATTTTGACTATCTAAACCTAAACTCTAATACAATTTTGTATACTGTCGCATATGTAGCTCTCCTCGTATTCACTGAAATTGGTACGAGTTTTTTATTATTATTAAGATATAATACAATATGGGATTTCATTGAGAAATTTTGTTTATAATTTTTTTTTATTTTATTATGGGCCTTCGACGATCCCAAATGTTTTACCAGTAGGTTCGGCCCTGATTTACACTCAGTTATGTGCCTTATGTAAAATCATTGTCTTTAACAAGGTTAAAATGTCCGCAAACCGACCGTGTGTTCGATTTACGGGTATATACGTAAAGGACCGTGATGATTCATGATCATTTTGCCAATCATCCGTTACGTTAACAATGGATTTATTAAGTATATACGTCGTAGTTTACATTTTGATAATTTTTTCAATAATTGAAATTGTTTTCTGAGATATTGCATGGGATAGCCAAATTAAAATGTTTGATTAACTAAATAGTCAACCTTTCCTTTTTCTTTGCAAAATAGCCAAATGGTTATTTAATAACATATTTTATACCTATAATACCCTTTTAACATATTAACGTGTATTAACGTGGTTAATTTGTTTAAAAAAATTAATTTTTTTGTTAAAATTTTAATCACGAATTTTTATTTTTAAACAAATTAACTACGTTAATACACGTTAATAAACGTGTATTAACGGAGTTAATTTGTTTAAAAATAAAAAATCGTGATTAAAATTTTAACAAAAAATTTAATTTTTTTTGTGTATTAACGGAGTTAATTTGTTTAAAAATAAAAAATCGTGATTAAAATTTTAACAAAAAATTTAATTTTTTTTTTCAAAAAAAAAAAATAAAAAATTTAAACAAATTAACTTCGTTAATACGTTTATTAACGTGTATTAACGGAGTTAATTTGTTTAAAAATAAAAAATCGTGATTAAAATTTTGACAAAACATTTAATTTTTTTTTTTAAATAATTTATTTTTAAAAAAATTAATTTATTTTTAAACAAATTAACTTCTTTAATATGTTTATTAACGTGTATTAACGGAGTTAATTTGTTTAAAAATAAAAAAATCGTGATTAAAATTTTAACAAAAAATTTAATTTTTTTTTCAAAAAAAAATAATTTGTTTTTTTTAAAAAAATTAATTTATTTTAAAACAAATTAACTTCGTTAATACGTTTATTAATGTGTATTAACGTGTATTAACGGAGTTAATTTGTTTAAAAATAAAAAATCGTGATTAAAATTTTGACAAAAAATCTTTTATTTTATTTTTTTCAAAAAAAAAATAATTTTATTTTTTTAAAAAAAATTAATTTATTTTTAAACAAATTAACTTCGTTAATACGTTTATTAACGGAGTTAATTTGTTTAAAAATAAAAAATCGTGATTAAAATTTTAACAAAAAATAATAATTTTTTTTTTCAAAAAAAATTAATTTATTTTTAAACAAATTAACCACGTTAATACAAGGGTAATCCGGTCTTTCGTGATTTATTAACGTGGTTAATTGGCTATTTGACAATATTAATTAAAACATTGGCTATTTGACTAATTAGACTTTGAAGTTTGGCTATTTGGCTATTTGCCCCTTGTTTTTTTTTTCTTTTCTTTTGATAGTTGTCTGTGCTTTTTTTTTCCTTACTTTCAAATATCCTACGATGTATAGTGTTCTATTGACAATAATTGACAATGGCGAGTCTTATGATTGAGCCTGATGATTTAGGTACAACATTGCTCAAGGCTTAGCATCGGCACTGCGGTACTTGCACGAAGAGTGCGAAAAGTGCGTCTTACACCGCGACATCAAGCCCAGCAACGTGCTGCTGGATTCTCGGCTCAACCCGAAGCTGACCGATTTTGGGTTGGCCCGGCTTGTGGATCACGGAGAGGTACCCCAGAGCACGACGTTGGCCGGGACACGCGGCTACCTGGCCCCGGAGTGCCTTCTCACAGGTAAAGCAGCCAGCACGCAATCCGACATCTACGCCTTTGGTGTGGTGGCATTGGAGATAGCCTCGGGGGTGAAAGCGAGCGGCGAGAAGAGCTTGCCGGAGTGGATTTGGGGGCTTCACGAGGCAAACTCGATCCTCGAAGCTGCCGACCCGAAGCTGCTCGGATGCTTCGACGGGCACCAAATGGTGAGGCTTATGGTTGTGGGGCTTTGGTGTTCCTACCCGGATTTCCGCGTCAGGCCTTCGATTAAGCACGTTTGCAATGTGCTTGAATCGGCAGCTCCTTTGCCGGATCTCCAGAAGCCCGGTTCGGGATTTGAAAACATTGGCTCAAGCAATGCTGGAGATATTCATTGACTAAGTGATCCTAATCGTTCGTTAAGTTCCAGATGAATGTGTGGAGAGCACCATGTTTATATAACTTGTACTTGCTTGATGTGTGTGTATGTATCACGAACGGAAGCTATATCGCCCCTCTTGCATGGTGATTGGAATTTGGCTATTGTAGTATCTCGCTTTTGCTTTTTCTTTTTTGCAATAATTTTTTCAATAATAAAAATTAATAATGGATGAAACGAACCGTATAAGTTAAAATTGGGGTTAGTTTTATATATTTACAATTAATGTATTACTAGTGTACCGGCACCGCGCTTTGCGCGGTGATGTTAAAAACAATGTCGAATTAAATTTATTGAAAAAAACATACATATCAATCAAACTATTTTATTATGTAATATAATTTATGATTTTTTTAATATAATTAGATAAATTTTGAAATTACATACAAAATGAGTAGCTAACATAAATATTGTTTCTAACTGTATATAAGAATAAAGTATTATTTCTAAATTTGATAAAGAAAAATGTTGAACATATAAGAAATAGATTCATAATAACAAATTACAATGACGTTAATATAGTTTTCATGACAAATTACAAATTATAATGACAGTTTCAAAAGTATTATAGTCTAAATTAATGTATGCACATTGTATAGAATCACAAATTATTTTATATAGCTAAAACATTTAAAAATTAACAAACTCAAACAATGAAAGTGATAACTATCCACTATTATTATTATTGTTAAAAGTAACAGTATAAAATATAAACACGTTATAATTACTTTTTTTAAACATTTTTCAAATTATATTTTAAGCAAATAATTGATTAAAAAAGCATTTTATAACATCATACCTGCATACGTGTCTACTTTGAAAATCAACTACTAAGAAACACATTTAAACATTGTAAATGAAAAAAAAAATCATATACAAATCAAAATAATAAATTAAAAATATAAATCAATGCAAAATTAATCAACATCGATGAATATTCTTGAATTCTATTTTTATAAAATACTTTCTATATTACTAAACAATTAAGAACAAAGCTCAAACAATAAGAAAAGCGAACCTTGTTTTCGAAGGGTTTCTCAGTATTTTCTTCCTTATAACTTAGCACATTCAGAATAGTTGGACATCAATTTCAGGGTGTAGTGCCTTTGGTACAAAATTTAAAAAAAAAAATATTGAAAGGTGCACAAAGTAGAATCTGTGAATTCTATTTTTATAGATAAAAACTATTTATTATATAACTTAACAATTAAGAAAATAACTCAAGAAATAAGAAAAACAAACTTTGTTTCCGAAGGGCATGCTAACATATTCTTCTACATAACTTCGACATGGAGAATAATTGGAACGTCAACTTCGAATCCATAGTGCTTTAACTACAACGTTTTGTAACATATGACATAAATAAATATAAAAAAGGATAAAATATCCAAACCAAATAACAAATATGATCTGATTTTTAAAATATATCAAACAAAAACCCAAATATATATATAAAAGAACATACTTCATCTCGGTTGGTAGGAGTCGATGTTGCACTCTGGTCTAAGGAGTCTCTAGGATCTAAGGAGTCTCTAGGAGAGGATTCATCAAAGAAAGAATAAAGTAAGAAATGAAGTAGACCTGCGGTGATTTTTATGAGTAAAACTTATTTTGGCACAAAAAATGGCAGCTGAAAACTCACACTGGATTCACGTTCAGCCGGGTGGGTTTCTGTTAATAAATCGAGCTTGTTGACATCTACCCAAAAACAGAATAACAAATCAAAAACCGAACAAAGTTTTAGGAGTCAACCAAAATTCACAGAAACAAAACAACTCAACTAATAAATTAAACTAAAATCCATGAAAATTAGAGAATAACTACATATTAATAACAATTGTAATTAGTCTAAAACCTTATGGATACTATGAAGATTTATGAAAAATTGAAAATACACAAATTAAAAAAAAAATCCTATACAGATTTAAGAAACGAAAAAAATGACTCACCAGAGAAAAAACAAATAGGTTAACCACGTTCATACATTGCGAAGAAGGTTCGTAGAAGATGCGGCAAACCAGATTGATTTGAGAGGTCCTGCAAACACCATGAAAATTTTGAAAATTATAAAATAAATGATGACAGAGAACAGGTTAGAGATCCAAAGGCAAGCTAATGGAGCGTTACCGAAGAAATTGAATTCAAAGGAAGAAAGACAAATGAAACAGTAAGAAAGAAGAGTGCTTATTTTTTGTATATTAGAAATTAAACTACTTATTAAATCAAAAGTTAAATTTTCAAACCCATGAATTGAAACCATGTGTTATTTTTTTCTCTAAACAATCAAAAAGAAAAAACCCATATTTGTTGGAATTAATCAAGAAAACATGTCAATCAATATTCATCGAATTCTACCTTTCAAGTATATTGCCGTGTGAAATAAATGAAATCGATATGAAATTCACTGAAAAATAACCAATTGTAATCAAGTTTCATCTATTCCATATTATAACACTATGTTTTAATTGATATAAATAATACCTTGGTAAAATAGAAGTCTAAAGCTAATTAAACACTTGAGAAAGGCTCCTTAGGCAAGAATTGAGGCAACACCGAGTAATGCATTTGGGAACTAAAGTTTAACCTAAGAGTTGCAGTGTTACACAGGAAAATAAACGGTAGTTAAAAATGTCAACGTAAAGGTAACAGACGTAATAGAAACTTGAAACTTGAAATCTTAATAGAATCTTAAAATCAACGTAAAGATTTTAAGATAACAATGTAAAAGCTTATTGTCATAAAATCTTAATAGAAACTTGAAACCACATTCAATTAAAAAAGCATTAAAAGGAAATAAAATTGAACAAATATATGCAAAATCCTATAGATAATAAACAATGTCATAAAATTGTTTTTAAATTTTTGTTTATTAATATTGAATAACAAAATCAACAAAAAATATAATGGATTTTAGAAATCCATTAAAAGTAGAATAAAAATAAAAATTTCAACATGATCAAGTTTAACCGATATCTGGGAACTATAAGAAGCTATGAAATATGCCAATAGCACACACTTTCATTGAGGCCATTTATCAAACATATTTTCAATGCCATTAAACTAAAATTTTAAAAGCACCATAAAACCTATAAAATATCCGCCTACTCATAACACCAATAATTTGAACTTTTGGGTCCAATGTAAAACACTGATCGAAAGCAGAAATCAAATCCTTTAAAATCAAAACATGAATTTCATTGAAGTAATTTATCAAACAATTTCAATTCCAAATAATATGAATTTTGTACGTCACAATATGAATTTTTGGCTTCAATGAAAACATTGATCGAACTCAGGAATCAAATCAAGTTCAGAAATGGAAAATAAATATAGTAATCAGAAGGTAAACATAACTTAGATCAAAACATTGGAAGATAGCGTATGTGTCTTTGCATATTCTCCTTTGATCCTTAGGATTTTCTTTAAGAGTTGAAGTTTTATCCTTCAATCTAACCAATAATATGTCAGAGAAGAGTAAATATCATATATAAGCTTTAAGAAAATAAAATTCAAATTCATGATTTTGCAAAGGAAGTCTATTTTTGAAGTAGGAAGTTTGTATGTGTTTGAAAAACCATTAACGGAAATAAAGCATATAGGAGTGCAAAAGAAGACTTTTAGTCTAAAGTTATTTTCTCTAAACGCTAAATTCAGTTTATCAGATTGTTGAAGAGCAATTTACGATTATAAACACTAACACATATGAATAGATGCATGAATGATCATAAAAGAGAAAAAAACGGTCTTATGAGTTGGACCTCCTAAATTTAATAACATGATGATACGAAAATAAAGATTCTAACTATCCCCCTCAACTCATTTGAGCATCATTATTCTCACCAATGATTCTGACGACAAAGCAAACAGTAGCGGCAAATGATGGGAGATAGTAGGTGTTGCCTAAAAGAGCATACACTGGAGAAACGAAAAAAGGAGGTGAGGCAGATATTGAGGAAATATAAATGAAGGACCACTAATTTTGAGCAAAGAGGAAATATTGATGTAACTTTTTTATTTAAACAAAAATTAATGAAAAACGTGAAATTGTGTAGGGTTTTTTTTTTTTTTTTAAGCTTGGATTTGAAAAACAAAATAGAAGCTATGTTATGTGTCACTGCAAACTTCACAAATAGTAGGTAAATGCAATTAGTATTAAGAGCTTCGTTATGTGTGAACCAAAATATTTCAATCAGATATTGCTCTAGAAACCAGAAATAACTAATAAATTAGTCTATTTTGTACCAATAATGGTAATACAAAAGATATCCAGTTGCTAAAGAAGCTTTTTTTTTTTTTTTGAAGAAAGGAAACAACGACAGACCAAAAGAGAAAACAGGAGAGATGACTCATAGGGGTTGGTTTTTGTGAAAATTCTCGTCTACTCGTAGGGGAAAAATCTATGAAAACTCGTCTGTGTGTGTGGATTTAGAAGTTCAGATGTCAGATATCTTAGGAGTAGTAATTATTTCATAAAAATTTGTTAAAAGCCTATTTAAGTATACTTAAAGCCTAAATAAGAAAACCCCAAAACATCACTGCCAACCATTACCTGCAAAACGTATAGTAAAATCTGAGAAAATTAATAGTGAAAAAAGGAATAATATGAAGGGCTAGTAAGTAGTAAGAAATTCTATGAATCATATTAAAGCAGACGATGAGTGATTATATTCAGCGGTAGAGTACACTGATTTGCTTTTTTTTCATTACACAATGCTATTCAAATGAATTAATGATACGATTAAGTGAAGAAAATTATTTTTGAATGAACTATGAACACTTGATGTTAGCAAATTACCTAAAGCGAAACTCTAATTGAAAAGATATGATCACGATTATGAGAAGATGAGGTACGCAGAGAATATTACCTAGAAGAGGGGTGAATGTTACTTTCAAGTGATTTTTTCTCTTAACTATATACCTCCACGTCAGAGAATTCGAGTGCATCAACGTTGAAAGTCGGTTTCATGGAGAATCAGTTGGAGGCACCGCATTTCGATAAAAATCTGTAATCGCAGGGGTAGAGTTATGAGGCTACACAATGCCATTCACAAATTTGATTTTCGAAAAACGGTGGCGAAGAGACTATGATATTGAGAGCTAACCGAAATCAAGCGAAGTCCTGAATAAAAAAAAACGTAATTGTGAAAGTTTGATTGGGAAAGTTATGTTTTCCATTGAATGAATTGGGTATTTACAACCCTAATTACAAGAAAGTAAATTGTGGCAAAAGTACCACAAGGATTAAACTAGAACAACTATACATTATTCTACACTCCCCCTCATGATGGGTAGTATATGTTATACAACCCAAGCTTGGAACTTATATTATCAAAAGAGCACCGAGGTAGAGCCTTGGTAAGGATATCCGCAATCTGAAGTCTAGACTGAATGTAGCCCAAGTCGACGATGCCTCCGTTGACCTTCTCTGAAATAAAGTGTATCTATTTCAATGTGCTTTGTTCGATCGTGGTGAACTGGATTCTTGGCGATTCTGATTGCGGATTGACTATCACTGAACATCTTGATAGCCTTAGGTTGGATACAATTTTTCAAGATAATTAAAACTAGGATGACCAAGACAATAGTGCCACAACATAACTTGATCTTCTACAGGAACATTGTTTGAAAGAGTTATAGAGTTGGATGACACTGGACTTTGATCAGCAGTTTGAGATTGGTGGCATTGAAAATTTGTGTCGTCAAACACGTAGAGGCCTTCACGCATCATTCCCTTGCCAATCACCTTCCTTGAACCTACCACCTGAAAATCACAAAAATCGGCAAAGAATCGTGAAATGCAGTTGGAATCACGAGTGATCTTACTGACGGAAATCAGGTTGCAGGCAATTTGTGGAACAAATAACACGGAGTGAAGAGTGATATCCCCAGATAGTCGGATTGACCCTATTCCAACAACCGGAATAAGCGTTCCATCATCAGTCCGAATAGTGGAACTCAGTGGGCAAGGCCCCAGAGTGATGAAATAACTCCTTTTTCCCGTCATGTGGTCAGATGCACCTGAATCAACGATCCAAGTGTTGCTCGGGCGAGTTAGGGTGAGGCAGACAGAAGTCAAACCTGTGTGGGCATGGAGGCTAGTGGTTGAGTTGGTCGAGGAACTAGATCCGTTGGTGTGATGCTTGATTCTCATTTGGAGAGACGCCATTTCTTCTACCATACGGTTCATTTCCGCTTGGAGATTGGGGTCTGGCGAAGCGCTTGAGGCCACCGGAAAGTCAGAGTCAGTGGCATTGCTACGAGCCTTCTTGCTGAACTTTGACGGAGTTTGTCCCGAACCAGTTGGTTTCCCATGTAACTTCCAACACTGTGATTTGAGGTGACCGAGTTTGTTGTAATGTTCACACCAAGGACGTCCTCGATGAGGACCAGAAGGCGAAGCTTGAGAGAGCATATGAGGCTCCTGGTGATGTGGGGTGAACATTACGGATCCCTCGGTCTTGATCATAGGCATGATGATCTGGCGACTCTCTTCTAATCGGACGAGAGAGAAAGCCTCTTGAAGATCAGGAAGAGGAACAGTAGCCATAATTCGTCCATGGACTGCGTCGAATTCCTTATTGAGACCTAAGAGAAAGCGGACAATTCTTCCCTCTTGAATGAATTCCCGGAAGATAGCCGCATCTCTAGGGGTCTCCCAAGGCTTGACCTGATAAGTATCCAATTGAAGCCAATAGTTGGACAGAACATCGAAATAATCATTAATGTCCATGTCTCCTTGACAGAGATTATACAGGCGAGACTCGAGATCGATGATCACAGAAGTATCCTTGCTATTTGAATAAAGCTTACATGCCGAGTCCCAAATTTCCTTAGCAGTATCATAAAGGATAAACTTCAAACTGAACTTATCTGTCATTGAGTTAGTAAGCCATGACATCAAAAGGTAGTCGGAGTTCTTCCATGAGGCGTATTTTGGATCCTTGGAATCTGGTATGGGTGGCTCACCAGTGAGATGTCCGTCTTTCTCCCTTCCGCACACAAACATAAACATGGATTTAGACCATTGAAGATAATTATTGCCATTGAATTTATGATTGGTCATTGAGTTTTGATCATGCACGGAAGCAACTCTTTCAGTTGAAGACGACATATTTTATCGGACACTTATCGGGAGGAATCAACCGAGAAAAAATAAATTTCTGGTTGTGGTCACACCCTTTTTCACGCAGGGACACACAGAAAAAATTTAGGGACTTTCTGGGTGTTAGAACATGAAAAAGGACGCAGGGACACGCAGAATAGGGACAAAGGAAGCCCTTTTCTTTTCTGATGCTTCGTAGGGCCCACCACAAGGGAGAAAACCCCAAATTGCCCTTTCTGGACTATTCGAGCGCAGAGATGGGTCGACGAAGGAAGATGATGCCCTTTCACACCGAGCAGATGATGGGTCGACGAAGGAAGACTGCCTAGAGAAGAAGCTCGCCGGAAAAGACCGAGACGAAGATGCCGATCCGGAAGAGGCTTGGCTGGAACCGCGATTGGAAGAAGCAGAGAACTTTGTAACTCTAAACCCAGAATCGATTGGGAGAGCTCTTCGCCGGAATCTGGAGAAACACCAGTCGCCGGAGCAGGGACGAACGGGAACGACGCTCGTGAGGGGAGGAAGAAGACCTCAGTCGACGGAGAGAAGCCACCTGAGAAGACAAAGCTCGGTTCCGAGAAGCTTCGAAGAGAGAGAGATGGCGTGCTCGAAGGAGAAGCCAGCTGAGTTGGGGCTGAGGGCTCGTTGCCGGAGAGCAACAGAGATTCGCCTGAGATTTGTGAAGCTCAGATATGAGCTTAAGAAACTAGGCTCTGAATCCCTTTTTTTTTCTTTCTTTTGCAGATCTGAGAACGGCGACGATGGAGGTCGCCTGAGGGATTTCGTCGATGGAGCTCAAGCTCGGAGGTTCGCTTGAGATGCGAACTGGAGATGCGAGCAAAGGAACACCGGTCGCCGGAGAAATATTACAGCGGAGAGAGATGAGTCGCAGAACAGGAAAAGCTCGCGAGATTCCGGAGGAATGCCGGAGAAAGGCCGGGAACGCCGGGAAAGCTTATGAATACCGGAGGAACACCGAGTAAGCTGGTGAGAACCGGAGGGACACCGGGAAGCACGCGTCACCGGAGAGATGGCCGAAGATGAATGTCCGACGGGAATAAGCGGTGACGGCGGCTAGGGTTGAACTTTCCCCCTTTCTTGCTCTGATACCATGTGAAAGTTTGATTGGGAAAGTTATGTTTTCCATTGAATGAATTGGGTATTTACAACCCTAATTACAAGAAAGTAAATTGTGACAAAAGTACCACAAATATTAAACTAGAACAACTATACATTATTCTACAGTAATACCTGGTTAGTGGTTGATATGTGAAAGCTGGTGACAAAGAGACTGCGATATTGAGAGAGAAAGAAAGAGTATAAAGTGTGCTCCGGTGACGCCGAAACGTGTGGTGGCACCAGAGCAGGACTGATCACCCTTGCACTCCATCGAGGCCCTCGGCCTGGAGCAGGACATGAGGTTTTTGACGCCTACTCGAAGAAGTAGTATTTTGTAGATTGTGTTCTGTGACACCGTAAGAAGAAGCATTAGCTCATCCTTCACCTATTTTTAACCAAAATTGAAACCAAACTACGGAGAAAAAGAATCTTACCAAAGAAGCAGCGAATGCTAACAAATTCTGGAAATCCATGAAAAGTCAATAAAAATAGAAACATTGTTTTTTGATCCCTTTTGCTTGAACTGTAATTCTGTAAATAAGGTAAAAAAAAAACAATTCATGATATTTGCATAAAAACCATTGAAAAAGCAACAAAAGCATAAACTATCCCCAAATTCAATTCCTTAACTATTAAATCAAAACTTTGAGACCAAATTATGGGAAATAATCATTTCACCTAAGAAGCTCCAAAAGGATCATATACGACGGAAATCTTTAAAAATCTACAAAAGCATAAACAATGTTCCAAAATTAACTTTTTAAACAAAAGTTGGTAACTACATAAATATGTAAACATTAACTTGTAGAATTTAAAAACAAATCTATTATGATAACACTAAATTGTTGAATTTTAAAACAAATCTGTATAATTTCTTTTATGATAAGATGATAACAGTATCTTGTAGAATTTTGTAACATATTTGGACGGTCACTTCCGTTTAGGATCGGAGTTGGTGAGTCTTTGCCTGACATGGCTGTCAAGAAAAGAACTGATAAAGAAAATAACCTAGATACTTTTTCCTTCAAAAATCCAAGAAAAAGCCTTTGATTAATGAATATTACCGTTGCATAATCAGTCTTTGGGAAAGGATTCGCATGCGAGGAATCGTTGTAGAGCGATTAGCGCGAGATAAAGACATTGAGAGAGTAGTAAGTGTTATAACTTATTTGGGTAAAACGTTACAACTCTTCGTTAACTACTCGTCGAATGCCATTAAAAATGTTCGATTTCATTTTTTCTTTAAAAATTAATTCCAAAAACTGAGAAAAAATAATGGGGTGAAAAATAATGGTTTTTGGCCGACACGATTTTCGAAGTCATTGCCCTTTTATATATATAGATTTCACTCTTTTTTTCTTGGGTAAATTGCGGCTAATATACCAAATGTTTGTTTTTCTGCGGATTATGTACTCAATATTTATTTCCGACGGCTAATGTACCCAAACTTTATTCCGTTAGATTTTTTCGTGTTTTCCGTCACTTGACCGTCAGCGAGTGATATGTACACTTTTCGTATTTTTGACATAACTCACTCAATATTTGTCCAAATTTTATGCACGACCTACGGTTGGAAAGATAAGAGATAGATCTACAACTTTGGTGTTTTAAGTTTTGTAAAAAAAGTTATTTATTATTCCAATATTTCAATTAAAATGTAAAATTGGACATTAGTTTAGTACAAAATTTTTATTTCGAGCAAATTTTAATATACTTAATGACTTTTTATGATGAAATGTTAAACTACAAAGTTGTAGATAAATCTTTTATCTTTCCAATGGTAGATTATTTATAAATTTTGGACAAAAAAAGAGTGAGTTATGCCAAAAATATGAAAGATGTAATGTGAAAAAAACTTTCGTTTTTTTGGTATAACTTACTCATTTTTATCCAAAATTTATAAATAAACTACCGTTGGAAAGATAAAAGATTTATCTACAATATTTTAGTTTTACGTTTTATCAGAAAAAAATCATTATGTATATTAAAATTTGCTCGAAACAAATATTTTGTATTAAACTAATGTTCAGTTTTACGTTGTAATTGAACTTTCGTATTTTTTTAAAACTTTTTTTACAAAACTTAAAACACAAAAGTTGTAGATATATCTCTTATATTTCCAACGTAGGTTGTGTATAAAATTTAGATAAAAAATGAGTGAGTTATGTCAAAAATATGAAAAGTGTACATATCACTCGCTGACGGTCAAGTGACGGAAAACATGAAAAAAATCTAATGGAATAAAGTTTGGGTACATTAGCCATCGAAAATAAACATTGGGTACATAATCTGCAGAAAAACAAACATTGGGTACATTAGCCGCAGTATACCCTTTTATCTTTGAAGAGGGAAGAGAGACAAAGAAAGGTATTTACATCACTAAGATAGGAAAGTAAAAATAACGATAAAAGTATCAAAAGTGATGTAGATCGACTGATGAAGAACGAAAACTTTCTGGGTTTTTCAAGCATAAAACTCGACTTTTTTATTTCATAAACATTCAACTAATGAATTACAAACCATGCAACCCTTTATAAATAAAGTTCAAAAACGAAAAAGGAAGCTAAACAATAAAAGACAACAAATGCCACAAATTTTGAAAGCAGATAACGTAAAAACGGAAACGTAATAACCTAAAATAAAGAGCATAATAATAGAAAATCAAGGCTATAGATCCTGCCACTAAATGTCGGAATATATCTTATTTCCCTCCATGAATATCTGCATCATTTTCCCGAGGTCAAGAAAATTCAAAAATTCGTCCTCGAATTTCTTGGGGGCATGTTGGCATTAATTAGATCAAAATTGGCTTGTCGGGTGGCTCTTTCACAAACTTCTTTATTGGCTTCTAGTGGTTTCATCACGTTGTTAATCCTCTTTAGGTAACTCCTTTGGTTTCAGCCAAAAAATAATTGCAGATTCTTTTACTTTTTCTTAGACCGATCCAAAACATTTTGCTTCTTGAAAAGGTTGCTCGGACTCCACAAAATATCGACCTTCACCGTTGCGGTCAAACACGACTTATGAACAACAAGAAATATAGTCGTGTCACTCGCGAATTACTTCTTGTCATCTTCAGCATCCTCATCATGCCCGACCTCTTCTTCTTCGGTATCGTTACCTTACGCGATGGCGTTCACGACCTCGTCAAATACGGCCTCGACTGACGCATCGTCGTCGTATATGACCTCGTCGTATAGGGGCTCGTCGTAAACGACTTTGTCATACTCATCATACACGGGTTCATCGTAAGCGATCTTGGCATACTTCGCCTTACCATCGACAAACTTGTCGTACTTTGAGATATCCACTTTGAACGTCGCTTCCCATCGTGCGAACTCCGGGGCCACCTCACATAGACGGATCTCGTGACCGTAGCCTCTGTTATCCCGTCTGAATGGATTCTCACGATCTTCCTCGGTGTCGGATTCATCGCGTCAATTTTGTTGTTCTAGATTATATCGCGACATTCCGTGCATCTGCCGGCTCAACAACTCTATCAGAGCGTCGTACAATCCGTCGAAATCTTCACACCTCAAAAACTCGTGTATGGAAGCGTCAAGAATAACCCGTTTCTCCAGCGCCATCTTCGCCGAAACGTTCGGTTCTGATACCAAGTGATGTAGACGAATGAAGAACGAAAACTTTTTGAATTTTACAAGCATAAAATCGACTTTTTTTTTTCATAAACACTCAAATAATGAATTAGAAATCATGCAACCCTTTATAAATAGGGTTAGGGTTCAAAAACAAAAAAGGAAGCTAAACAATAAAAGGAAACAAATGCCACAAATATTGAACGCAAATAATACAAATATGGAAACGTAATAATCTAAAATAAATAGTATAATAATAGAATATTAAGGCTAGAGATCATGTCACTAAATGTTAATCTCTCTTAATTCCTTCCATATATATCCGCATGAAAAAAGTATAACTACTAAATTATAATATACAATATTCTACACTATTCCTCAAGCGTAGTAGTACACATTATACCAAGGTTTTAAATACCGCTTGCCGATTTTATTTCGCATTTTTCGTTTTACGGAGATATCGCTTGCCGATGGGTATGCCGATGGAAAAATCGTAAAAAAAAGAAATACCGCATGCTGCATATACCGCACTTTTCGCATGGGCATACCGCATGCCGATGGGGTTTTCGACGGATATTCTGTAAAAAATATTTGAGTATTTAAGCAAGATATTTATATAAGTTCAAAACTACATATTTAATAAATACAAGATATTTGTAACTTAAATATGTATGTGAAATGTATAATATTAAGTCACTTTATTAGTTGAAGTGTATAATATTAAGTCAAATTATTATGTGAAGTTAATATGTATGTTAATTAAGTGTGTAATATTAAGTGAATATGCATGTTAATTGTATATGTATGTTAACAAATTTAATATTAGTTAAAGTGTATAATATTAAATGAATATGTATATTAAGCGTATATGTATGTTAGGTGAAGTTAATATGTATGCTAAGTGTATAATATTATTTGAAGTGTATAATATTAAGTTAAATTATTAGGTGAAGTGTATGTGTATGTTAAGTGTGAAGGTGTGATATTAGTTGAATGAATAATAAAAAGTCCCACATTGATAGATGACAAGAGTTTAGTGATGTTTATATACCAAATATTAGGTACAAGGGCTTGGGCCCTTTGAGTCATAGGATTTTGTGGATGGGGGAGGACTCACACAAATGTTACACCACCACACGCGCGCGCCGCCGCCGTCCGTGACGTGGTGGGGTGGGGTGCTCTTGTGTTAGTATAATTATTTTTGCCGAAAGTTTAATTGGTATTTTTGCCGAAATATACCAATAAATTTCATTTTTACCGAATTTCGAGGGTAATTTCGAGATTTTTGTGCTCAAAATGGAAAAACGACATGTTTTGGGGTATGCCCATCGGATTTCGCAAAATTTGGTAAAAAGAAAGAGAAACGACAGGGTTTTCGAACCGCAAACCCTCGAAAAATGAAATTCGCTCGAATTTCGCACCGAATTTCCCGAAATTTAATACCTTGCATTATACAAACCAAGCTTGGAACTAAGTTCATCAAAAGAAACTTCATGGTAATGCTTTGGTTAGGATGTCTGCAATCTAAACTTGGATGGAATGTAGCTCAAGTCGATGATGCCACCATTGACATTTTTTTAGATAAAATGTCTTTCTATTTTTATGTGTTTCGTTCGATCTTAGTGAACTATATTCTTCACGATACTGATTGCAGAATGACTATCACTAAACTTCTTGATAGGCCTATTTATTTATTGATCCATCCTTACCTCATTCAAGAGCCTTTGAATCCACGTTCCCTCACATAGTCCCAATGTGAAAGCACGATACTATGATTCTACACTACTCCTGGAGACCACGGATGCTTCTTTCTCCTCCAACTGACAAGATTGCCCCAAGCATATGAACAATAGACAATGATTGATCTTAGACAAGTGGCTTCTCTAGCCTAACTTGCGTCGGTGAAGATCTTGATCTCATGGTTATCTGATTTCCAGAATAATAAGTCATGACCGGGAATAGACTTTAGCCTCAATATTTAGTTCACGGCTTCCAAGTGATCCTCATTCCGGTTGTTCATGTGTTGACTTACAACACTGACAGAGTAGATGATGTTTGGTCGATTGTGCGAGAGATAGATTAGTTTACGGGCAAGTCTCTAATATATTCCTTTGCCGATATGAGCATTTTAAGTACTGTGAGAGAACTTTTTGTTCGGATCCATCGAAGTGTAAACTGGCTTGCAACCAAGTAGACCGGTTTCTCGGAGTAAGTCATGTACGTACATACTATACTTCCCTTGGGAGATAGAAATTCCTTCATCTGATTTTGCTACTTCCATACTCAAGAAGTATCTTAGGGTTCCGAGATCTTTAATCTCGAATTCCTTTGCGAGTACTTACTTTACCTTGAAGAGTTCCTCTGAGTCCTCGCCGGTCAGAATGATGTCATCGACGTTCACAATGAGAATGGCCATTTTTCCATTGTTGTTCCATTTGATGAAGAGAGTATGATCGGCTTAACATTGGAGGTATCTGTTTGATGTGACGATTTTGATGAATTTCTCAAACCAAGCACGAGAAGACTGTTTTAAGCCGTACAACGACTTTTTCAGCTTGCAGACTAGGTGACTATTGTAATCTTCTTCTTGTCCAGGATGAATATTTATGCAGACTTCCTCTTCAAGGTCCCTATTGAGGACTGCCTTTTTGACATCAAGTAGATACAGTAGCCAATCTGGATTTACTGTAAGGGAAATGAGTACTCGTACTGTTATGCGTATTTTTCGGAGCCTAGAAAAATTAAGGCCCAAACCAAAAAAGCGCACCAAAAAGGCCCAAAACAAATAAATCCCAATAAATCAACTTTTACACGCATTGTAAAGTCAATCCGAACCGGTCAAAAAGGTCAACGGGCCTAAACCCGGAAAGTCAACTGACGGGACCTAAAAAAGTCAACGGACTCGATCTCAGAAAGTCAACAGGATCGACCCGGAAAAGTCAACTGTCAAAGTCAACAAACTTACCTAGAAAAGTCAACCGGAAAAGTCAACGGGCGCGAACCCAAAAAGTCAACCACAAAGTCAACAGACGCAACCTAGAAAAGTCAACGGACCCAAAACCGAAAAGTCAACAAAAAGTCAACCCGAACTCGCTCGGGATATGTCGACTCGGTCCGACTTAAAAAACATGCCTTCGGGGCGCGCCGCGCGCCTTAAGGCAAACAAACATGCCTTCGGGGCGCGCCGCGCGCCCTGAGGCAAAAAACATGCCTTCGGGGAGCGCCGCGCGCCCCGAAGGAAAAAACATGCCTTCGGGGAGCGCCGCGCGCCCCGAAGGAAAAAACGTGCCTTCGGGGCACGCCGCGCGCCCCGAAGCCTAAAAGAAAAACATGCCTTCGGGGCGCGCGGCGCGCCCCGAAGGCATGAAATCGAACCCTCCACCCTCTATAAATACGAGGGCACCCCCGTCACAATCGACAAGCACTCCCGAAGCAAAAAAACCTCTGTTTCCCGTTTATTCATAATTTCCGACTCAAATACTTGACTAATGTTGAGCGTCGGAGCGGGCGACAGAGGACCCCCCCTCTGTCCCTCTCTAAAGTTCACTTTTTGTACTCTTTTTACACGAACGAAGACAGGTTTTACAGGGAAGATTTTCGGCACATCAAGATCGAAGATCAAGCTTCAAAGCCCGTTTCGACCGTCATGCGGACATCGGGCCCGGCCCAAAATCAAGACTTGGGCCGCATTCAAGTTAATCAATTTTTAGGCATTAACACGTATCGTTTTTGTTTGGCCACCAGTGCAAAAGTCTCTTGATAGCGATTCATTGAGATCATGAGTGAAACCTTTGCAACAAGTCTAGTCTTGAATCTCTTAATACTTTCATCGGATTTGTACTTGACTGTGAAAACCCACTTACACCCGACTGGTCGTTTCCCACGTGGTAATTTAGTGAGACTCCATGTGCTGTTATTATCCAATGCTCAAATTTCTTCTTCTACCGCACATTTCCAAGCGGGATCTAAAGTGCTTCAGGAATAAAGCTAGGGGTCTACTCTTCGGTGCTGTGATTCTTTTGTCTCGATTATCACTGTTGCTTTAATATTTTTTTGAATCAGTTCATTGGAAAGATTAATGATTAACTAATCACAAGTCCACGACCTTTTTAATATTGTAAATATCCGACACAGAATATCTGAATATGTAACGTAGAATCCATATCTACTTGGATTGTCTCGCCTAACTCCAACCATTATTTATTTAACACCTTCATATCAACTGGGCCCCACATCACCAGCTCAAATCTTACCGCTCAAATTTGTCCCAAGTTCAGCGGCGTCTAATCTGAGCCGTCGATCACTCCTCCTAATCAACTCGCTCATTACGTACGGCACATCTTTCTTATCAAACACTAATACGAGTTATTACCACCAATGCCCTTTCAGTTTTTGAAGTTGTGCAGTTTGCTCGTTGAAATTTAATTGTTTGTCATAACGTTCTCTATGCTTTCAAATGTATCATATTCCTCTTTATACTAGCAGATAATTTTATTTGAAAAATTCACTAACTAGTATTAAAAATATTTTCAAAACTTTAAAAATAAACTTTTGTGTTGTCGGACCTGGCTCAGTTTGTTGTGTTTAATTTGCTCGAGTTCTAACTAGATTAAATGGATTTCTAAGCTCTTAAATATATATAAAAAATAATTTAATTTTATATTTAATATAAAATGATATAAAAAAAAGAGAAATTAGAACTTTTAAATTTTGAAATCTGGAGTGTCAGCTGTCAGCTTTACTCACTTAACCAATCGAGCCTATTGCTATTTGGTCTTCTATTTTACCTTAGGTTTTTTTTTTTCTCCCTTATTTCTGATTCTCTAAAAAAAAAAACTTTTTACTAGTTAATTTGATAAAAATATATTCATTTATGACATATTTTATATACGAAATAATATCCGGAAAAAAAAATTCCCTACTTTTAAAAAATATGTAAAAAAAAAATGTCTGCCAAAATTTAAGATTTGAGGGGCAGTACTACGATAAAGATAGAAACTGGAGGGCATTACTGCAAATTACTCTAAACACTAAACTGAAGGTAGAGCTACTGCTGGTGGTTGTCGCTCAGACACTCGTGCGTGTCACGTGGGACCATTGTTGCTTGCCTTCTTCTTCGCATTCCAGTAATTGATCAGAGAGAGAGAGGGAAGCTATGGAGGATTGGGAATGGGTTTTGGTGGAGCCACCGGCAGAGAAGGACCTGTGGAGGCCGAGCTCCGTCAATGGCGACGATGAGCCTTCTAAGCCGTTGAAGGTGACTTTCGGCGGGCCAGCCAAGCACTGGAGCGACGCCGTCCCGATCGGCAATGGCCGTCTCGGAGCCATGGTTTGGGGTGGTGTGGCCTCCGAAACTCTCCAGCTTAATGGTGAGCTCTGAGCTTCTCTACTCAAATCTCCAGCTCTCTCTGATCTCAGTTTTCGGTTTCTGTTTTCACATTTGAGCTGAGTGGTTGATTTTGATCTCGGAGCAAGATTATGAACATGGTTTCTCAATGTCTTCGAATGAAAAAATTGGCCTGAAAAATGCACGGATTGAATCAATAAGCTTTGAAAATTACTTCTTTTTGTAGTTGTTGTTAATTGTTATAAGCTTTTCGGCTTTGGAAAGAAAATATAGTGCTGTTTGAGTGTTCGATGTTTCGAACCACTCGACTTTTGCTCGATTTCGATTTAAGTGTAAATTTTACTCGACTTATTTTGACGGTTTAAACGAGAAATTCGATTGCTTGTGGTACAGTGCGAAGATAATTTATTGCAAGGACTGTGAATTGTTGCAGAGGACACGCTCTGGACTGGAATTCTGGACTGGATTGAATCAATAAGCTTTGAAAATTACTTCTTTTTGTAGTTGTTGTTAATTGTTATAAGCTTTTCGGCTTTGGAAAGAAAATATAGTGCTGTTTGAGTGTTCGATGTTTCGAACCACTCGACTTTTGCTCGATTTCGATTTAAGTGTAAATTTTACTCGACTTATTTTGACGGTTTAAACGAGAAATTCGATTGCTTGTGGTACAGTGCGAAGATAATTTATTGCAAGGACTGTGAATTGTTGCAGAGGACACGCTCTGGACTGGAATTCTGGACTGGATTGAATCAATAAGCTTTGAAAATTACTTCTTTTTGTAGTTGTTGTTAATTGTTATAAGCTTTTCGGCTTTGGAAAGAAAATATAGTGCTGTTTGAGTGTTCGATGTTTCGAACCACTCGACTTTTGCTCGATTTCGATTTAAGTGTAAATTTTACTCGACTTATTTTGACGGTTTAAACGAGAAATTCGATTGCTTGTGGTACAGTGCGAAGATAATTTATTGCAAGGACTGTGAATTGTTGCAGAGGACACGCTCTGGACTGGAATTCCGGGGAACTATACCAATCCCAACGCTCCCAATGCACTTGCATTGGTTAGAAAGCTCGTCGATGATGGACAATATGTCGAGGCTACAAAAGAAGCAGTCAAGCTGTCGGGAGATCCTTCTGATGTATGTCGATGCATATATATAAATACGAGCAATATTTATCTATCTTGGATTGTATTGTATGTCTGTTATGATAACTCTATTTGATTACTTTGTGTATTGAAGGTTTATCAACTACTGGGTGACATCCATCTCGAATTTGATAAATCTCATCTCGAGTTTACTAGTTACAGCAGAGAGTTGAACTTGGACACTGCGACGGTAACAATCAAGTATTCTGTTGGCGATGTTGATTACACGAGGGAGCATTTTGCGTCTAATCCCGACCAAGTTATCGCGACGAAGATTTCTGCTAACAAACCTGGGTCGCTTTCGTTCACAATGTTTCTAGACAGCAAATTGCATCATCACTCTCAGGTGAATGGGAAGAACCAAATAGTGATGGAAGGGAGCTGTCCCGGGATGAGGATCCGGCCAAAACATAACGAGAATCCAAAGGGAGTCCAGTTCTCTGCAGTTCTCGATTTACAGATCAGTCAAGGCAGTGGTACAGTACAAGCCGTGGATGACAAGAAATTGAAGATCGATGGTGCAGATTGGGCTGTTTTTACGTTGGTGGCTGCAACCTCATTCGACGGACCGTTTACGAAGCCTTCCGACTCTAAGAAAGACCCAACTTCTCATGCACGCAAGGAGTCAAGCACAATAAGCAAGCTGTCGTATTCTGATCTCGTGGCTCGTCATTTAAGTGACTATCAAAATCTTTTCCATCGCGTCTTGTTGCAGCTTTCAACAACCTCCAACAAAACTGGAACCAATGGCTCTTCGATCACAACCGCAGAGAGGGTGAAGTCTTTCAAAACGGACGAAGACCCTTCATTGGTCGAGCTTTTGTTCCAGTATGGACGATATTTGCTTATATCTTGCTCACGCCCCGGGACTCAGCCGGCGAATCTGCAGGGCATTTGGAACTACAAACTCGAGCCTGCATGGGAGTATGCACTTTCAAACTTGAGCCTTCATGTTATTGATTTTGAAATTCGGAATGCAATTTAATTTACTCAATACAGTTCTATTGTTTCAGTGGAGCCCCTCATCTGAATATCAATCTTCAGATGAACTATTGGCCTTCTCTTCCTTGCAACCTCAAAGAATGCCAGGAGCCTTTATTCGACTATATTTCCTCTCTGTCTCGGACGGGGGCTCAAACTGCGAAGGTAAGAATCTGCTTCTGCTAGTCGATATTTTAAAGTAACTTTTTTAGGTTTTGCTTAGTAACTGCCTTACTTATTCCCTTGATTTTAGGTGAATTATGAAGCGAGAGGCTGGGTTGCGCATCAAGTGTCCGACATTTGGGCAAAATCATCACCGGATCGAGGTGAAGCTGTATGGGCTTTCTGGCCAGTGGGAGGAGCCTGGCTCTGCACCCATTTATGGGAACATTTTTGTTACACCATGGATAAAGTAAGCTCTTTTCCATTTCTTCTGAAGCAGATATTTTAAGTGAAGCAATACTATATTACCGAACCATGTAGAAAATTCATGGAGTTTTTGCTAGGTGGACTATTGCTAATATTTTCTACATGATCAGGATTTCCTTGAAAAAACCGCATACCCATTGTTGGAAGGATGTGTTTCATTTCTGTTGGATTGGTTGATTGAAGGCCGTGGAGAATACCTTCAAACCAATCCTTCAACTTCTCCGGAACACATGTTCGTCTCTCCGGAGGGCAAACAGGCCAGTGTGAGCTACTCGGCTACTATGGACATTGCCATCATAAAAGAAGTTCTTTCCCAGTTTGATTCTGCTACTGAGGTTTAGCTCTTAAGCTGCCGCTCAAATACACGTTTCATTTTATTTTCTTAAGTTTTGTACCTCTGAATTTTGATGACTGTCGGTTCTCGTAAACAGATTTTGGGAAAAAGTCAGGACGCTCTTGTTAAAAGAGTCCGCGAGGCTCAGTCAAAGCTTCCTCCGACGAAGATTGCTAGAGATGGTTCCATTATGGAATGGGTACGACAATATCTTCTTATGGTTATTTATGCTACTTTATTATGTCTTGTTATTTAATTGTGTTATTTTTAATTATTTTATTATTGTAGGTTCGGATAATTTAATTATGTTTTAGAGTTTGCATAATTACGTGCAAGGTTTATGCCCGTCCAATAAATTAATCCGCAATTAGTAAAAATGGAGAAAAAGAGATTATGTTCGAAACCTGTGACGGGGTTTGAATTCCATCTCATAAAGTCATCCATCTTAAGAAGTTATTGATTTGATTTAGTGTTGGACCAGTTATCCTCTATGTTTGGATGCAGGCACAAGATTTTGAGGACCCAGACCCGCACCATCGACACGTATCGCATCTTTTCGGACTGTATCCGGGGCACACCATAACTCCTGAGAAAACTCCAGACCTCTGCAAAGCAGCAGATAATACCCTCTTCAAAAGAGGTTCGACTCATAACAAATCGGATTGGAGAAAGAAGACAAAAGAGCTAGTTAGTTTATATGTTGTGTTATGTGTCGAACAGGAGTGGAAGGTCCGGGATGGTCAACGACATGGAAAGCTGCATTGTGGGCTCGTCTTCACAACAGCGAACGTGCGTATCATATGGTCATGCATATATTTGACTTGGTTGATCCCGATCACGAGGCCGATTACGAGGGAGGATTATATAGTAATTTGTTCACAGCACACCCTCCTTTCCAGATTGATGCTAATTTCGGGTAAGCCGAGATCGCTTTCCCATATATCATTCGCTACACACAGTGAATTTAAAAAAAAAATAAGTGTGTTCAACAAAAACCGAACCTGTACAAGACCTGATCGGGCATAAAAGCAACGCAAGAAGAGCTTTAGTGAGTGAAAAATATAGATTGATCGTAATGCTTTTTACGATCATTTCAAATCTCTTAAACCTGAAACCTTAAAAACATTATAAAAAAACTAAAATAGCTTCATTAAATATAGATAAAATTCAAGGTCTTTGGCACATTTGTTTGCAGATTCTCAAACGCGATAGCGGAAATGCTGGTCCAAAGTACAACAAAGGACTTATATTTACTTCCGGCACTACCGCGCGACAAATGGGCGAACGGCTGCGTGAAGGGACTCAAGGCACGAGGCGGCGTCACAGTCAACATTTGCTGGAGCCAAGGGGACCTTCATGAAGTTGGTCTCTGGTCTCAAAACCGGAATTCTACCACAACATTACACTACAGAGGTACTACAGTTTTGGCAAACATATCGGCAAACAGAGTCTTCACTTTCAACAAACATTTGAAGTGCGTCCGTTCGTACTCGCTCTGAGGGGCAATGATTCCGCGTTTTCGTTATAATTTTTGCGAAACCGGACCCGTCTGAGGATTTGTAGTAAGCTCCTCGGGTTTTGTTATTTTGATTTAGAGTTTGAGAGAGAGCAAGTCGAGGCATTTGTTTCTTGTGTTGTACCACGTCCGTGAAAGAGCTTCTATGTGGTGAAATATTAATATATTTATTTATGGTTCTTAATTACTACATTGTAGAGTAAATGGCCCCCAGATTTTGTATGTTCGTGGAAATTTCCCCGAGGCTTTTAACTTTTGGCATGTTAAGTTTATTGAATCTTGACTTGGTTTACTGAGTGCAAGACGTGGAGTACTAGATGTTTGGATCTAATAAGTGTTAGATACCTAGTGTGTCTAGTGTTAGTGTATGTAGTTCGTACATGAAAGATGTACATATTAAGTAGTTAGTTAGTCAAGCATATGAATAGGACTAGTGGGTCTTTGTTTGCATGTAGTCAAAAGTCCTACGATAATTGTGGATCGTGGAGATAGTGCGTAGACGTTGTTAACTTTAGTATTTAGTTATAAATAGGGAGTCATTGTAACATTATTTTTTTTAGAGAAATACAAAGAAAATTGTCCTAAATATTATCTTATTTCTCTCCTCATATTTTGTGTGTGTGAGTAAAGCAAAGTGTGAGACGAGTTCATTCCGTTTTCGGTACTTTACTTCGGTTTATTTCGATCTCGGGTCAAAATCCAACATGGCAGCAATAGCGCTTCTACTTAAAAAAAAAAAAAAAGAGCAAATTACTCCTTAGATAAATGTATTTTTGTAAAAAAAAAAAGTATATTAGAAAACTAAAGAATGAAAATGCAATCAACTATGCATTCGATTGTACCATTTAAATTTTAAAGAGTATTTTCGGAGAAAAATGCTATTTATCACATGAATTGAATAGGGAAACTTCATAAAACATCCCTCAAAACACCATAATGTAGACCAATTTTCTTCGGTATCATAAGTTAAGGATTACAAGTGGACAACCAGTTCGATTGTTATAAAACGATATGGGTAAGTGACGATTTTCTACCCTTCTAGTGGAAAAAGGTTTGACGCAAAGCTAACAGTTAACCCACGGTTGACCTTGCGTTTTTTAAACATTGGTTTTAGGCTTTAGCAGCCTTACTGATATTCAATTCAATGAGAAACTTCATAAAACATCCCTTAAAACACCATAAATTATTTTATTACACCTCAAAACATCATAATTGGAAATACATCCTTTTTAAATTTTATGTACCAAAATACCCTTAGTTGTGTCCATTTTTCCGGACGCGACTTGTCCATTTTTCAGGAGGCAATATGTCCATTTTTCATGACACAATATGTATATTTTGAAAGGGTATTTTGGTACATAAAATTTAAAAAGGATGTATTTCCAATTATGATGTTTTGAGATGTAATAAATTTGCGAAAAATTGAGGGTACGATAAAATTTAATGATCAGTTTGATCGAAAATACTCATGACATCCGATTTTTTTTTTCTTTTCAAAACTCGTTATTTATGCTTTGAAAATGACACTTTTTTAAAAAAAAAACTTACTGACGACTTACATATTTAAAATGACACTAAATGTAGATATAGTTATTTATAAAACATCATAACATATCATATTATATTATAGGGTTAATGACGGTAAAAATACCTAAAGTTTGGTCAAAGAACCCTTTATGTACCCAAAATTTAAAAGTGGTGGCAAAAATACCCAAAGTCGTATTTGGAGAGTTGACCACTCCATTCTCGTAACGCCCTTAACTTACCTGTTAACTCTGGCCACGTAGACAAACATGGGTTGCTGACATAATAATTTTTGCCACGTGAACGAGCCCACATCAGCCTCGTTTACGACAAAACAAGGAATTAAACCCCTAATTAATACTATTCAACACAACTAATTGAACCCCTAATGATTACACTTATCAAAATAGATTTGTCCACGTGGCCAGAATTAACAGGTAAGTTAACGGCGTTACGAGCATGGAGTGGTCAACTCCCTAAATGTGACTTTGGATATTTTTGCCACCACTTTTAAACTTTAGGTACACGAGGAGTTCTTTGACCAAATATTAGGTATTTTTGCCGTCATTAACCCTATATTATATTATATATGATATGAATTATCTATAAATTTGATCGGCCGGTTAATTTTACCTTTGATCTGTCGAGTAATCGACGGGTAAATTATAGATTTTAATTTACCGGTAGTTGATTTTTGGTAAAATCCTAAAACCCTCCCATTTGCCAGCCTTCAACCTCGTAAGCATCCATCCAAATCCGAGGAACAAGCGATGGCTTGGCGCTCCACCGGATCTCTCTCGCGCTCGCTCGCCGCCAGAGCCTTGTCTCTGCGTTCGGCGCCGTCGCTGCCGCGGCTCGGCGCGCCGCATCTCGCGGCTCATCAATCTCGTCCTCTCTCCTTCACTCCAAGGTCCCAATCATTTCTACATTTTCCTTCGTTTTAGGGTTTCAACAATTTGGTATCCGAGTTGCGCTTTTCCGAGTGATTTTGAGGCATATGTGTTTCTGGTCGGAAGCTGTGGTGATCATTTGATTTTGGAGGAAATTGAAAGAAAATGTCACAGAGAAAGTTTAGTTTATTTTGAAATCAGACGATGATGTTTGTGCTAATCTGTTTTCCGGCGTGGGTACTTTTCGACTTATTTGCGAGAAAACGTAGGAAATCTGTAGAAAATGTGTGCCGGGATTCAGTAGTAAATGGCGTGTGTTGAAAATTTATTCGTTTCTAATACACTCGTGAATTCAGTGGCTACTTTTTTCTGTTCTTACTAGTCTCGCAATACTAATTTGCAGGAATGTTGGAGAATTGGGCTGCACGAAGTCGCTTCTGACAATGCACGGCATCAGGACTGCAAGCAGCGTAACGTCTCGTCCTGTTCTCAACTTGCAGGCTCACGGTACCTTCCGACATACTTGTCAAGATCGCTAAATACTGTCTTTACGAGTCTTGCTTACTAGGAAGTGGAATGTTATTAGCACTTGGTTTTAGCCTAAGTATAAACTTTTGGAGTCAATGTATCGGGGTAAGGATTCATGCACGAGGCATCTCAATAATCCAAAAGTGTATTTTGATGAGGCGTCATTGTCCGAATATGTTATAGTTGACATAGAAATTACGACCTTACACTGAGTGATGAAAGCTGCGGTTAATTTCAAATGCTATTTTACTGTGACGTAGCAGCAAAAGGCAATCTGAAAATAGCAGACTACAAGTAGAACTACTAAACTATACAATCAGATCTCTGCTATTAGTTGAAGCAAGAGTTTCAGCGTCTAGCTCAGGATCGTGGCCCATCTTAAGGTCTTCTTGTCATGACAGTCTAGTTGTAACATCGAAGATCAAACTCAAAGTGAATGAGCTAGTCCAACATTATTTTGCATTTGTAAATAATTTTTTTTACAGGTGGGGTCCATGGTGACGGAGACAAGAGGACTTTTGCCACATTAAATCAATTGATTCGTCACGGTAGAAAAGACAAAAAACGCAGGGAAAAAACTAGGGCTTTGGAAAAAGCTCCTCAAAAGCAAGGAGTGTGTCTGCGCCTTTCAACGGTCACGCCTAAAAAACCCAATTCAGCTCTTCGAAAGATTGCCAAAGTACGATTGAGCAATAAATATGAGATATTGGCCTATATTCCCGGCGAAGGTCATAATTTGCAGGAACATTCTATTGTCTTGATAAGAGGAGGAAGGGTTAAAGATCTACCAGGTCTGAAATTCCGTTGTATACGAGGAGTGAAGGATTTACTAGGAATTGCAAATCGAAGAAGCAGCAGATCGCAATATGGTACAAAAAAACCTAAAGGTACATTTCTGTCTGTCTGTCTGTGTTGAAATTAGTTTCCAAGACTTCTGTAGACGTAAGGATATATTTTCTAATTGAATTTATAGGAAAAATGTTCTTGGACACCCCTTATTTTGTATTTCTGTCTCTATGTTGCCCGTCACTTTGTAAAATGACTGTATTACACCCCCGACTTTGTATTTTTGTGCCTGTGCTGCCCTTCGACCATCATATAAATAGACTTCCTCGTGTTATCATTCCAAGGCTAGAAAAACTCTAAACTTGACACAGAAATATATCAATCATAATCATTGTAGAGAGAATAGGCTTTTGGGATCCCATACTAGAAGAATCTATTAGTAGGTGCCCCTGCCTATACCAAAAGGAATATTCTGATTGCCCTAGTATGGATTCTAGATAAAGATACCTATTAGAAATAATATTATTCTTATTTTCCTCCCCACATTCTCTAAAGAAGCTATTCCCAAGGGAGTAGAGTGAAAAGGACTCCACATCTGAAGGGATATTAGGGTCATAAATTCCCAATTTTTTAAGAAATAGTGGCACATTCCCAAACTTGTCTAAACCGGCGTATTCCCACACTAGTGTTTTGGATGAATTTTTAACTTGAATCGGAAATACCCTTGTTTATACGAGTTTGGGAATTTTATCTTTTAAAAAGAGAGGTTTGGGAATACGCCGCTCAGTTTTTTTTTTTTTTAAATTGGGAATTTGTACCGCTAATTTCCCTTCTCTATATTACATAAAATTGGACCCTTTGATAGAATCCCTATCGTAGGAGGTGCCGAAAGTTGCAATATCGCAAGTGTCATTTATTACGGATACCTTCTTTGGTAAGACTTATTAAAGAAGGAACTGTGACCGTCCAGAGTAATGGAACAGGACCGGTTGACAATGACGTCTTTTAGTTTATATCATTTTGAAGTACGCTTATGATTATGCATTTGGATGTGGTCTTTGATCTACGTATACCTGGGTCGCATTTTCTAATGAAGATTATTTTTCAACCAAAACATTCTCTTAGAAAACTTAGCTTGAGCGTGAGTGAGACTCGGAAAGAGTAAACAAACATTCTCTTTGATGTGTTTGATTTGCAATATTTGATTATTTCATTTATATTTCCCGTCGTTTCGCAAGATTCTAACTTACCTTTTCGTAATGTTACCAATGTCGTTGCAGCTACTTGAGAAGGCGTAGTCAATCAACCGTGTTAATCGTGACCGAAGACTTTGCGTATCAGCGACTGAGATTGGATGGATGATGTATTTTTGGATTAATAAGTTTACGGCATGCCCTATACCATTTGAATATCAGTACGACCTCTGGCATGTAGTTTTTAGCCATTCTCAAGTATTATTTCAACTGCAATAATAGTTTGCCTTTTTTGACTCGCTTATGTTTGACTTAATATGCCAAGCAAGCACAGGAGTGGTCGTGCAACCACACTATTTTTTATTTTTTGTATCGGGCGCTATTGATCAAAATTGTCAACTTTCGTATCACTAGATCAGAACTTGATAAATTAATAATCTCGATTAAATAATAATTTTGTTCGGTCCTGATTTGGACTTAATTAGTTAAATTAATAATTTACTAAACTTATTAGATAATAAATTTTTAAAAAATATATAGGTTCTCACTGATATATAAATTAATAATTCAATATAAAAATAATAATGTTACATATATAATTATGAAATCACTATTAATAAAATATAACATATAATTATGAGAAATGAATTACACTAAGTAAATAATTATGTAGTGTTTTTAAAATAAGGTTATGGAGTTATTTGCCTATTTTTGAAATTTATGTCTCCTTCAATTTTAATTCTAAGTTTTTATGCATTGTATTAAGAAGGTACGGTCTTGTATTTTCGTGATGTAACAAAAAATTATTCAAAGTGATTGTCGCAATAATTGCATCATTGCATGAGACAAGCTCTATTTCACGAATACCATTTTCAAACTATGTATTATTATTATAATATTCTTGACACGTTATATAAAGATTTATTTTTTCTGATTATAATTATTATATAACTTAAATTTATAAATTAATAATATGATAATATAATAAATTTTGGCAGTCCAACATTATTAATTTATAAAGATTTTACTGTATTTTCAGTGCAAGAAAAAGTTAGTGATACTATTGATCAAGTTTACATGTGTAAAGGGAGCATATAAGTGCTATGGATTTGAACCCAATTTCTCTTTGAGTATTTTAACTCTACATCAGAGGGCGCAAAAATCCGAATTTAAAGGCCCAAAAATTTACCAAAAAAGCATATAATTTGGTTCGGGGACGTGAAAAAACTACCCAATAAGCTAACCTAAAAAATAAATTATAAATAAATTATCTTCTTAAGAGGGCCTCAAAATTAGACTTCGCTTCTCGCCTCTCGATCTTCAGGGCCGGCCCTGAAAATACACATATAATCCAGCATGCTCACAGTTTGAGGTGGCCCTTCTGGAGAAGTGTATTATATATCTAAGGTTGATCGACAAAAAAGAAGAAGAGTATGGAATTATTGGGCATTATGGTTGAGTTGAGTTCATTCTTCTGGAACTTATCCCAAGTTGGGTTGGCATGTCCACATCGTGGATGACTGTTCCAAAGAACTTATCCCAACAAAAAAAGGGTATATATTATATATTGAACCCAATGTTCTTCCATATCTTTCTCTTTCCCTTGTGTAATATATGGCCCCATTATCAACTCATAGTTTTGGCATCCACATTTATTCATAAATTATTTGAGTGACTTCTTTAAAGGAGTTACTATGCCTTTTTGCTTTAACATTTGAGCTTATTTCCCAAAGTGTACAAACCGACTTCTCTTCTTTTGCCTCATCCCAATTGTTGTTTTCATTTAGCCCCTCTTCTGTCAATTATTGTTGTCCCAAATTTTTTGGAGGCTTTAATTTGCAGGGGAATGATATAATTACCCGCAAGTTAGGGTTTGGAGGCCGTATATTCTTATTTTTTATTATTGTTATTTTTTATTTGCGAGATTATGTATACCCAACGATAATAAAAATTACCCTTTTTTTTAACAGAATTCTACTAGTGAGTAGTGACAATATATCCTAAAGAGAATGAGAGTATGTCGTTTTAAAACTATAACTTTCGGCACTTATGTTGCAAATATCTTATGATTTATCAGAATATAGGGATATTTTCAATGCTATAACTTTTGAGAGAAACATAAAAGATATGTATGACGTGGCATGACACATAGAATAACTATGTGGCACTTAATATATTTTTTTACTAGAATGCGACACAAATACGACGCAATAGGACTTTTATGATAGAAAATCGTTTTTAGGGATTAAATTGCGCAAAACATACGAAGACTTCCGCCGTAATTTTTCTTTTTTAAAACAAATGAATACAAATTTATTATGACCTATAAATCAGTAAATTATTTCATTCTGACAATTCTAAATAAATAGTAAATAAATTATTTGGGATACTAAGAATTAAATATTTCATAGATTTATGATCAATATTACAAAGCTTTAAAATTGAACATATATATATTTGACTTATTGTCCAAAATGAAAAGATGGGACTGAATTATTTATTTCTATTAATTCTAAGTGAATAGTAAATAGTTCATTTTGAGCTGTTAGAATTATATAACTAGTGGACAGCACCGCGCTTCGCGCGGTGGCGATAACTTTATTTATAAATTATTTTATCGAGTATTGTTTTTTTAAATAGGTCTTGTAATAAAATAAATTACATGCACACTATTAATAAATAAATGAATACAGACTCATATACATTAACTTTAAAGAAAATGAAACATAAAGACCTTCGTATAAATGGTCATAAATTGGATTGCAAAGTAAATAGTTAGTTTGATTGAAAACATAAAGACCTTCGTATAATGCGAACTCCCCACTGCTTATAAAATTTCATGAAGTAGGAAGCAAACGAATTCCGAATCCGCAAGACATAAAAGCTAAATTTTAAGCTAATTCACAAAACGTGATCAGAATTGCGATGTTCATTCTTCCACACCGAGCACATATCATACACCATTGCTTGACCCGCCAACGAAAAAAGCGGCTTAGGTATGTTCAACGACAACGGCCTGTCAAAGAATCCGGAGAAAGAGATAAACTTCGATGATGTTGTTTTAGATTAATTGTAAATATACCCAAGAATTTCTTAAGACCAAAAGCAAACATTAATAACCATTCAATGACATTTCTAATTATATTTACGATTTGCAAGAAAATTGAAAAACTGATAATAATAATAATAATTTCTGAATTCATGACTAATTCTTTTGCTCCTTTGAGCAAAATTGAACAATTTTTTTTAACCTTTGATTGAAGAAATCCCCTTGACAAAACAACAAAGGAAATCTGATCAAAAGGAAACCAATAGATTTAGACGGAGAAAATAGACACGGTGAAAAGATAATCTAACACTAAATAATGTTTAAAAATAAAAGCTATAATGTAAAACTGCTAATTCTCGACTAAAACGGAGAAATAAGAAATCAAATGGGGAAAGAGGCGAACTTAAGGTTCATTGAAAGATTCACCTTGAGAAACAACAAAAGGATCAAATTCCCTGGAAATAAGTGAAACCAAACACTGGGAAATTACAAACTTAGCTGGAATGGGGTGACCTAATTGTTGATAGATGAAAACCCCATGAAAATCAAGAAAATGTTAACCAATGGCCAAAATAAATTCAATTAAGAAAAATAATAATCTAAAAAAATAAGTAAAATCGAAATATTTTGAGAAATTATATACTTACTGGACATTGTGTGACTCGCTAATTGATAAAAATAAAAAAAGCCCCTGAAAATCAAGAAAATAGTAACCAATATGGCCACAACAAAATCAAGTCAGAAAAATACTAATCCGAGTTCGTGGGTCAATAACAGTGGTTCCTTCTTTTCAAGCAACGATATATTATAGTTATATATATATAATCTTCTAACTAAAGTTATAAAAATAAAATCAATATAAGTATTTTTCTCTTAGGCATACCGTTCAAGGACTGCGCGCCGTGGAGATGAGTCGCCGCGTCAATGGTAGAGGAATTGTCGGCGCCAAATAGAAAATGACAAAGAATGATAAGAGATTGAAGTGAGCCATAGTTGCAGAGAGAATCGGATCTGTACACCGAGGAAATTCTAAATATTTCAGATCTGTAAATTTATAAGTGTGACGAATAAAACTACTATAAAACTACACAAACAAAACAAAAAAACTACTGAAGAATTATATACAGAACGGGAAAAAAATTAATAAAATAAAGTTAAAACTTTTTTAACATAGAAGTCTATAAGAAGATTGCATGGTGATTTCAAACTCTCTATATTTAGTTGACTTTTTTCTTCAAAGACCTGAAAAGAATTAAGTAAAAACATTATAAGAGCATAGTAAAATGATGTGTAATTTTGAGAAAATTATTTGGTGTGTTTGCTTTTAAAGTGGATGAGTAAGATATGAAAAGTTTAAAATCAATACATATGTGACATTTGGTGTTAGTATTATACATATTACATATCACTGAAAGGTAAAATAACAATGACACAATTAATTATAATATGAATAACGTATATTTTGGTGTTAATGTTATATGTCTATAATAATTCAATTTAAAGGGTTGTATTGTAAATTTGTAACTATTGTTATGTTTGTATGGAATCCTAAGAGTCTAAAGAACATTAAATTAGATAATAATAGTAATGTTTGATTGTCTAAACTCAGAAAGTTAACATGAATTAATAACTACATTCATGCATGACATTTAAATTGAGATTTGTAGGGAACCACGTTCTTATTTTAATAATTACCAATATAACTTAATATGCATGTAACATTTTTATCATAAAACAATTAAAAAAAAGGAAATATGTAAATTGTGGGTTCTATTTTGCCATAATATATAGATTAATTGTTAGTAATTGACACTAAAATTTAAAATAACTCTTTTAACATTTATCATAAAAGCAAAGATAACAAAATCGTTATCTATAAGTAATTGTATATTCATATACTGTCCAAATATATGTTGTCCACCTTATGGCTTATAAACTCTAACATGCTATAACCAAATGTCGAGTTGGATTTCTTTTTTCTATAATAAAAATAAAATTCTCAATAATCTCTTCACATTTAACAAAAACAAAACAAAACATTTAAAAATTCCATATTCTTACCATCTCCACATCTTACCAAGTAACTTTGGTTTCTCCTTCTGTTATATATATATATATATATATATATTGTATAATGTTATTATGAGTTCCTCCTTTTATATAATATGTAAAATGTTAATGCAATTAAAAAAATATGTGACACTTACAATTTCATTCAATGCAATTTTAAAATTTTTCCACTCAATGCATTAATTAATCAATATTAAAAAATACATTAAATTTATCTTCTTTAAAAGAAATTATAAACTCTAGGAAAAAAGGATTTCTCAATCCTTTGTTGGAGTTGCTCTACATCTTCATCTTGAGTTGTAAAAATTCAAATTCTAAATACCTTGATATCATCATGCCATGTCACTTGTGAGTTCCTCCTTTTATAATATATAGATTTAATTACAACGACAAAAGTTTATATATATTGCTTTTAATAGTTAGGGATACACGTGAGATTGTAACCAGATTTGATTAAGCACTCCTTATCCTAAATATAAAATTATATCGGCACCGCGCTTCGCACGGTGGCGAGAAAATATTTAGTTTAAATTTAAATAAAAATAAAAGATAAATTAATTTATATAAAAAAAACAATATTTGATTTATTCAAGTAATATTATCGTAAAATGTTTATTGCGTAATAGTAGATATATTGTAATATTTTTTTAAAATAAATTCCTACCAAAATATTAATTACAAAATGCTTGACTATGTAAGAATATAAGAGTCCTTTCAAATTTAATAAAATATTGAACGGGTTGTATATTAATATTAAAAAGAATAATCCGGAGAAAAATACCAAGAAGAACCCTAATATTTAGGGCATGTTCCAAATTTTACGTATTATCCCATACTAAAATTAATTTCTTGATACTTTTGCATGTATCCAGTACTAAAATATTACGTATAGATAAAGAATAAAAATTGAGTAATTATTGGAAAAAATTATGTCTACATATGCATCTTTTGGAGAGTATAAATGACAACTTCGATTACAACTAATAAACAATTAAAAAAATCTACAAATAGACGACACCTACTATGTAGTAGCGAAGAGATGAATACTTTTAGTGGTGCGCAATACTTTGCTTAGGTTTTATGTCTACTTAAATCTTCAAATTTCTACTCTACATAGAAGGCTATCTCTTTGATATTTTTGGAACAAAAGTACCGTATCCGCACATCCCTCGTATAAAAAAGGCTGAGTCATTGTGCCTCGAGTAAGGATAACAAAAAATCACTTAATTTTTTTTGTTTCACTTGGCTTGGTCCTCTCAAAACTCAAATATAAACTACTTGGTTTACTTTATTTTTTGTAATTGATAAGGTAACTAAAAAAAACAACTTCATATTCATTTAAAATAAGATGAGAAAACGTATCCGAGTGTGTAACAGGCGAATATCCAAATAGTTTGAGCTCTTCTTATTTAATTTGTTCACTTAGTCATATCAACCAAACGCATAAAAACAGAGAAAAAAAAAGTTATGAAACAGAGAGTAAATTAACCAAGCATGATTTTTCTTTGATAGTTCATATAAAACTTACCCGGATGCTTGTCGAATTTAAGTATTACAACTGAAAAAAGTAGAGTTAAAAGTTTATGGTTAACAATAAAACAAAATACAATATGAGAAAAATAGACGAAAAAATAGTAATATGAAAAGAATGCCTTATACTCAGAACATTCATGATTCCTATAGCCAAGATCGTCGACAAACACAGCAGAACACCTCTCGTCAGAGGTCTAAGTATTAAACTCTAAGGTCTTCACTATTATCTTGTCTTTCAAAGAAAGCAAGTCTTGCGTGTATATATACATGGAAAATTGTATCACAAAATATATAATAAAGTAATGAGTAATATATATATATATTACAATGCCATCTATAATATCCTTATGGAAATGAACACAATTCATTAGAATCACAACATGGCAACGATACGTGAAATATATAAAATAATTAGCAGGAACAACTAAGGAGAGCTCATCATTAGCACAATAATTCATATAAACACAACAAATTAAATAGATAGTATGAAGAAAATTTTACAAAATAATTAGGCATGTAGTATTTATAGCAATCCAATACCTCTATTTATAAACACCTCTATTTATAGAAATAACTTATGGAAAAAATACATGTGTTAAAAGATATAACTTTTTGCCTTTGAAATGCATAAAATGACAATCCACGACTAAACTGTACGAAATATCCCAAAAAAATACATATGTGTTAAAAGACATAATTTTAATTATATAACATTAATTATAACATCAACCGAAAAAAAGGTAGGAATTTAATGAGAGATTATATTATTGTTTTAGGTAATCAAGATTGCAAGATCAATTAGTAACATGATAACTAATAAGATCTCTCAATTCTTTCAATTTCATTATGTCATATCACACTCCGTAAATATATATATATATATATTAGTTAGTGGGCTACACTGCACGACACGCATTGGTATACAAAAATCGCTTATAAATTTGAAAGAAAATATTGAATACATTTTTTCTTTAGATTATGTTTTGTAATTGAAAAAACAACATCAAATTCAATAATTTCTTTGTCTTTGTGTAATTTTTATGTTTATTATATTGTGTTGCTTTTTTTTTTTTTGAGTTTGTGAGTAAGTACTATAAGAATGTTATTTATTAGTAATTATCAATACATTCAATGTATTAGACCAAAATACCGATGAAAAATACATAAAAATCAAGGGAAACATATCGCCTTTTTTAATATTCTTTTCTTAAGGCATTTTTACAAACTAAAAAAGTAAAAATAAAAAAGCAAACTAAATAATCATAAGAAAAATATAATAAAGCCTATATTCAAGATGTAATGAGAATTACTGTTCTGTTGTGAAAAAGTAAGAAATTATCTTTTTCTAAGAGAATGATATAATAAAAAGGTATCTGCCACCACTTAACATGAAAATTTTAAGACGATCGATAATTTTTTTTTATCATGATACATGTACATTCCACCTTCTGTTGCTACTTTGTGGATACAGTCACTGTTCAAGAGAAACTAAGCATGTTAGAAAAAATTCAAACAGTAAAATAGTTGAATGACTAACAAAATAGTAAGAAGAAAAATACAAAAAAAAAATAGCGAGAAACATATAATGGAACAAAATCAGTGCAAATCTTTGAAGTAGAGACTGATAATATCAATAGCTAAAAGCTTTTGCTAAATATTTTACGGATTAAGAACTAATTTGATCGAGAATTATCTGATAGAGCATAATCGGAACAACCTTAGCTGCCACTGGCGTTCTGGATTATTTTCTTTGCAGCTAAAACTGCCTGCATATAAGATCAAAATCAAATGAAATAAAAGTCAAACTAATGTTAAATATTTGTTTAGAATATCTAAGATGGTCATTGTTTGGCTTGGATAAACAGTCGCAGCCAGTTCTTCAGTAGTAGTCGGGCTACATAATTGAGTTGGAATATGAAATAACAAAATTGATCAAAATCATTTCCGAAGGCAAACAAATTTACAAAGTCGGGTTAAAATGATTAAAAAAATACATAAAAATTAATCTATAATAAACCATTTCCAAAATAAAAAAAGAATTATAGGATCATGTCTTGCAAGCAGAGTAATAACTGAGAACTGAATAATAATCCATAAATCAAATAAAAAAATCAGTCGAAATCCGTAGTTCTGAAGAAAATGGAAACTTTAGAACTCAACCTTCATAGTCAGCATGAGTAATTTTTGCCAAAAGAAACTCCCCACCAGAATTCTCCTTCCATTTTTCTCAGCTGAATATACCTAAAACAGAAACAGAGATCTTCAAATTACAATGAAGCTCAAGCAATAAATATGGTAACGAATACAAATAAAATTTTCATAAGCTTAAAACCACATACTATCATCAAATAAAAACTAAAAGAAGTAAAAGCTCTCGAACTGCTGATGAAACTCAATATGAAGGAGATAAATGAATTACAGTGACGATTAAACGCGAAAAAAACCAAATACCTCAAGAATCATTGTGTTTCAATTACTTGCAAAAATGTATGGAATGAATGTGAAATAAACATGGAAATCAGAAAATGATTCCAACTCCAATAAACTTGGAAATCGGCTACCCCATGAAACTCAATCTTAAAGCCGAACTACAGCAAACTGAGAAGAAAACACAAAATGTATTTAGAAGAAGAAAGGCCGAAGCCGATAAGAACATGAAGCTAGATGGAGCGAAACAACAACCAGCGTGGGAGAGGAAAGGAGCAACCGAGAAGAGCGCAGGACGGGGTTCGGCGGCGAGACAACAACACGGGAGAAGAGAGTCAAGTTGTGATGTGCGAGCGCGCAAGAGAATCTACGATGAAAATGGAGAGAGAACGATGTTGTGGAGGAGAAAGAAATTGCATCCATGATGGAGAGATGGAGCGGTAGTCGGTAGAGAAGTAGACCGCATTCACTTGACATGAGGACCCTAGTAAACAAAGGATTGTAAAGACTCTTCGTATGCTTGGAAACAAAACGCTTCCAAATAAATGAATTTAATGCATTATTTAAGCCACTTGGATTGTTGATGAAAATATAAAAACAAATTAATCAATGAATGAATTAACGTTGCTTTCCAAACAAATTTAAAGAGATACCACCCTCATTTAGCATCCAATTAACATTGTTTGGTTAATTTTTCATTAAAAATTACAAAATTCAGAAAAATAGGGATTACTAATCCTTTCTTTCTAATGATGCCATGTCATCCTCAAGAGATTTTGGTTTTATATATATATAGATTTAGAAATTTGTCATGGTATTACAAAGCATTAAAATTAAATAATTTTATGTTTGACTTCTTCGTCCATGGCTTTATGGGTTCAGGTTGACCCACAACCCAACTCGAGTATTCACCAATTATCAAACTCGGATAAGAAACAAGTGCATCTGAATAGTCTTTAACAATTAGTAAAATTTCTATAATTATTAGTGGTAAATTAAAAAAACAAGAGGCTAACTGAATATTTTTCATTAAGAATGATCAGTATTAATCCAAAAGTCATAACTGTATATAATACAACATATATGCTATAATAACATTCGCAATAATGTTAGAAATGCTAGAGTATGATTATATATAATACATATGTAGATTATAAATGTGACTCTTCGATATTTTTGTAATTTATAAATTAATATTTTGTAACGACGTGTTGCTTTACGGAATCGACGATTGTCTTCCTTTCTCCAATGTGCTTTTTACTCACTCATACTCTTCCTAAGTAATTTTTGAGGAAGTCGTCCATCTTAGAATTTCTCCAACAAGTTTAATTTTGGAATTATTTAGGATAAGCTATCCAAAAAGATACATCTTGGTGGTATAGGTACAATAAAAAATCAAAAAAATAATATTGTTAGGACCAAAAAAAAATTATTATCTTATAGAGGTTATTAATATATAGAGAGATAATTTAATTATGTTAGTTAGAGCAGAGACCGCACATAAGTATGATTTAATGAGGTTCTATAGTATTACTAATTAAGTTAAGCCTATTCAACGAATCATACTCATACCTGTACAATCTCAAATAAATGTGCAGTCTTATATCTTCATAGTCTCGAGAATGTCTCACTAACATCTCTTTGCCAGGCTACGCGGAATTGCACAATTTATTATATTTTGCCCTCGCTGCAAGTTATTGATGATTGTCACATATTTTTTAGTCATATATCTTCTATTATCAAACATATATTTAATTTAAAGTTAAGAAAATATTTATCACACAAATATAAAAAATTATGTTAAAGGCCGCCTAATCTGGACTCGTTCCCACTAATAGAAATTTATTAATGAAATTAACTGCGGAGGCACACTTTTGCAGTCATTGTTATTTCTCTTGCAAAAAAGAAGAATACACCATTATAAAACTCTAATTTATAGATATTTATGCCGCAATGATCTCTTACATTATATATTTATGGAATTAGTTTTTTTTTTTACTAATCTATATATTATAAAAGGAGGAATTTACAAGTGTTTTGACAAGGTGTGGTGAAAGTATTTAAAAAATGAGTTACTACAATGAGATTTGACAATTTAGCATCACAAGATCAAGTCATTGAGAATTCTATTTTTTATAAAATTTTCATTTGTTTTTATTGTTATTCTTATTAATTGGATGGCCTTTGATATTTTGCCCATTCCATTGCATTTAGACTTTTGGTTTCCCTTCTTAATGCCTAAATTCATTTACTTATATTCACTTTTCTCTTCCTATTTCATTTTTCTTTCTCTTTTCATTATATTTTTGTAAGGTGTTACCTTTTTTGCTTCCTTATTTACACCTTCCGTATTTTGCTTACTAATCTGTACATTAGTTACAAATAGATTATTATTTGATAGAATATTCATTGGTTAATGGTATAGTCATAAAATCTTATCAATGTAAAATGACAATCTATATATTTTATTTCTAAGAACTTCAAAGTGACGGTGAAGTAGAATCAAAGAATTTATTCTCTCTCTTTTTATGAGATTTTTGAATTTCTTATGCAAAAATCATTGATAAAAAATACAAATAGCTCAAATTTAATCAATTTGTAGTGCTTGAACGTTTTTGAATATGAAAGGATCCTATTTGAAAGAAAAAAAAAATTATCTATATTTTTTATTTCCCACTCACATAACTTTAAGTGCATGAATTTAAGAAACATGAATGTTATATACACTACACTCTTAAATCCTATTTACACATAATTATTACATGCAACTTAAATATATACATATATACACAAAAGTTTACAAACACATTTTTTGTATTTTTAAAGTTTTTTTTTTGTAATTACTTTGGACTATTATTTTCCTATTTGGTATAATTTTTTAGAGGCTTTTACTTATTTTTATTTTATACATTATTTTCCTACTTTTATATGTTTTAGTACATTATTGCTTTCTTACATTTTTTTTTCAAGCAATTTAAAGTATACTTAATAGAGTATTTTGTGTAAAATCTTTTTTTTTTCTAATGATTTTAATAGTTTTTTTAGAAGAATTTTTTTTTCCTATTTTTACAAATTTATATAATTTTTTAATGGAAAAACAGTATATGCTATTGCTTCTATTATACATGAATATTATTGGTAAAAGAAAAGTGCATAATTAAAACACAAGTATCATTAAAGAAGATGACTTGAGTGAGTGATTATACATACGTTTTAAAAATGTCTTTTGCTAAACCATAACAATTATAGGAGAGAAAGAATAGGAGTAATAAAAAATTATCAATTGATTAACACAAAGGAATACCAAACATTTATCATTATTTGATGCATGTAGAGGTGTATTGCAACTCTTTAAGTAAGTTATTATTATGTGTTGAAGGCGTTTTGGACTCTCAACAATCACAAGGTTTTATCCTTGTTTTAGAGGAAAGGTTCGTTTATCTCGTTTATTAGCTAAGAACACTCAAAGAAAATGATGATGCGAAAATGCTTGTATATATGATCTTGTTGTGAGTACATGGAGTTCTTTTTCTCCTTTTTTCGGGATCCTTTACAAATGAGGCTTATCTTGCCTTTTATAGCCCTCACGCGCACTCCACCACGCATTCTTCCCGCCATTTATCGCGTCCCATTATTCCCTTCCCTAGGAATGATTTGCGGAGGCATGGCTGACCCATTCTTTGTGCAATCAGAGGTTGTCGACCATGCCGGATAGGTGAGGCAAGTATGGGCTTCATTAGATGCGTGTCACGTCGATTGTCAGTCGGCGCCGCATGCTCTGTCGTCGACACTTCCCGCTAATTCTTGACATTCCTCCCTTCCCGCGAGGCCTGGGTACTTCTCTTGTTGACCCTGTGGCCGGCCATCGCCCTCGATTCTTCTTGCCATCCTTTCACTTATTAGGCTCGAGCCTTCTTCAATCCTTTACGTGTCGTCGCCTCACTAATTGATAACAGGCGTCGCCTATTGCTTTATTAATTGGGTCCGACCAGATCCGACCTTAACAGTATGCAAAGTTTTCAAAATAACCAAAAACTACACAATACCGATACAAGTTTTCTATTTATAATTGCTTAAATTCATTATTACTAAATCTTACATGTTAAAAGGGTATAGATAAAGTTGATTTTATTTATTTATCAGGACAACATCAACTATATCATGAATGCCTAATGCAATTTGAGAAGGATTATCGATGCAAGCATAAAAAAAGGATAATATTATTGTTGATGCATAAAGAGGTGTCAATTGCAATTCTTAAATAAATTATTATTGTGCAAAATTTTCCGAGGAAAGAAAAACTATCGATCCATTGCATGCAAGTTTTTATTTTTCTTGAAAAACTATCGATCAATGGCATCCATTATGTTTCTCATTGTTGATGTAATTTAAACAATTAATTCCATAAATATAGTTTTAGGATTTTATTTCTTTTTATTATTATTATTATTATTATTATTATTATTATTATTATCATTATTATTATTTTATTAATTTATACATAGAATCAAGGAATAAGGAATTCTCTTTTTTTTTTTTACAATTTTTTATGTTTTAATGGCACCATAGAATCAACAAATGGAGAATTCTAATTTTCTTAGTATTTTTATTTTAATTTTATTCATTTACTTTAAATGCATGCAAATTGATTTTTTACTTATTCCAGTTACATCTCTCTTTTATTTTTCTTCATTTTCATTGAAAACACATGCAAAAAATTTAAATGCTAATAACTCGATTCCACTTTCAATGTTTTGATGACTAATTACATCTTTATTAAAAACTATAGTTTTTTTTTTTTTTTTTTACAAAAATAAGCTTTAAATTCATTCACTTGCAAAACTATGAACTACGTTATTTTTTCATCAGAATTGTCCAATAAATGCATGATATCTAATCATTAAATTGTTTTAGAACTCATTTTTAATCTCTAAGTATGTGAGAATATTACACTAATTATGACATTATAAAGCATTTTTAATGTTCAGTGTTCTATTCTAGATAAGATGACATCTAGCCTTCATTTAATATGTTTTTATTATGTATTTTATTTAAGTTAATGAACTTTAGATAACCTTCGTTTTTTTCTCTCTGTTATTTATTTTAATTAATAAAGACTGAAAAATAACATTTTCTTTAGAGAAATGGCTCTTAATAGCCAAATTGAAACGTTTGATTAACCAAATAGTCAACCTTTCCTTTTTCTTTGCAAAATAGCCAAATTGATGAGGTGGCTATTTAATAACATATTTTATACCTATAATACCCTTTTAACATATTAACGTGTATTAACAAAGTTAATTTTTCTTAAAAATAAGAACATTTACTTGTGTTTACAGAAAATCTATATTAACGTGTATTAACTGAGTTAATTTGTTTAAAAATAATAATTCACGTTAATATAGTTAATACACGTTAATACAAGGGTAATACGGTCTTTCGTGATTTATTAATGTGGTTGATTAGCTATTTGGCAATATTAATCAAAATGTTGACTATTTTGCAAAATAGTTTTTCTAGTTTGGCTATATGACTATAGAGCCATTTTCTTTATGTTCATATGTAAAAAATAATTACTATATATACGTTCCTCGTATGTAGCTTAATTTGAATACGAGAATTACTATTTATAAGTGTTAATGCGTAAAAATGGCTTTAACTTAGAGTTGGATCCAAGGTTCGGGTCCCGAGATTGACCCGCTGAACACAAGGATGATTGAATGCTGAGTCAACGCGGGTTGACTGTTGATCGTCAAAGGTGGAGGCGATTCCGTCGTCTTGGATGAGTCTCCGGGCTGTCGCTGACGATCCTTGGTGAACTTCCTTGGTGGTAGCGAAGTCCGGTTCACGGCGAAGCTCCTCGTCCGGACGGAGTCCCTGTCTTGGCGATGTCCTCTTCTGGACGAACTCACTGTCGAACTTCCCTTGTGTGGGCGAAGTACAGCGAGAGCCTTGACTTGACGAGGTGTGCTCCTTTGTCGACCTTGTCAGGGGTAGGTGGCCACGTGTAACGAGGGGCCTTATCCCGACGAGGGAAGCTCTTTGTCGACCTTGTCGGGGTAGGTGGCCTCGTGTAACGAGGGGCCTTATCCCGACGAAGGGACGCTCCTTCCTTTGTCGACCTCGCAGGTGGTGGCGTGGTTACCCACCTGGCGAGGGACGCCTTAGCTGACTCGTCGAACAACCTTTCTTCTCAGGCCTAAGACTCTGCTTCTAGATCGATCTCAGCTCTTATTCAAGTCCTTCCTCCTATAGGAGTGGACGAATTTTTAGAGAGAGATGCTCTGGAGAAAGTTGTGAGTGAGTGTGGAAATGAGGGGGAGAAGGCTCCTATTTATAGGAAAACCAACTCCCTGAAATTGCACTTCATAGGGGCCTGCGAATTCCCTGTTAACTGCACCTTCAGGGGTCTGCGAATTCCCTGAATATTGCACCTCCAGGGGCTTGCGAGTTTCTCCTCTGCAGAAGGGGCCGTCGGTGCTTCTTGATTCGTCTTCGATGTCTTCGGGTTGTCCGCGAATCTGCTTGTTGTGTTCGGGGAAATCCGGAGGATTTCCCGGAGATCTTCGTGGCCTCGGATCTCCTCGTCGTGTGGAATGATTACAAGTTACGCCCTCGTCAAGTTATGACGAGAGGGCTTGTCGCCTTGTTGCCTCGTCGGCTTGTCGCCTTGTCGCCTCGTCGGCTTGTCGCCTCGTCGCCTCGTCGGCTTGTCGCCTCGTCGCTTCGTCGGCTTGTCGCCTTGTCGCCTCGTCGCCTCGTCGCCTCATCGCCTTTTGGACCCTGGGCCTCGCCAATGTCTTAGTTCTTCGGTCCCGGGCTTTTGGCGTTAGTGATGGGCCTTGACTTACCATGACAGGCTTTGACTTTTCTTAACGGGCTTTGACATTTGCCAAAGGAGGCCCAGTTTTTATATGTTACGAAAAATGCACGTACCAATAAGGTTACACTTTTTAGAGAACGATTATGTTTGAGCTTTATTATATTGTATTTGATTTTTGTAGTGTGTAAAGATATCCTTGAGCTTGAGATGGTATATCAGTAAATAGACGTTTCATTTTATTTGTTTGAGTGTTTCTCATCACTATTTGGGTCTCTACATCTTTTTTGTTGTTGATCGGATCCAATTCTAAACTAATCTTTGGGAAATAAAAAATGACATGAGGAGATAAAGAGAAGGTATTAAGATATGGTAAGAAAAGTGAGTGCATTCACGAAATAGATTGTTTTTTATAAGCTTCTTATGTCCTTTTTTTTTAATTATGTTTACCTTTTATAAATATTAAAAAAATATTAAGAAAGTATTAGGCATGCCGATGTATGAATCATGGATTGCTACTACTTAATATGTGCATGGTTACAAATTTTATCGATCATATATGGAATTAAGAAAATGAACAAGATTTTAGAAAAATAATTAGGTGTATTATATAGAAGATCCATGTGATTCATATAACATTAATGTTATCTAATTAATGTTTAATGCTATCTTATTTGTGTACTTTGATCAAAAGGCAACTTAATTTTTGTAAAATTATTTGTTTGGCTGTAAGATTTGGAGTTTTTAGACGCCTTTTTGGGAAATCATTATTTAATAAAGAAAAATCAAAAGAAAGAACACTTAATCATATTATATATAAAAAAATGTATAGCTGTTTATCCTAACAATACTTCATTATTTAAGTAGTACACTTAATCATCCGTCGAAGTTTATCCTAGCAATACTTCCTAAATAGTTTTATTTATTAGGATTGATGTTTTTGTTGTTGTAGTACATAATTTGAGAGTATATACTAAATTGATAAGATTAATAAAATCTGAAATCTGAACAATATTTTTAAACATGTTAAGAAGTGACAATATGTGCCACCGCCAACAACGAACATGACACTTAAGAAAAACCATCACTAGTCCGTAAATTTTTATTTATTAAGCCTACCATGTAGGTACTAATACATTTGGAATTAATTTTGGTCATATTTTTCTTACTAAAAAAATTGGGGCTGTTATTTTAAAAGTTTTTATCTCCAAAAGAAAAATAGTGTGTCTTCAAAATTTGTCTTTGAAATAGTTACAGGTCAAGCTCACTCATTTTTATTGTCGTTGTTTATCCTATTACTTGCAAAAGATAATTCGAAGAACACAAAAGTGTCCAACATGAAATCGGATACTAACGATGTTGGGAAGGATGTCACGACAAGTATATCAACACACAGCAAAAATGCCCAAATTACCAAACACGCGCATAAAGTAAAAGACAAGTGAACACGCGATTTTTGGTAACGCAGTTCGCGAACCCCTCGTGGGAACCTACTCTGCGGGGCACTGACCCAGATTCTTTATTCCACTGGAAACATTCAAAAATATTACACGGTTATACAGGATACTTAATTGAGTTTCACAAGGGAATAGACAACTCCCCCTCAAGACCAGGCGCAACTGGTGATCCAACTCCAGGAAAAAAAAAGTGTGCACTCATCTTCGGAAATGGCCTTGGATGCTTCAACCGTCGAACAGCCAGTCGTCACTCCTTGAATGAGATCGCAAGACCCTCCAGCTTCCTTTGAGCAGATTTTTACATTTTCACGTTCTAGTTGATAACCTCAACCAGCAAAGGTTATATAGCCGGTCAAATTGGCTTCCAAATAAGGCAATAAAGGCTTCACGATCTCGGGTGATTGAAGGGATGATTGGCAATCTTCAATCACAGCTATTCAAAGGACTGATGCTGCAAACAACTCATTGATTATGCAGATACATGATGAAGATCGTGGTGATGACTCAAAATATCTTGGACATTAACTCTGATGAAGATCGTGGTCATTAACTCCACTGTTGCTTTGACACTTGTTCCGACAACTCCTTTGACAGCCTTATCCAGTCCGAATCTGGCAATAAAATCTCCACCAATAAATGACCTCCATGAATGTGATAATATCTCCCAACAGCTAAGATATCAGGACTAGTTGTGCATCTTGACTTTATTCTGATTGCCTTGATCTTCTTGATGATTGAGCCACATCTTTTGCACACGCCATATATGGAAAGTCTTCCACACCACCTGTGTTACACATAATGACAAAACCGAACACAAACTGCGGAATACAATGCAGTGTTCTTACACAACAATCTTATACAATTGCAAAGACAATTTCCATAGGGAGTATTCCAAAATATATAATTGTCTAACATTATTTATATATATGTTGTATACGTATACTTTGCCTTATAAACCATCCTTACAATTATAATTTTCTTTTACGTATATTGTCCAGAAAATAACATTATTTAGTATTTTCATCATATTTATATACATAAAATGCGCGTAACCGCGAACGCGCAGTCCATCCACTAGTATTTATAAAAGGAATATGACTCGTTATATTCATGCTTAACACACAAAAATACCGCGCGTATCAATTTGCTAGGAAAATATGGTCTTGAATCAAAACAAATCAACTTTATAAACTTTATCAATTTTATTTCGCTAATAAATTAAATGTAAAAGCTCACCATACATTTCAGTTAACAAAAACTTAAAAGACCAAATATTATAGATTTACTAACGGAATTTTTATCCACCATTGATCAAAATTTCTACCTATTTATTTATCCTAAATTTATAACTCTTTTATGGATATTCTGAATGCAACCCGAGAAAGGATACATGAAAGATTGGGCTGCGAATGAGGGTTGAATGTGTTTCAAGATCTCTTACAATATCTATTGTGGTAATGAGCCAACCCTCTTTGACTCTCAAACTACAATAGAACCTTTATTTTTATTTTTTTACAAATGATCAATTAATTAATTTTTGAAATAATGTTTTTCTTTGGTCTTGTGTATGTTAATTTACATTTTACTACATAACAATGAACATTATTTTCGAATCTTAATAAGTAAATACAATTTATTGTATTTTTAAGGGGTGTACAACGAGTCATCGTGAATTTGAGTAAAAATACTACATATGGATGTTGAGATGCTTGGGTTTAGACATAGAGATTGCTATTTATATACTAGCAATGTTATTGTTTTCTTTGTATTTGTTTCATATGGGACTTTTTAAATCTAAACAAATGTGTATTATCAATTTTTATTTATTTCTATTTAATTCATTTGAAACTTCTTCATAAAGCCAAATAGTTAATTATGTGTATTATTAAATTATGTAATATATCTTATTTGCATTGAAGAGAATGAAAGTAAATATCAATATTATACTCCCTAAACCTGTCTATTTGTCTTACCTTGCCAACTTTCCACCTTTCTTCAACCTGAAAGCTCGTCATTGAAATATATGAATTTATCCTTAAAAGGGAAAGGGAAACCACTATCTCAGCTTTATTTGTTGGAGCATTATCAACATTTTATCAATGAAATATAGCAAGATATTATTTGTTAAGTGAGTGAGAGTCAATAGCTAGATTTGTTGAATGATAGTGTATATATGAAGTGGTCTTAGTTAATGCACTTCTCCGACTGTACACACACAAAGACATGAATTGAATCCTCCCCACTACATACATTTACTATAAAAAAAAGATGCCCAACATGAAAACACTCTCTTTGATACTCTTGTTCCAAACCAAACATTGGAATTGAAAATCGAAAGATACGACCCTACATAATGCTTTTGTTTTTCACTCACATTATTTATTTATTGCTCACTGTTTGGAGTTTGGACCCATCACTTCCCACCACAGAGATATCAAATCAAAAATACCCAATTTAAGAACTGGGTAGTTAGTTCCATTTATTAATGAGCATTAGGCTCTCTCTAATTTTGTTAATCAGCATTAAAGCTATTTGATATTTTCGCAACTAACCTCACAAAATAATGAATATTCCGGCCCAAAACTTTTACTTTTGGCCTATATTTCCCTTGGATTTGTATTTTGTTGCAAATTACCTACTTGCATTGTTGTCACTATTAACCCTTAATTTGTTATATTTCACCTCCAATTCCCTTTAGTTTTATTAAATTTTCATTCCAAACTCTTAGTTTTTACTAAAATTCCATATGAACCCCCGTCAACCTCGAATCCTGGTTGCGCCACTGCCCCTCTCTCTATATATATATATATATTAAGTTCTTTAGCAATTTAATAAATTGAAAAATATGCAATGATTTAAAAGTTTGAGGGGGGTTTCGATTTTAGTTGATAAAGTGTAAGGTGGTCTATCGCAAAAAAACACGAGTTAGAAGGGCTTTAATGCTGATTAACAAAATTGAAGAATGTAAGGTGCTAAAAAAAAAAGAGACTAGAGCTAGAGTTGCTAACAAAGTGAGGGGTTATTTCCACCAATACTCAAAAGTTGAGGGTGTCCAAGTCAATTAATTACCCTTGATTTTAGGGTTAATTGCGGCAAAAATACCCAACCTTTGGTCAAATGCTCTGTTGTGTATACAACCTCCGTAAATGGCGGCAAAAGTACCCAAACTTAGCATTTGGGAGTTGACCGAGAAAATCTATCTATGTGGCAATCAGCATTTGCCACGTGGCATGCCACATGGCCCTTGGCCGCCACGTGGCATGCCACGTAATTATTATTTATTTAAATAATTTTAAAAAATATATTTTTTTTTAAATATTTTTATTATATTATTTAAAAAATATTGTTTTTTAAAAAAAACTTTTTAATTTTTTAAAAAATAAAATTATTTTTCCATAATAACCAATAATGAATATTTAAATTTAAATAATCATTATTGATTTTTATTATTAAATATAATTATTCATTTTAGAAAAGTGGATCAAACGAAATAAATAAAGAAAAAAAATCTCCGTTCACGGTTCACTCAAGCTCTGCATGCAATCCGGTTCACGGGTGAAACGAAATCACTTAATATATTTATAATATAACCAATAATAATCATATGATTATTTAACTACAATTTTTTTTAAAATAATATATAAATAAAAAAACATATTAAACAATTATTATTATTCTAAAATGCAAACACAAAAAAATATCATGCAAACAAATAATAAAAAAAAAATCATTAAATATAAATATGACTACTATTTTTTGTTTTTGAATAAGTGGTGTGTATTTAATTATGTCTTGACTTTTTAAACATTATGTGTGTGTTTATTAGTTATTATTATTAAACATATTAAATAATTTTATTCGACGCGTGAACCGGATCGGGAACGGAGTTCAAGTGAACCGTGAGCGGTGAAAATTATTTCGTTCTACCTACTTTTTTAAAATAAATAATTATAACCAATAATGAATATTTAAATTTAAATATTCATTATTTGTTATTATTGAAAAAAAATTATTAAAAATAAATTAAAAAATAATTTTGTTAAAAAAATAACAATATTTTAAAAAAATTAAAATTATTTAAATAAATAATAATTACGTGGCATGCCACGTGGCGGCCAAGTGTCATTTGGCATGCTACGTGGCAAAGGCTGATTGCCACATAGATAGATTTTCTCGGTCAACTCCCAAATGCTAAGTTTGGGTACTTTTGCCGCCATTTACGGAGGTTGTATACACAGCAGAGCATTTGACCAAAGTTTGGGTATTTTTGCCGCAATTAACCCTTGATTTTATATATATATATATGATACAATTATATATATATATAAATAAATAAATAAAAGTTACCCCACCACACCAATAACTGAGCTTGTGGTGATTGAGCTGTATTAAATCATTCACTGATGAGTTATCTTCTTTAATGCAATCTCATGCCCAGTACTTGACACTTGACGACATTATCAAAACTCTAAACTACTTGCTCTCTCTGACCTTCCATTTCTCTGCCATTACCACTCTCAAATCTTGTTATTTCTGCCACACAATTTTTACAGATCCAAGACATGATCATACATGTGATGCATGAACTAGTGCTCAATTCTCTATCAGGATTTACTAGTTGCCACGTGTCACGCTGCTGTGTCATGATAGAGACAGACGGCACAACATTCAGCAGCTTTGAGGTGGTGTCTATGATGGTGACCAGTCATGGGAATTTTCTTTAAGGGGGTGTTCAACAGCTTTGTGTTTGTAATAAGTTCAGTTCATCCAAACAAGCCATGGAATCATCTCTTACTATGATAGTGGAGAATCCCGAGCTTTTCAAGCAAATAGTTTGATGACATAACATAATCACTGTCTCTTCGAGCACCAAGCATCACTGTGGGGTCACTTTCTTCATATCAGATGAGATGAGATGAGATAAAACTATAATATATAATATACCTGACCTCCATTAATGTCTTCTCTCTTGCTTCAACCACAAAAACCCTTCAAATAGTTCATCACCCAAGCCTCTCTCTCTCTCTCTCTCTCTCTCGATTCATACATCGAAGAAACATAAAGAAAATGTTTGAGTTAAACCAACTAGCAAACTCTCACGAAGAAACACCAAAGAGACATCCTAACGACGACAAACATCACGACCCTGATCGCAATCATTGTGATCGGCACCATGATCACCATCAATGGCTGAGCTTGAGTCTAGGTAGCGGAGAGCAGGACGGTGGACAAGTGGAGGCGATCGGGTCGGCCTCGTCCTCGTCGTCGCCGCAGGCCTACCGCCGGACGGGGAAGGTGTTCTCGTGCAACTTCTGCATGAGGAAGTTCTACAGCTCGCAGGCGCTCGGCGGCCACCAGAACGCGCACAAGCGCGAGAGGGGGGCGGCCCGGCGCTTCCAGCAGGCCCACCAGATCAGGGGCGGCGCGGTGCCCTTCCTGGTGAGGTCGCTCGGGGTCCGGGCACACTCCCTCGCGCACAGACCTGCCTCGGGCTCTGGTGGGCCTGTAACGGCGAGGTTTGGGGAAGGAGTGGTGTGGGCGCCTTTTCGGCTGGAGGAGACGGCAGAGATGGTGTGGCCCGGCAGCTTCCGAGTGGATCACCGGGTGACGGAGGCGCAGCCGCCAGAGGAAGCTAGTAGTGGCCTCAAGTTTGACTTGAACCTTAGACTTTGATTGATGTATGTGGCTTATTATGGTGATTAACATTAGGGTTTATGAGGATGGTTTTGGAGTCATGATCATACTTTATATGATAATAATAATAATAATAATAATAATAATAATAATAATAATAATAATAATAATGCTTGTAATTGTAATTGTACTACCTATGAAGAAAAAACATTGGAAGTTACTTCATGGCTATTGGCTATGATTATGTACCAACTATGTGTATGTCTTCCTTTTCTCTCCTTTAAGTTTGATTGTTTTCGGGAAATTGAGGACTCAGAAATTCCGACACGGCTAGTTTATTAGTTTCGTATTTGAATGTGTTTCTTAGCCAGTGGCAGAATCAAATTAGGTTCAATTTTTTGTTAAAATTTTTTGTTAAAATTACACTTAGGGAATTTTATGTAAATTTTAGAGAAAATTAACTAAACCAAATTTATATGAATTTACAGTTAAAGAATGAAATCAAGTTATAGTTATTTCAAAAAAATGAAGGAGCCCCCCCCCCCCCCCCCCCCCCCCCCCCCGTTGTTGCTAGTTCCGCTTCCGCCTATGCTTTCAGGAACGGAGTTCAGAGTCAGTCCCGAGGCGTAAAAAATGAAAAGACAAAAATAGAATTGGTTAATTTAGCAAGGAAGTAAGAAAAGTGAATCTTGGTTTTTAATTTGCCAAGAGAGTATCATGTCTTGTCTTCAATACATGAGACTTGTGGTAATTATATAATAATCATTCATGAGCAGGTACACTCTCATTTATGCACAGTAAATTTTAAAAACAAAATCTTTTTTATTATATTTCTACAGAAAGTTATAATGCCAAAAAAACAAAAATGCAAAACAGCCAAACAATGACCAATAGGGGTATCTTTCTAAATCTTTTACTAATAAATTCAGTGCCTATCCACAAGTCCGGCCCAAACAATGATCAAATAACATTTTTCGCCAATTGATACGCTCACGAATACTAGACGTAGGTCATCCATGAGGTGTTGATTCGCGGTCGGATGCAGGTTCGGAGTGCCAAACTCGGAATTCTCTCCAGATCTTGCTTTGAGAAGAAAATAAAAACTCCTAAAGTTTCATTCAAATCAGTCTCCCTCTAACAAGTCCTAGCATGAGTGTACAAGTGCATCTAAAAACCAAAACTAATGAGGTTAAATGCAGTTAAATTGTCGATATTATTTTAAACAAATGCCAAATATGCAGTAAATGCAATTTGATTCTTTTTTAAGTAAGTGTTCGATTTTTCGTTATGAAAACATCAAATTACGATATTCAATCTATTATTCGTAAAATACAAGATAACCTCACCAAATAATTAGTTAACTATTAAATTTAATAAAATTAGTTCGAGTCAAGACCGCGAAGAATATTATTTAATCAAAGTTATTAATTGTTCGATGTTCCAGTATACCACATCTATACCCCGTTAGTCACCCCTGAACGAGAGAGGAAAAACATAATGGCTTTCACAAAGTTTGTCTTAATTTTGTGAAAGTAAAAAACACAAAAACAAAAAAAATAAAAAAATAAAGGGAATAATAAAAATAACCAGTAAATAATCTTAATTAATTCATTCAAAAACTTGTGATCAATCTTCCAAGTCAAAGACCCAATTCTTAGTTTGATAATAATGCAATTATCTTAAATAAGAGACAAATCGTGTCACCAAAATACAGACTGAATTTTTGGCTCTTACAATAATAAGATAGTTTTTTTACAGTCATTAGCCAGCTAAATAGCAAGTTTGAGCTCTTCAGTCTTCTGCATAACGACCGGAAGTCTCTGACTGATGACGCTGGGGTCGCTGTAGGCCACGGAATCAGTCGGGTAACCCTTCTGCAAGAGTTCGGAAATCAAATAGTCAACCCCAATTTTCATGGTATTCAACAGTCAAAACCTATGATTAGCTTACACTGAAGTCAAACTACATATTAATAATTTAACATTGCACTTTTGAGGCGCACCTCAACCGAGGCTGATGGAAAAAGCAATTAGTCGTGAGGCGTAAACCTCATTTAAATTTCGCAAAATGGCATTCTAGTTTTAAATGTCTAAAACCCTGTTTCGGCCAAAGTTTAAGGCCGAAAAGTTTAAGCCCTAACACTCATTCTAGTTCTAGAAACGCATGCTTAATTACATTATGAGTACCAAAAGTGAGACAAGAAGCAAATTGCCAAAAAATTTACATCTTTTCGGGAGTGAAGGGAACGGACAAAATGTTAGTAACATAAACTTACAGCAGATAGACTTTGAACTGTGGCTTCTCTCCAACAGCTTTCTCGGAGAATCGTAGGATTTGAAGAGTCATCAAACACGCAATGCATCCGAGTGTCCCTTATTCTCATGAGTACTCCGTCGACTCTAAGCTGAGAGAAGATTTGACTCAGAGACCGATGATGAAAGATAGAATAAAGGGAATCGTTAAACAGCGGTATATTTTCCATTCAAGAGAAATAGTGCATTTGTGATTCATTAACAATGAAGCAAATAGAAAGTTCCTAAAAAGGTTGTAAATACCAGCTTACCCAGAATCGCAAGAGAAGGAACCAAGAATTCGGCATGACTCTCTGAAAATTCGAAACCGTGCAATAATAGTCAGTCCATGACAATCTTAGAGAAGTTAAAGAGCCAAGGTTAATGAAATGTAGGTAAAGATCAAAGAGTTACCACTTTAACGGTCAGAAGCGACACTCCGTTATCAGCCAGTTCATCCTCATATAAGACTACCTGTTTAGCAACAACGTCTCTTGGTCATGGATTCGTGACGGAAAAATATACATAAAAATACAGACGAAGAAAGAGCACTTGCCTCGTCGTAGAAGAGAATAGGCTCTTTTGATGAAAGAGCGGCCACGTCAATTTGCTTCTTGGTCTCCTCCCATTTAATCTTGCTGGTACCCTCGGTTACATCCCCTCCTTCCTGTAGACTCACAACATAAGATATTTATTTCATTGTATCTTCGCATTTCACCGCACATACAACGAATGCGTACAAGGAAACAGACAGCCACACTACAAGTTAAACTTTAAGTATCTCAGTATACATATTACGGGTTTGTATCGCTCCGGTAATGCAGCGACAGTCAAACAAACATCTTACATCACCGTATTTTTAATCATTAAGAGCCTCATAATTTAAAATACACGGTTGAACTTACCTTTGTCGGATCCAGTTCAAGCGTCTCACTTCCGCTATACGGTGTGGTGAACGTATAATCATAGTCCAGTATTACCTGCTCCGCTGGTTTGCTGCGTTTTTTCAGATAACAAAAAAGGCACATCAATCGCATGATCTATCCAGCAAGCAAGTGCCAAACCACCGGAAAATCCTATCAGAAACTCAGAAAAACGCATGAACAAGCATCGCCTTACCATCGAAACTTCCACTTCACAGCCGCCGGGACTTCCACGGGCGGAAGCGCTTCCTTTTTCCAACCAATCAGAGCGTCGAAAGCGTTAAAGTGGATCGTAACGCCACTCTTTACATGCTTCAGAACCAAGCAACTGTCCCCAAAAACCATCTCCGGGAAGTGCGTCGTTTGAAGCTTCTGTTCCCACCTTCAACCACAAAAATAAGCAATATACACTCAGTTTCTGTACATCTTCACCACCCCAATCAAGCTACTTCACGTATATACAAGTATATCTTCATACTCAGCTCCAAAATTCCAATAAATTTGTGACCACTAACAGCAATCAAGAAATTCCACAACATTGATCTCCAGCCCAATGTATCAAGAACGATTACACACTGGAGCTAGAGTTAGACAAGATTTCTTATCGTGTTCAATGGAATTCTGATCTCAATTTTCAAAACCCATGGAGTGTCGAGAGAGAGATTAGGGGAGATTAGGGAAGATTACAATAGAAGAGTCGGAGAGTTGAGAATGGAGGACTTGCGAGAGTGGACCTCCCAGCCATGGATGCGGATTCCATGGCGTCCGTCGGCGAGGAGCTCTGCTCCGGCGGCTTTGAGCTCTTCCACGTCAATTTCAACTTCCATTTTTCGCCGGCGATCACCTCTTCTTCACCAACTATAAATATACATGTCTATATATATATATATATATATATATTATACACATTTGCATCGTAAAATATAAATATATATTTATATATTGCTCTCGGGCCTATGAGTTAGGCTGTTGGGCCTATGATTTGGGCTTTCGTGCAATTTATTGTTCAGCCACATTGTTTTTTATTTTGGAAAACTGATTTTGCATGTTTGATTTTTTTTTTTTTTAAATAGTATTGCAAACTTGTTCGGGAGTTTGGTTTTGAGCAGGGGCGGACCCAGCTATGTTTGGGGGTGGCTGATGTCACCGCCGAGCCGGACGGCTCGACTACATACAGTTTAAACCTTTTTTCTGAAATATTACTGTTCACTTGGGCGTAATGGAGCGTAATCAGTCGTAATGATAATAAGCACACCTACTTATTACTATGTTCGGTTATAATTATAAAAATATGTAACGTAATGGTCTTTACAATGTAAACAAAAGTCCCTATTTTAAAGGAACGGGCATTCACGTATCAAAATTCCTTTTTTATTAAAAGTTCCTTTTCAATTTTAGATTTCAGTTTTATTTGAATTTTTGTGGTTCTTGCCCTGCTTCATATTTTCCAAGTATAGTTCTCGGTATTCGATCAGATTCGATACTTCCACTTCGTCATGTGAGAGAATACCTTTTTTACAAGTCTGGATAGATATTTTTGGTTAAGATTTGAATTTTTGTGGTGCTTCAAGTCCTTTCACCAACTGTTCACTATAATGTCTGAGTAAAGAACAATCCATGGACTCAAGTGCATGGCAAGTCTTATCGTGAAGAAACTTGGACAACCCGTTCATAATAGAGCAACGTTAAGAAAGAAAGAGTGGAGTTTGATTGAGTTTTCTAAGTTAGTTTGGTTAAATTACCTTGTAATACATGTTTTGTTTAATAATCTTCCACTAAAGTTGTTATACTCCAATATTTGTTTTTAATATCTTTGTTTATATACGGTGTGCTCCTAATTTGATCATAAGACTTTAATTTATATCAATTATTAATCATAGTTGAGACTTGAGACTATGATAAGGTTTTCTTGCTAAAAATCTATTTGTTGACGTAGATTAATTATATCCTCTTTAAACGAAACACCACTGAAAGACGGTGTGCTTTATACTTATTCTGAAGACCAATCTATAGTCCTCGATATGTATATATATATATATATATATATATATATAATTTTTTGTGATTTCAGTGTTTTTGTACAGGAAGCAACTAAAATTTCTGTTTTTTTATCATGTATATAAAGGCCACGATTCCAGCATCTCCTCAACTTTGGGTTGGATCTTCCAGATTGTAGATTCATTTTATGCTTTCATCTTCATTGGAGTTCGTAGTTATATGATATTCAATTGTGGTTCTTTATTTAAATTTATGGTTTGATTGCTTAGTTACACTTAATAGAATTTGTGATTGGAATGAGTTCTACTTATCTTTATATCATGTTCTTTTCAATTTGTTCCCGCTGATTATATTGCTCGGTTTTATTGGCTCTGTACTTTTGTTTTGCGATTTCGATTTAGCTTTTTAGGTTGAATTTTGATTCTTTAGATTTATGGTATCGGTTGTATTGGCTCTGTACTTGTGTTATGCGCTTTCTATTTTCTTGTAAGATCGAATTTGGTTTCTTTACATTTCTGGTCTTAGCTAGGTTTGAAATCGGCTCTATGAGGCATCGTTTTCGCTTGCAGAAGTGCGTTAATTCACGTGTTCCTCATAACGCGACCACTTAATGAAAAACATCTGCATAAAATTTTTATTCAACCCTTATTCATGTTCATGTTCATTTTTTTTCCCCCTGAACAACCAGCAAGTGATTATATCCAGATTGTCGGTTCGTTTTATGCTCCGATAGGGTTTTGTTTATGCTTCAGTCCCACATCTCTCTCCAGAAGCAAGACCATGCCTTCCTATCCATCAAGGTCTCTCTCTCTCTTTTTCTTCTTCTTTAATGCATCTGTAATCGTTTTTTGTGATTTCCATGTACAAGAAGCAACTAAAATTTTTGTTTTTTTTTTCATGTATATGAATGCCACGATTGCAGAATCTCCTCGGCTTTCGGTTCCGCTTGGATCGTCCAGATTGTAGGTTCATTTTATGCTCGCATCTTCATTTGAATTTGTAGTTTTATTTTGTTAATTTTATGTTGAAATTTTATTTGAAAATCCATTTTTTTATCAATTCAATCAACGCACATAATATGTTTGATAAAATATCATGATGGAGAAATAGTTTTGAAAATCAAAGGATTGTTTGGATTTTGTTCTTTGTATTTACTGGTGAGTCTTTGTTCTTTAAGTATTTGAAGTGCGATGATTACTAAAGTCGAACATCTTTAGTTTATATGTGGCTTTAGATTTATTATATGATTTGATTTTCATATGTAGGAATTTCTTTACAACTATAATCAGCAGTTTCTTCTTCTATCTATCAGATTGGTGGTTAGATCCAACGGAGCTGAACAAGAATCAGTTTATTTTTGCTTCCGCTAAAAATATAGGAGAATATCTATTGTCTCTAATTCATTGTTGTTGTTTAAACTTTAAAACATTTGCAAGTTCCTAATTAATACAGAATGGTGAATTTCACCAGCGGAGAAAAATGAACGGTGATAGATATTTACTGATGCAATAATTTCTTGCAATTGCAGAGGGTTGGTAACAATAGGAAACTCAAAGTTCTCAAGGCAAGTTTTGGAAATTTCCATGTATACATTTTTTATTATGAAATCATAGGGTGCCTTTGGTACTATATGTTGGGTATATTTTCTATAAATGATGATAATGAGAAACAAATTATAGTAAAAACAGTATCAAATAGATTCGATGATACTTATCGGAAGAATCTTGGATTTGACGAACATCGGCTTGTCGCTTTGAACCGGAAAAAGGTTATTGATATCTGTAAAAAGAGAAAACCGTTAGCGATTCCCGAGACGCGTTGGACGCTCTCCTTAAAGCTTGATTCGCCTCCTTTACGTGCTTGAGGTTCGTTAGGCGATAGCTTCCCAGGATATAACGGGATAACCGAGAACTCCGTAGCACTTCGAAGTTCACCGGCGAACTGAAACATCTTGAACTCCGTTACCTAAAGACTCACGACATAAAACGATGGGAAGCATGAAAAATTAAATTTGCAGAGTGAAAAAACCGAGAAGCAAACTCATAGTTTCTAGAGAGATTTTCGAAAGACATTTTGCAATAGTGTGTCGAAAGGTTCGAGATCACTGTCAATTTATAGGTATCGAAGGGAGACAATGAATTGATTAGCAATTAATTCTATAACCGCTAATAATAAATTGCAATTAATCCGAAACGTAATAAATTGAATTCAATATTCATAATTGTCATAATCAATATGACCGTTTTACGTAACGTTCAAACGTCGGAACAAATCCCGGTAATTGGATAGAGCGTTCGTCTCGAGTGTTCGACATTTCGACCGACTCGACGCTATCTCAATTTTATTTAAGTACAATATTTTCCAACAATCCCCCACATAATTAAAATTGACAGATCACTCTTGACAACACCTGACTCAGGTAACAGAGTTCAGCAGTCAAATCCTGCATAGGATAGGTAGGTGTAACCCTTTGAACCTTCCCTTGTGAAAATATATTTCCTTACTGGTGATCAGTAGACGCGATGTCTTTGAATTATTCGACCGTTTGTGTAAGTGAGAATATACCTCACACAGAATTCTCCTTAGACAGATTCAATTCTCACTATTGTGTTCGTTCATGATCATGAACACCATCTGGTTCTGCGAGAGTTTACGGAACTTGCGCCCTTTACAATTCCGTTGAAGCGACCCCACTTCACTCTAACATAGGTGATCTTACTAAAAGGAAACTATGCTCCGCTCGGTTATCTTTTACCGACGTGTAAGAATCATTAAAAGCTTGTAGCTTACCCTTAACCGTGCATATCACTGTTTTTCATCATAGGAACGGACTGGGGTGTAACCCCCACAGTGATCCGTTAAAGTCTTACAGCTAGGTTGTCACATTGAACCTAGTTCTTGGGTTTCCATTATAAAACTTCATTTTTTCAATGGGCTTAAGTCACATTCCCTTTGATGATTTTACAACCAACTCTCACTTTTACCCTTTTCGGTAGTGGATCCACACAACATTATCATTTATTTCACATGATCAATTATGATAAAACTTATATGAGAGTAGTTGTCTAAATACATTGTGTCTACGTGTCTAGACTTGCCATTATGAACATGGTTTTAAGCTCTTTTAATTGCATACTAAATTTCATAGTCGATGCAAATTAAAGACGCGATTTTTATCCATCTCAAAAGATCTTCCAAACATATTCTTAGTCATTCGGCCTTATTACCGCATTTGTCTAAGATAATATAAAGATTCCATTGTGAATCACGTTTATTTGGAAGCTTTCCACATGTGATTTGAATCATACTCCAAAGAGTTAATTCTAATTAAATTATGAACATATCGTACATAGATGCAGTCTATAGTCCTTCGACCCAATCTGCATGTACGTCATTTGAATCATACTCAATGTTCACAAACCTTTGAGCTTCTCAATTTTATCTCGTGATAAATAGAGTCCGACGTTATTGCCATATATATTATGCACATATGCATGTACGTCATTTGAGCGCTTCCAGCCTCGTTGACGATTAGAATAATATCTTAAAATTGAAATCGCAATTTCAATTAAATGTACGCGTACCTTGATCGATAATCAAGTGTACTTGGGTATAAAATAATTTTCTGGGCGCGGGCACACAAGTTTTGACACAGGCACGAACAGAAAAATAACACCCCTTCTGGGCGCAGGCACGTGAGATTTTGGCGCAGGCACAAGCAAAAACATGCCCAGAACTAGATAATTACTTCTGCGTGTGGGCACACCGAAACTTGCGCACCAATAAGCAGAAGAATACCAAGGATCAAAAATGAATTTCCTCTTTATATATTTTTCCAATGATTTTGGAAACCATAGAATTTCTCTCAAGAAATCATTTACATTTTCTAATAATTCTCTTTCATTTAGAAAATTACCAACTTAGAATTAAAATTGCAATTTCAATTCAACGCTTTACGTTTAGTACCTCGATCAATAATCGGGTGTACTATATGAACATATTATTTCTCCATAAATAATAATCTCTCACTTTATTGGTTTTTCAAAAGCAAATCTCAAATTATATACCCACAGTATATAATTATACGTCACACGTATTATTTGTTTAATAAATACAAAAACCATACTCGGCTTTCCACATGAGATGCACTTCTCAAGTTGTATATACACAGTATACAAATATTAAAGAATACATAGAACATATTGCTATTTAAAGCACAATTCAAATATATCACTCATACTATTAATTTTAATGTGTATATATAAGCATACCACAAACACCTCCATGATGTCAGCAAGCTTTGACGATTCTCCCTCAAAGAAAAGATAAATGACAACATTAAAAAGATAATAAAAAATTGGCAAAATTGGCTATTAGACACACGTTTTATCGATATCTCTCACGCCACACGACACGAAGAGAAGAGCGCATGGTACGACATTAGTTTCATCAATTCAATTTCAAATTATTTCTTTAGCTTGTTTTCTGCATTATTGACGTTGGGTTTATTATTGGGCTCGGGCAGATGAGTAGGTTTATTAATAATCCCGAAACATCGAGTCCTCCGAAGATCTTTGCGGATTTAATTGAGTCTATCATTGGAGCTATTTACTTAGATTCCGGTGAAAGTATACGTACAGCAAGAAGGTAAGTGACCTTTTTTTTTAGTTAAAATTGTACATATTTTATTATTATTATTATTAACTAGCAATGCTATTGTTTTCTTTGTATTTGTTCCATGTGGGACTTTCTAAATCCAAACAATTGCGTATTTTTCATTCATTTCTATTTGTTCCATGTGGGACTTTTCCACAAGGCCAAATAGTTAATTATGTTTATAATCAAATTATGTAGTATCTTTTGATCTTATTTCTATTTTCTTATGTTTAAGCATGACATGATTTTATTTACATTTGTTTAAATATGACATGATTTTATTTGAGTATTTACATATGTGAGAATGAGACTATATTTTATTTGCATATGTAAACTTAGTAAATATATTATTAAAAATATTTTAACAGATTTTCATGGATAATCCTCGATAAGTGTCAGTAACAATAAGCTACAGTTTTAGTATTTTTCCATCGATAATCCTCGAAAATCCATCAATAATCCTGGAAAACAGCAACCGATTTATTGGCAAAACGACATTTTGAACGTTGGTTTATATAACAATATTATTTTCTTTTGACTTTCTTTTCAACTTTTTTCTCCCACCAAACACCCGTTCCCACAGTTCCACAAACTCTCGCAAGCTACCGGAGCACCACCATAGCGCCGCCGGAGCGCCACCAAGATCACCCGTCATTTGTTTCTTTCAAGGTAAGATATTGTATCTCCACACGACGTTCTTACACTTCTTGTTCCTTCATTTTTTTTTTTCTTAATCTTTCTTGGAACTTTTTGTGCCTAGCCACTGACGTGCGCTTCGACCATGTCTCAGTGTAGACTTTGCGGTTTTAAGGTAACATTATCTAGCGTGTTAACCCAATTATGATTGATTCATATTAATGGTTCCTGTTACGTGTTACACTTTTGTTTTGAAAAGAAAAAGTATTAAGTTAAATTTCATGTTTAATTTTCAAAAATTAAGAGAAAAAAGACTTAATTAAATAAATACGATGAGATAGGAGGAAAATTATAGATAAATAAAAATAGTGGATTTATTTTTAAAAAAAAATCAGTTGAAAACACATATTTGATTTTGATGTTTTGTTTTAAACATTTAAAATTTTAATTAGATGAGAATCAAAAGCCTTTTATGTTTTGAAACAACAATAAAAAAAAATTAAACGTATAAGAACAACCACATGATCTTTCAAAAATTAAGATTTCTTTATTAATTTTTAATTGAAGTTTTGTTGACTAATGAAATAAGACTAAATATATTGATAAAAAAGTATATTTTAGAAATATGATTTTCCTATTTTCTCTGAATATATATATATATATATATATTATTGTTGTGAAGGGTATAAAAAGAGACATAAGTTATATATATAGTTATTTGATTAATAATAAGCCGAATACTCTATTATAAAAGATGAAAAACCAATCCTTCTTTAAAGAATTTACAATTTTCTTCTATGATTTTTTTTTTCTTTTATGATTTTTTTTACATAAACCAATCCTTCTATGATTTTTTTTCCCTTTGGATTCCTCTTTACGAAAAACCATTTAAGAATTAGAAAACATAAATTGAGTGCGGTGTAAAAATAAATAAATAAAACTTTAAGTACTTATTTTCATGTTCTTTTATCCATTTTCTGTCGTTTTGTCAACTTCTTCAAAGGATTTGCAATTCTTTTCGGTTATTTTATCTTATCGTATTCCTATGAATTGTCATTCACCTCTACATCGCCCTTTTTAAGACTTTTAATCTGTTGAGATTATGGTCGTTCTAGGTGTATATGTATTAAAGAGCATTTTAAAAACATGCATGAACTTTTTAAGATACTAAAAAACCATTCATGAATCATTATTCAATGGAATAGCAAGCATGATCAATATTCAATAATATTCGTACGTAAATACATATAACTGGACATTATTGAATCACCATGTAAAGGTATATATTTTTCAAAATATGATAATGAAAAGGATACACACTTAAGAGCAACATGAAATGTAAAATGTTGACACAATTTAAAAAATTATAATAAACGTGAATATAAGGAAACATAAGTACTACCAACGACGTTGCGACCGAGAGAGCAAAGAGAGCGTGACCAAGCGACACCTTCACCGAGAAAGATATAGCAATGCAGAGAGAGACGAAAACTTGCAACGAAAAAAGTGAGCAATCTAGAAAAGTTGCAAAAAAATATTGTAAAAAATTATATCTTTAACATATTCTGATTAAAAGTGTAACTGAAAAATACCAAAAAATTATATAAGAAAATAGACGATGCCAAAGGTCAAGAGAAAATTAAGACATAAATGACATATTTTATACTATATTCATTGAAATTAGTTCTAGAATATACATGCCATCTTAGTGTAGTTTATAGTTATACATAGGTAACAAAACTCTATCCATTTTTATCAGTAGTTGAAAACCAAGAATTGCACAGACACTGAAAAAGTAATTGCTGAAAAATACACAATGATGATTTTTTAAAAAAAAAAAACTTTAATATATAAAGATAAATATATTTAACAATGTCAATGGAAACAAAAATCTCAATTTTCGGTTTTTAACAATTCTAACTGAAACAAAAATCTAAGAAATAAGAATATCACCGAAAAATTCACGGTAGGCTAGCAAATTGAGAAAATCCCTGAAAAACAAAAAATAAAACAGAAACAATGCTAAAAAAATCAACTCTTTTAACATCTTAGCGGAAACAAATCACGGTGAAAAAACTTCACACACACACACATATATATATATATATAACATAAAATTTACAGAACATATCTACAAATTTAGTATATAATTTTATCGTAAAAAAACAATCACCAACGAAATAGAATATAATATGTGAAAAATCGCCCGCATGATTCAGTGAGTTGACTAAGACAATAATGGACAAATGACAAAACTTAAAAAAAAATAGGAATTACAAATAGGTAAAACAAACAAACGAACCTTAAAAATATATTTCTTCACCTGATAATCATTCTCAAATGGTAACTGCAAATGAAATATACATTCAAAGAAGAGGAAAAAATATTCAAAATCCATATCGATTTTGAATATATGTACAAAACATTTATATACTTGAATATATATATATATATATATATATATATATTTATTTATGTGAGACCTATGAACTTCCCATATTATTTGTCCGTTCATATATTTATAGGTTATAACTTCTCATGCTCTTTAGTGCATTAATCTATATCAATTCAATAATATTAACTTAAGAGATCTATGAACTTCCAATATTGGTAGTCTATTCATATATTGTAACTTATATTTTTATGCACTCTCTTGAGTGCATTAATCTATTGATTCAATTAGTTTCATATATTGTACGCTTTAAGAAAAAAATGAAAACTCTAAGAAAATTAGAAATCTTGATAAGCCTACACGAGAAGATTAAAAAAATATATAAATTCTTAAAAAATTAGAAATCTCAATACTCAATCAACATCATACCATGTCACTTGTGAGTTCCTCTTTTTATAATATATAGATTAACAAGTTAAAAAAACTTATTTGCAGGTCTTTTAGCGTTTAGAAAGGGAGTAAACACTGGCAGCAATATATTTACATTTGAAACGTCACGTTCTTCGGTTATGTGGAAAATAACGACAAATAAACATACGCGAAAATAAAGAGAAACACGCGATGTTTTGTTAACGCAGTTCGATATCTATCTACTATGTGGGGCCCTCACCCAGATTAATCAACATGGATAATTACAAGATGGACGTTACACAATCGATTTGTTCACCGAACAACAAACTTGAAAATACACTCTAACCAGTGCGACCAGCGATGTAACCAGACTTGTAACCTGTTGATTAAGACGACGACACGGCGGCTCGGTAAGCGGGTAAGGCGACTTCCGGCGAGTGTTGATGAGTGCGTACAAGCACAGCACAGTTGACGATATTGAAGCGCTTCAGACTTCTTCAGGCTTCTTCTAAGGAAGAAAACGCCAACGGTGGATCCACGGAAAATATGAGAAAATGGCTTAGAAACTCTCTGTAGCTCTCAACGTTTTTCTCTCACTTTATGGCTGAAAGGATGCACGATTTGGGAGCTCTAGATCAATTTAAATAGAGCCCAAAAAGTTCTCAACAAGACAACCACTTCTTCCACATTTTTAGGCTTTTTACTTAGTCTTTCCTAGACTAAGTATATCCTCTATAATTCGAATTTTAAAGGCTCATTCAACTCTGATATTTGACCAGTAGATAGGAGAAAACGAATTCCTTAAATATCTAGGTCAAGACGGACCAATTCTTTTTTACGGATAAGGAGATCGCAGATATGACCATTTGTATGATCAACAATACTGCCAAACATATAACTGCACTAAACTGTCAAATAAAGACATTTTTTCAAACTCCCCCTTTGGCATTTTTGTTGAGCAAATAATTCGGTGACCAGATTAAATATGTAGACAGTAGCGACGAACAAACGATCATGAAATAAACTTGATCTTCTGATAAACCCAACTGAGTGACCAAAGTTCCGACAACTAACAAAAGTTTAACAAAAGTAAACCTAATACAACCCAAATCCAAAATAGCTAAAACAATCTCCAAAAACAACAAAATACTTGTTTAGTGAAAAAGGAAACTTAAAACAAAACGGTTGGTCGGGTCACTCATGGTTCTGCTCCCCCTGTCGTCGATGTCTCCCCCTGTCACCTTTCTCCCCCTCTGCTGACGGAAAATGGCAAAGACTAGTCGGAGTGAGGACGAAGATCCCGCTGAATGTCAAAAATAGTCTCTTGAAGAAGAGCTATCTGGTCTGAGAGAGCGTGAACTTGTGCCATAGTAGACTCTAGAGTACGAACCACCAGCGCTTGAGCTCTCTGAACATTGACCAACTCTGAGCGAACTGCAGCTAACGCCGGATGAACCGTCCCTGTAGAATAGTGACTATACTAACCAGGCGGCCTTGTAGAGTAATGCTGATCCGCGTGTCGAAACTATCGCGCAGAAGGCGAGTGAGCACGTGTCTTGGGCAATGACTCAGATCTGGTGCTATTTCTAGACGATGGTTCAGTCATTGGCATGGTCTTGGTGCGCGGAGAGCATCAAGGAAGAGACTCACTTGGAACAGACGAACGCGAGATATATTTGTTGCGTAATGAAGGACCGTCATTGGCGGGATGGAGATCTGAGTGCTTCTCATCGCCAGACTTTGTTGGTCTACTTTGTGGCAAGTTTTGAATTGCTTCATCGGGGTTAGCAATATCGAGTACTTGAGAAATCAGAATCTCTGAGATGAGACAGGGCGATCGTAAACTCTGAGCCGGCAAACCAACATTCACAAACTGCATGATGTTTTCATATAGAAAATGTCCCACTTGGAACAGACTCACTTGGAACAGACGAACGCGAGATATGTTTGTTGCGTAATGAAGGACCATCATTGGCGGGATGGAGATCCGAGTGCTTCTCATCGCCAGACTTCGTTGGTTTACTTTGTGGCAAGTTTTGAATTGCTTCATCGGGGTTAGCAATATCGGGTACTTGAGAAATCAGAATCTCTGAGATGAGACAGGGCGATCGTAAACTCTGAGCCGGCAAACCAACATTCACAAACTGCATGATGTTTTTATATAGAAAACGTCCCAAGTCCAATGGAAGACCCTTTGCAAAACAGTAAATTATACGAGCCACTTTGATCGTAACCCTAGACTTGTTCGATGATGGACTGATGTTCTCCCCCTTTGGCATTTTGTTGAGCAATCCTTTTGGCAGAGATTCAGGATAATGGAAGATGGAGCGGAACAATAGTAGACAACTGCAGATAGACAACTCGTGCACACGTGAAGAGATGCTCTCCCTGACTGTGTGATACCCATAGACTTATTCTGTACAATTGTGAGATTGCATGTAGAGATGCTCCCCCTGACTATCTGATGTTCCCTATGTGATACTCTGAGACTGAATCTGCACAATTCTGATACTAACTCTGTGAAGCTCCCCCTGACTATGTGATAATTTTCCTGAATCTGCACAATTCTCCCCCGATGCGAGGCAAGATGCCAAAGACTCCTCTGATGGTCGATTCACAAGATCATGCATTTTGGCTCTTTAGTACCCTTAGCGTTAAGAGATTCTCTTGAACCGAGATACTATTTTTTAGCACGAATTCATCACCTCTGTAAATTAATTTTCTTGAATGCTTGCATCAACTCTCGAGGCTTCCATCTTGTGGCATCTTCAGGCTTGGATATTTATCTGGTTACATCTTTTGGAGAAGTAAGAAGTATTGTTGTGTCCACAATATCTTTGCAGTCGGCTATCACGCCATTTACCATGGCTTCTTATTTGGTTGTATTTTGCAGGAGAGGCATTGTTGGTGAATCTTGCTATCGTTGTATCGACGGTTGCATCTATGAGAGCAACTGTGTTGATGGTTGTTCCATAAGATAAACTATTCTTAGGAACCCAAGCAAGTTTTGACTTTGGAACCTTAAAGAGAAGAGACTTTGCCACCCACAGTGAACGACTTTTCTTGGTCTTGGTTCCATATCTGCGAAGCGGCGTCTTTTGAAGATTTTCAGAGAATTGCTTGCATATATTTCTGCACCTAGCATCATTGTGAAAAATAGACTTGCATAATTCACATCTCTTGGTTACTTGGCTAGCAATATTGATGGTACCTTTGGTGGTTGTGATGCTTTCACTTTCAGTAGTATTCTGGTTGTCTGACTCTTTTGTGAAGATACGGTTGTAACTTGTACGGTCATATTCATTCTGGCTACTTTCACGAACTGATCTTTGTCCGTTCAAAAATCCAAGACCGGTACGATTTCCTGACTGACGTCCTTGTTCAAGTATGTCATCGAGTTTGGATTTTCCAGCATTGAACTTCACAACAGCGATTTCCATTCAGGTTATCTTCTTGTCTTTTTCAACAGCAAGACGGTTCACTTTTGAAAGAGACTCTTTCAGTTCCAGCACTTGGTCACTGAGAACCTCGTTCCGTTGTCTTAATTCTTCTACAACCGTGGATAAGACTTGCTTTTCAGAAATAAACTTTTCTTTGTCGGACTTTGCTTGGTCATTTAGAGTCTGATTTTTCTTCATCAGTTTCGCTATAGTTATTGAGAGAGCTTGCTTTTCACCAATCAACTTTTCCTTGTCAGAATTAAGGTTCTTGCTCAGGTTACATAAAGATAGCCATTTATCAAAAAGAGATTTGAATGATGTCTGAAAGTCTTCTTCAGAAATATCTTCATCTGAATCATCACTTGAATAATTGTTCTGATCAAGAGAGTGGTGTGATGCAGTGAACGCAACATGGTGGCTAATAACTTTTTAGTCATCTTTTTCATTTGAGCCATTATCACTGGAAGAAGTGTCGTACGATCTAGTCTTCTGCTTCTTGATAGTGTTAGCACATTCTGACGTATATGACCACATTCGTCACACTTACGGCACTTGATTCCTCTTCTTTTGACTTTATCATCGGTAGTACAACCATCACTATAACCATGATTGTTTTTCGTAGATTTGCGGTTACTGCTCGAGTTACTGTGTGAAGAACCACTTCGTTCTCCTTTAAAAGGCGGTCTCTGAATGTTAAATTTCTTCAACATTCTACCAAAAATTTTACTGAGAAGAGTAATATCATCCATGGTTACATCACTTGTATCATAGCCAGCTACATCACTAGTACCATCATTGGTTGCGTCGTCTCTGTGATCACGTTTGATACAACTTTTGAATGCTACTCCTTTTTCTCTTTTTGCTTGAGACATATTCATCTCAAAAGTTTGAAGAGATCCCATGAGTTCATCCAAATTCAAGGTGGTTGTATCATTGGCCTCTTCGATGGCTGCAACCTTGGCACTGAAGCGTTCTGGTAATGACCGGAGCGTTTTTCTAACCAATTTTAGATTAGAATACACTTTTCCAAGTTGAAAAGCTTGATTGGAGATGTAACGAAGCTTTCCATTGAAATCCGCAATGCTTTCATCTTCGGTCATACGTAGTTCCTCAAATTTTGATGAAAGCATTTGAAGTTTTGAGGTTCGAACGGCAGAGGTTCCTTCATGGAGATTTTGCAATGCTTCCCATGCTTGTTTAGCAGTACCACACATAGATATGAGTCTAAATTGTCCTTCGTCAACAGCAGATACGATCGCATTTAAAGCACGACAATTCGCAAGGGATCCGGTCTCATCTTCGGTACTCCATTCACTAAGCGGTTTTTCAACAAATTCTCCTTCGGTATTTTTCTTCTTGGGAGAACTCCAGCCATGTTTCACAGTGCTCCAAGCTTTTGTGTCAATCGATTGGATGTAGATAGACATTCAAGCTTTCCAATACGAATAATATGTTTCGTCTAACACCGGCGGTCTTACAAGAACAATATTTTCGCGCGAACCCATCGTGATTCGAAGAACACCTAGATCTTTCCGCTGCCTTTGAAATCAAAGAGAAACTTTTACAGCGACATGCTCTGATACCAATTGAAACGTCGCGTTCTTCGGTTATGTGGAAAATAACGACAAATAAACATACGCAAAAATAAAGAGACACACGCAATGTTTTGTTAACGCAATTCGACATATATCTACTCTGCGGGGCCCTCACCCAGATTAATCAACATGGATAATTACAAGATGGACGTTACACAATCGATTTGTTCACCGAACAACAAACTGGAAAATACACTCTAACCAGTGCGACCAGCGATGTAACCAGACTTGTAACCTGCTGATTAAGACGATGACACGGCGGCTCGGCAAGCGGATAAGGCGACTTCCGGCGAGTGTCGATGAATGCGTACAAGCACAGCACAGTTGACGATCACTGAAGCGCTTCAGACTTCTTCAGTCTTCTTCTAAGGAAGAAAACGCCAACAGTGGATCTACGAAAAATATGAGAAAATGACTTAGAAGCTCTCTGTAACTCTCAACGTTTTTCTCTCACTTTATGGTTGAAAGGATGCACGATTTGGGAGCTCTAGATCAGTTTAAATAGAGCCCAAAAAGTTCTCAACAAGACAACCACTTCTTCCACATTTTTAGGCTTTTTACTTAGTCTTTCCTAGACTAAGTATATCCTCTATAATTCGAATTTTAAATGCTCATTCAACTCTGATATTTGACCAGCAGATAGGAGAAAACGAATTCCTTAAATATCTAGGTCAAGACGGATCAATTCTTCTTTACGGATAAGGAGATCGCAGATATGACCATTCGTATGATCAACAATACTGCCAAACATATAACTGCACTAAACTGTCAAATAAAGACAGTTTTTCAACATTAAAGAATTTTTGCACATCAGAATAACTAAATATTGTGTGAACCAAATAAGTAGAAAAAAACTACAAGAATTGTTGAGTTTAATAATGGGTTATTTCGAGTATGTTTTCATATTTCCATACTTGTCTTCTTCTCTTTAAGTGAGTTACTTTTTCTTAAGCATGATCAACGGCTAAACTTGATTATTTTACGTTCTCTCTAATAGTTGAATTTCAAATTTGATCTTTATCCTCACGGTCAATCGGTCCATTGTCGTCCATGTGCATGTCCAGTCCAAAAGCAATTATCCTAGCTTTTAAAAAATTAAACATCATCTTAATGTCGAATTACTTGTTAATTTTCTGTCTAATAATTGAGGGTAAAATATACAGTAATAAATATGATGGAATATAACTCAAATGAGTTCTGTTTTGTGCATAAAATTCAAAGCAATTTTTTCTTATCCTGAAATTGGACATTGAATTCATAGCAAATACAAGTACTTTTTTGGTGGGGGGCAAAAATACCTCAGAACTGCAGAATAGTAACATCAAGACATAAACAGCCATTTCAGTCCCGAAAGATGGTGTTTTTAAATTGTTATCCTCATCAGTACTTTTACCCCAAAATTCAAAAATCTTCAAGAAAATCAAGAGAAAAAAACTGTGGCACGTCCCGAATGGTAAAGGGAAACTTGCAAAAATGGCTCAAAAATACACCATAATTCAACTTTTAAACTCATATTAAAAAAAATACATAATTCTAAACTTTGTCTAATTTTAGACATTTTTACCCCTGATTAATTAATTCCTAAACTGTCCCTAAATTATCAAAAAACTGTCCCCAAAATCCAAATTATTGTCCCTAAAATCTGAAGAAACTGTCCCAAGAATGTTGCTCATACAACCTCCCACAAAACTGCCCAGAAAACTGTCTCTAAATTACCAAAAATTGTCCCCTAAATTCAAATTACTGTCCCCAATGATCAATAGAAACTGTCCCAAGAATGTTAATCATACAACCTCCCCAATGTTAATCAGGGGTAAAAATGTCTTAAATTGGACAAAGTTTAGAATTATGTATTTTTTTAATATGAGTTTAAAAGTTGAATTATGGTGTTCTTTTAGCTATTTTTGCAAGTTTCTCATGGTAAATGCAGCGACGCTGCTCCACAAGCACCACTTTTGAGGCACTTTTTGTATAGCTTCTGACCAAAATGTTAAAAAGTAATCGAACTATTACTAATGACAATTTGTGTTGGACGCGCGAGGATGGCGACGACGGATTGAGGAACACAAACGACGAGGATGACGAATGACAATTTGTGTTGCATAAGTGAAGCTCGACTATTAACAGTCATGTGCAACTGCGTGAAGATACGAAAAATGTTTTGTCTATCACTAGATTCAAATGTCGTGAGGAAACGTCGTCTAATTATGTCGGACAATAAGACCTAAAATGTCGAACGTTAATTGGTCGGCAATATAAATAGTTAAAAAAATTAAATACATTTAAATATAAATAGTTAGCGAATTTTCTGTATTTTTATATATAAAATTTGAACTTTCGACAACGTTAATAATAAACCGTACCGAAAGTAAAATATACAGCTACTTTACCGTATTTTTTGAGTTTTTTTTTTTCCTCAAATATCCCTTCTTTATCTTTGTGTTTAAACCGAAACTTGTTATTGCTTACAAGATTGTTTCAATAAATAAGCACATTGTTGGGCAAGCAAATCTACAAAATCTTGTTAGTTTTGACAAATTATAAGTTCAAAGGAGAAAAAGTGGCATTAAGTCCGAGCATCTATTATCTATCAATCAATCACCGCCGTCCCCTCTTCTTACCAGCAGCTGCGCGCGGTTTTTCTACGGCAGCCGATTGGGGTTTCTCAATTACTGTCCTACCCCTTCTTTTTCCAAGTGTCGCGATTGTTGGGATTTGGCTGTCTTCTTGTTCGAGTGAGCTCTTATTCGTCTCAGGACCTCCGTCTTTTGAAGATGCACCTTCCTCGTTTTTCGGTGCATGTTGAACACTCCAGCGTGCATTTCCAAACCATTTGTCAACCTGGAAATATAGACATTGGAGGGCGGTAAGAAACATGAATATAACGACATTATAGCGGGAAAATATTTCTTTCGGCAGTAGAAATAACCTGCTGAAACCGGATTCCTAGCTCTTCAGCCAACTTTTCCTTAGCAGCTCTGTCCGGATACTGGTTTTCCTTGAAGGATTTATACAGTCTCTGCAATAACAAATTCCTAAATAATTAAAATTTTGCGTGAATTTATCGAGCAGAGACATAGTGTTACACGTATGTAAAATTTCTCACTCTTAAATTATACTTGTTTAGGTCAATTAAAATTTAAATTATGTTTTATGGTTTGGGATTCAACCCGTTAGTTGTAACGTTTTTGTTCAATTTAAACGACCCTAATTGAAAGAGAAAGGATCCAAGAACTGTTTGATAAATAAGTCGTAAATTAGAGTAGTTCATCTCAAGGGCTTCAGGTAGACACTTTCAAGATATCCCCAGTTCTGTGCCACTGATAAAATATGTGACCGTGGGACCGTACCAGCTCGTTTGTAACGAAAGCATGTCAGCACACATCAATAATCTCAAAATGTCAATTTATCGATTGGGAAATAAGTTGCATAAATAAAGTTACACTCAATAACTAAATCAAATTTTACTTATATTCATGGAAACAAGAAACAATAACGCCGTACCTGAATTACAGCTTCACCGAGTCTCTTGTTCGTAGATGATTTGGCTCTGCCGCTTGTAGATCCAGACTTGGATGTGTCATTGCATGATTTACCTTGTGAATCGTTTGTATCATTTACCGAAGTTTTTCTGGGTGGTGCTGTTGGTGTAACTTCATTGTCGACATGGCCATTATTAATACCTTCGGCAGATCCGCGATGTGAGACTGAAGAAACATGTTTGGTAGTTTTCTTCCTTCTTCTCGGTGCGGTTGAATCGTTCCACTCTTCATCATCACTTGAATCAGTATCTATGTTTCCATAGGTTTCCTAAGAAAAAATATGCAAAGAAAGGTACACATAAGTGGAAGTTTAGGAGTAACGTCCAAGTAACCCGGTAATTTCTAAGGCAGTTATCTATTACAGACATAACATTTAAGATTAAGTATCTTACTTCACTAAGTAAATTAGGCTATCTAATTTGGTTTTTTTGTTTGATCATGTCATTTAGATCATTTTATTTGCGCATTTAATTTAGTTAATTATGTTCAGAGTTTATATTGGTCGGATGCGGTCCAATCTATTAGGTTGTAACTGTTCGTCTATATAAAAGACTTAAAGTTAATGAAAGAGTTCAGCATTCACAAAATTTAATCTCTCAGAAAAGGAAAAGGGATATTGGGCTTGGTGAAGATTAGGAAAACTCTTATTTACCGAGATCAATTTCAGGCCGGACATTATCCCCCCCAATAGCAAGCATAAAATTAAAAAGTAATAAGGCTTGATGTATGTTAATCGTGTTTCCGAAATCACAAAGACAAGAATCAAGTAACATAAAAATAGATAAAATATAAATAATGTTACGTCACTACCGTGTACAGATTAAAGTAGCAGGAAATGAACTTACGTCGTATAGCCTTTTATAGTCCAGTCTTTCTACTTCTCTTTTCGCTGAAATGGGTGAAGAACCATCTTGGCCAAGAGCCGAGTCTGGCATAGCTAACAGTTTATCGTTTAACGACGACTGACTCCCACGGCGTTTAGAATTTCTTTTAGCAACCGATGATGAGATGTCGGCTTCGTGATTTTCCAAAAATTCATTACCAAGTACAGCATTAAGATCCTCGGGGTCGGATGAAAAATCAGAACTTGAACTTTTTCTTTCAACATCGTCATCCAAATCTGGAGCATCAGGGTCAAATTCGTCATCCTCTGAATCGTCAGAAGATAGTCCTACGTTCTGATCATTTTGAACAAGCTGGGGATCATCGGGCTCGAAGTCGTCATCTTCTGAGTCATCAGAAGATAGCCCCAAATCATTCTCTTGTTTCTTTGGGGCCTCCAAGTCATCAGAACCAGAATCAATTCCCTCAAGCTTCTCGACGGTTTCAGGACGGGCAGGGTCATAGTCGTCATCCTCAGAGTCGTCTGAAGAAAGCTGAGGGTTGTTATCGTCTTTTCCGTCTCTTGATGCAGCCTCGGGAAAAACTTTCTGCAATTAGTTAAATAGAACAAAAAAGTGTTAAACGACAGAATAGAAACACGGTAAAGCACATATTAGTGAAGCGAAAGGAAAGGAGCTGTCTCATTGACCACCAAGTAGGGCTGAAAATAAACCAATAAACGGAGTATAACCAACCAAATTTTAACTGATACCACTTCTATAACCAGATCGAGTATCGATTACAGATTTAGCATAAACAATTAATTATAATAATAAACGAATTTCGGATTTTGAAAAAATTATATATCTACCTAAAGTGTTAATTATGCCTTTTTACCTATATTAGTCATTAAAATAAGTTAATATCGCGTTTAACCGAATTATTTCAAACAGGTTTAATTCTATGAAGAAAAATTCAAACTGATTAATAACAGATAATCAAATTAAACCAACTAACCAAACTGAGACCAAAATAAAACCAGATAAGCAGATCAAATACACGATACAAATTACAGCTATCCGCTAACCGAATAACTCAATTACACTTATGGAAGGAGCCAATCATAACCGAAGCGATCTCAACCGTACCTCCCAGCCGTCAGTGACTGAAAGATTTGTCCCTTGTGACTCATTGAGCAGATCAACACAATCTACCTTGCAGTCACACCCAGGACATAACCAACCATCTTCTTCTGTGGGAACTGTTGGAACATTTTATTATAAAAGAGAATGAGAAAATCTTCAACCACAAAAAACCAAGGCATATAGATCAAGAATCAAAACCATACTGTCTTCACTCAGCAAAGGCGGTTCCAAACAGAATTGGTGGAACCCACGGTCACAAGCACCGTCGCAGAGTATTATATCATTACCGGCAGACACGTCTTCGGACCCGCATTTCGCACAGAATATCTGCCCAAAGCATTGCCAAACCCTAAGTTATAACTCATTAAATAAAGAACAATAACAAAGTAACTTTTTAAATAAAAACAAATAAGCGGAAATGAGAGGAGAGAGTAAATTTTTATTATCCATGCAAATTGCTGAATTTGAAAGGTTTCCTACATCCTCACTGTCAATCTGCCCTTCCGAATCAAATAGAGAATTTGGAAATCTTCCTTCTGCGCAAACCGAGTCAAGCTGTTGAAATAAATCTCTTATTTTCAATTTACGCCGCAGTATTTCAGATGTAGCTCGTTGAAGCTCTTTTTCTGGTTTTAGTTTTTCTAGGCTGCAAAGTCAGAAGAGCAAGACAAGTTAAAGAAGTTCTCAACAGCAGACTACTCATATTATGTTCTGTTTTCTCAGTTTCAAATAAAAAGGGGGCCTTCAAGAATTGAGGAAAAATATTCTAGAGTACGATAAATATTTACGTGCAAATCATGTCAAAGCCATTCAAGAAATACCCAAGTATAGTTGCAAAGATGACCCGTTCACAAGGAAAAGAAAATGAGCCCATGGAATATGCACCTGTTTCCTTTCCATCCTTCAAAAGAATATGCATCGATGAGGTTTTGCTCATAATTTATTCGGTTGAGAAAATATTTCAAGTTTTTCCTAATCCGTGAGAATTCATCGTTGACAACTTTCGCCGCTTCTTCCTTCAACCTCCCCTCTTTTTTCTTCTTCGTCCCATTACCAACAGCATTCACATTGCCAATTGATTCAAGTGGCTTCGGTTTCTCTTGGACTTTGGAGCGCAGAACTCTTTCGCTACCTGATGAAGATCTCAACATGTACGTTTTCGTTCTTGATTTGGAAGCCCGTTTATCTTTATGTCCTGATTGGCTTGCTTTTTTCACAGACTTCTTAGGGGGGGTTTCAAACTGCTCAAGACTAGAAATTTGGGTCACATCTACAGACTCCAATTGTGTAACTCCATTGATATTCTCTACACCTTCAAGACGGGGTTTCAAACATTCAGTAGAAATTCTGTCAGATGTGCTCATTATGATTGGAACATCGTGAAGAACTCCCGAACAAAGAAGGTCTTCTTGTTCAGCTCCCGTGCCAAGCGGACATCCCTTGATCGAATTCTTTTCCGTCTGACAACTTCTAATTACATCAGAAGAATTAATGACCAAGGTCTCACCAGTATTATTTCGAGCAACAGGTTCTAATGGTTCAGTCACGACAGAGCCGGGCACTACTACGGAGTTGGAGTCAGCATTATCTGTTTGCTGAGATGCTTCAGTATGCTGTACGAGTTCCAACGGTTCATGCTCGTGAACCTTTCCTAATATACTTTGGTCGGGATAATTACACATTGTAGTTTCTTTGCTCAACTTTCCAGAAACTGTGTCTAAGCATGTAGCATCGGCCATAGTGAAACAATATGACTGGGCCAAGCAGAAATCAGTATACGTGTCTTTTCAGTAACCGAGAAGGACAGATCCCGGATTAATCCCAATAAAAAGGTAGAACACAAGGACTCAGCCGACTTCCGACATTATATATAGTTGAGGGCAATAAATCTTTATCACAGATATCACTGAAATCTATAAACTCGTTAAAACTATTAAAGAGGCTGTTCTATTATGTCCATAACATAAACCTGCAAAACGTGAACGAAACCTAGTTACAACACAGAGATAAGATTTCCCGCAAGCACAATGAAAACAGATTCATATGCATAGCTTAAGATGGTGTAGCACTTTAGAAATCGAAGTGACCTTACTAAAATTCACCTAGATATCGGTCAAAATAACAACGAAAATCCGAACCCACCCTATTTCTTTTCTTTTTGTTACCATAAGCCTACAAAGTTACAAGAATATAACTGTACTATGGATTTCATTGTTTCAGCAATATACATTATCTTGCATAATAAAGTGGTTAGAAATGTGCATCTCTACGATAAAAACTATCAAGAATTGCTCAAAGGAAAACCCAGCATAACAAGTATAAAAAATCATAATTTGAATGGCAAATTAGACCTTATCGAATATGGATATCATCGTTCATCATATCACCGACACCAAGCTTCCATATTTCGGTCAGAACATTATATTGCGTGACGAAATGACGAGACACACAAATCTTATTAAAAAAAAAAAGAAAAAAGAGCCGAACTAAGTATGAAGAAAGGTTCAAATCGATAAAAAGCAGCAAGAAATGGCTACAGCGAAGCCTATAAACGAAAACCCGACACTCGTAATTCCTATTTCTATCTCCGCTGAAGAGACGAGCCTCGGAGCTGAGCTAGTGGCTGGGAGAAGTTTCCGAAGGAATTAAGCTTCTTCTCTTCAGGTGGAAGCAAACCATGGATATGGCAAACAAGAAAACAAGATTGCTTACCTGAGATGGGAGAGCTGAGACGAAGAATCTAGAGTGCAGTTTCATTGGGGAACACAATCGAAGAAGATAATATCAGAGAACGGATCTCAGAGAGAGAGAGAGAGAGAGAAATTTCGCGAAAGTTGTGTTCGCGGTTGGAGCGAGCGAGCGAGAGAGAAAATAAAAAGAGCGGTTCTAAAAGGATCTAATTGGGCCTCCAAACGCAAAAATTGAGCTTGGGCTTGGGCTTGGGCTTGGGCTTCCTCTACTCTCTCTATATTGTAATGCAGAACAATTTATGTATGTATTAAGGAATATAGATATTAGCAACCTATAACTCTAAATTATTACTATTGGTGCACTTATACTTTAATTTTTAATTTTTTACATATAACTTAAAGTTCTTTTTATTTTATTTTATCAGATCTACTGTTGGGCGTTAATTGACCGAGTTAACGTCTGACTTAGGTCTGACAATTACGATGAATTGAAGGTATGGACGCGATGTGAAGACGTTAAATTGTTCAGTTACGCTTTCAAGGGTAAAACTGATAATGAAATAAAATTTTGAAGGTATTTAGTGCTAAAAAAAACGTAGGGTGTATAAGTGGACCTATAGACATAACTTGAGGATATATGATGCAAATATAGGGAACGTATGTGATGCCGATATCTTCGGACTTTCCTTCATGCAGGCTCGGGACAGGAATGAAAAGAATTAGCGGAGGATCTTCATCGCATCTCAGCCATCATTTACGATTATTTACCTTGATATTTTATTATTGCTTTCTCATTTACTCTGTGTTTTAGTGGTATTTGTTACCAAGTTTATGTCATTTCCTTTTATGCTTTTGGAACCTATTTACATTGGCTGTAGCTTTATTTTTGAGGCAGTTGTTTTTTTAATAAGAAAAGTCGAGCTCTTGATTGCAATAGTCGAGTTTTATCTCGTCTAAGATCCGTTCTTCGTGTTCAACGCAATTCTTCCTACACATGTATGCGACCTAACACCTAAGTACCGTGGTTGCTAGGATAGCCTAGTGGTAATTCCACACTACCTCCAAAGTGGAGGTTGTGGGTTCGATCCCCACCGCAGCAAAGCTGCCTTCAAAAAAAAAAAACACCTAAGTACCCATGAAGTAGTATTTTTTAGCGGCATAATCTTATTTTTTACTTTTTAATAGATTAGTATTCAATGTTATGATTTACAATCATGTCTTATTATTATAGTTTCGTAATTTTGTTCATAAAAACAAAGTAGCTATTGTTTTTTTTTTTTTAGAAAAGTATTTATATTTGTGCCATTAAAATCTCTTTTATAGTCTATAAAATTAACTATCTTATACACCTGCTTATCACTACGGAATGTACTCATACATCAATAAATTTATTGATTTCAATTGTTTATTAACATAATATATATATATATATATATATATATCAATTGGTATAAACCTTTGTTAAACTCCAATATTATGATGTCGTTCTTATGCTTTACGACATAAATGGAATTATGTCACTATTACATGTGATGTCTAAATGGATGCCTATTGGCTAGTCCCGAATGCTATTATTGAGTGTCAACTTTAGTAAAGCGAGGCATGTGTTTTAGACCTCCTAATTTACTAACAAAAATTTTTACTAAAAAAGGACATCAAAATTTTGAAAAAAGACGCTCAATTTTAAGAAAAATTAATATTATATATGTAAAATTTATTTGTATTTTTACCTAGGATCTCTACTCAACTCAGTAAACGCGGAACTACGTTGATTACCACAGGGACTAAAGCCACCCTAAGAATTTTAAATATTCTATTAGCGTAGAACAAAATTCAATGCCAACTCCACTAACATACCAAGCCCAGCCCCACTAGACTCTAGAATTGTACGCTTTCTTTCAATTGTTTTTCTTAGAAAATAAAAAGACCCAAAAACAATTACACGTTGTGAAGGTAGCGACCATTCACAAGTGCGCCTACAAGACGCCACTAGCGCCTCTACGCCCACGCCCACGCCCATGCCCATGCCCACGCACCCGACCCCGAGCCGGAGCCGGTGTCGCGAGGGCGGCGTTGCGAAAGCGTGAGGTGGCATGGTCTCGTCACCTCGCCTCCACACGGCACTCATGTGGCATACTTATCACTATGCCACATGTTGAGCTCACATCACTATTGTTTTCCTTATATATTGCAGAAACTCTTTGTAATTAATCAATGTGGGACTTTTCACATTCCCACATTTACTCTTCACTCAACACATTATACTAGCTCATTTATTAGAACATTTATTGGTCATTTATTATTAATAAATTCCAACAATCGATATATATATTTCTTCCCATTTAATCGCCGGCATGCCTGTCGACAAGCGATATATTTGTAAAATGGAGAGTGCGAAACGACATCGATATCGGCATTTAGAACCATGCTTCATATTTATGTTCGTACTTTGTACTCTATGTTCGTATTTATGTTCGTACTCTATGAATTTATTATGATGACTAGCTTATAATTTTATGTTATGTCGACATTATGTTATGAGTTATGACTTTTATCTTATATGTCTGTGTTATGTTATGACTAATGAGTGTGTTTTCTATGATATAACTATGTGTCGTATTTTTTAAATAGGTAATTTAGAAACTATATATAAATATGATTGAAATACTAAAAAATATTATCTTCCAGAATATTCGTCGATATTATGATCGGCAAACGATATATTCGTAAAATTTATGCAGTACTATCAGCAAGCGATATACTCATTTCTTCTTATTTATCCGTCGGTAAGCGATATATCCGTGAAATGGAGAGTGCGGAACGACATCGATATCGGCATTTAGAACCATGGTGTTAACATACAAGTTTATTTATTGTTTGAATTTATTTGTTTGATTTGCGTTGACGTCATCACTACCAGAAATAGTAAAAAATTAACGAAAAAATGAATAAGGTCTACCGATTCACCAAAAAATGTGAACTTGAATACTTTTTCATAGTTTTTTTTTTTTTTAAGTTGACTTTATGCTGCTCTATTTTCAAATAACTTGAGTACTTTTGTCAATAATAACCTTTAGTTAAATCCATATATATATATATATATATATATATATATATATACACACACACACATTTAATATACCATAAGAGTCATATTCAATTGAAAAAAATCCAAAAAAAAAAATTATTAAGAAAAAAACTTTATTGTATGCTAAACAAGCTTACCTAAAGAGATACAATATATTTCCTTGGTGAAGATAGTATATTAGACATGCATATTTGATGAAGGAAGGTTCAGAGAAGAAGCAAAAAGTGGAACATCCACACTAATTAAGAGCAAATGAACTTCATTAATTATTGACTTAACAGCCGTGGCTGTTGCTTTTTGGACTGCACAAACAATTTGACCCACCAACATAAAAAGCTAATTAAGAAATTACCATTTGACCAGCCTATTTACTAAAGGAATTTCTAATATATATTATGATAATATAATTAAAATAGACCAAGTAGTTTCTATTTTTATTTTTTTTTGTTCAAAAAAAAAAATAGACCAAGTAGTTTTTGCCAGTGTTAATCCCACTATTTAAGTCACCAGGAGATATTAGGCTCTATTTTCATAATATGCAACCCTCTTATAATAATGCTCATATATTGTAAATATATCGTGAAATATTTTGGTCATTACTGTCACGTACTCTTTAATTACTGTAAATATATTTTCTATTGCAGATTATAAATCTAATAATGAAGATAAAGATATATAAGAGCTATATTGAGTTTGACAACACAATTACCAATTCTTTTTCAAAAAATAATGCTAACATGGCACAAGTTCAAGAATATATATATATAGCTATTAGCTAGTACAGAAATTGGTATTTATCGTTGTTTTTTAAAGAAAAAAAAAATTGATACCTGTGCCGCTATAAAAAGATAATAAGCAGCTTGGAAAGAAACAATATGCGCACGTTAGAAACTAAGCACTCGTCATTTCACGTAAGAAGTTGGGAGGAAACATCCTTGACACTAGGGTGCGCATTGCACACCCCCACTTCACTAGTATACTGTGGGCCGCTTTAATACGTGAGGCAACAAATGTGGTTGCTATTTTCCACTTCCTTTCCACGTTTCTTCCACTATTCGACACTATAATGAACTACTTAATTAATTAATATATTATTATTATTATCTATAATCATTATGTTTACGATTTTTATATGCATATATTTCAACTCGAACACGGAGAGACTACGACCTTCATGTTCCACATGTCTCCATTTTTCTTTAGAAAAAAAATTTATGAATCGACCAATATTTAAATTTGAGTTTAGTTAATTTGGTTATTAACTTATACATATGTGTTACGGCCAGTTTCTGAAGAACCGCGTGATGGTGCAAAACTACTAAATACATATATTGAGATAAATAATAAGTGTTAGTTTTGAGTTTTCGTCAGTCGGTACGAAGAGCAGCAACGTTGAAACGGAATAAAATTAGTGGCAGGAAGCAATAATGACATAAGAATTTATACTTGGAACAGGAAGCAATAATGACATAAGAATTACCACGTACAGTATCATGAGGTTTCACCTTAAAACTAATTGACGATAAAATTTAACACTTCGAGACCGAGATGACTCAACCAAAAATATAGAATGCGGGCAACAAGCCCGGGAGGCTCCTCGATAACCAAGGAGCCCAAAAATGGGCCAAAGAATAAGTATATGGTCTAATGCTTGAATTTCTGGTCTAATACGAGTCATTATAACATGTAACGATCATTTTGAAATTTGTTTCTTGCATTATTACATTTACTAACCAACAAGAAAAAAGTTTAATATTAGACTCATCAGTTAGGTATGTATTGAACATATATTCAGGAGTTCAAAATATGCCAGTTGTGAAAGAAAAAAGAAAAAAAAAGAAGACATTTACATTTAGATCTAATGTAAATTCAGAAAAATTACATTTAATTAATGACACCTTAGTAAATATATTTATTTAATTTTTAATTGCAAAAAGCGGCATGAAATGATGCAAATGATGAATATTTTATAGATTTATTTGAAAGAGAGAGAAAAAAAAGTTTGTCAAAGTGGCATGTGTATACTTATAATTTTAACAACAAGCTCTTTAATCTAGTATACTTTGTCAAACATATATGAATATATATACGACAAAAACTTCAAGCGTCCATTAAAAAATTAATTCTACTTGTCCTGTAATCAGATAGATTTTTATTTTTATTTTTTATAATCACGTGTCGAGGTAATATATTTATTATTATTATTGTATACTATAGCTAGTCCCAAAAATGTATGATATATGTTAAATGATATGGCGAGTAATATATGCATGCAATGTGTGTGTGTGTATGTATATATATATATATATATATATATATTCCTGCATACACGGAAGCAGGAATTTGGGGCAAGTTGCTGTAGTTTCATTTGAAGAATTGTGTTTGCGAGGTAAACAAAATAAGAGTCAAAGGAAGAAGAAGCCAAATTATATTAAGCTTAATTGATATACTCAAGAAGCTGAGAGCATATTAATTAATACACTTCGTAATTACAAACGTTGACCACTTCTACGAGAAGAACGTACAATCATGATATACAATTATATATATATATATATATATATATAAATCTAGTGTGTACAAGATCTTTACAGTTTTTTGAGTTCTAGTAAGCGAATTTAGGTTTACCGTACGCAAGGTACATTTCAAGACATAAATTTGACAATCTCAATATAGTTAATAATATAACATTATTTTAAAATAATTTTAAAACTGAGGAAAATTTGTAAAAATCAATAGGAACAACCCAACTAGAACTAGTATGTTAAAGGCCAAAATACCGACTTGTTCTTAAGCTAATAAAAGTTTCTAGCTCCAAAAGATTCCAAATTAAGAATCTTTTGCTTTGGCTCGTTCTCAATTTCGAACAATTTTATTTTTTTAGCCAAAACAAGCTTAGGGACCAAAATTTCGTTTTAGATTTGGCCGTTTAAACGTCATTGCTCCTTGTACTTTCATAAACTTTTAAATTGCCCACTATCTTTTTAAAAATATCGAAAGATGTCAACTTATTTATTACGACTTAAAAATATATTTTTGTTAATTTATTTTTGAACGAGATCAATATTCCATTTTTTTTTTTAATAAATATGCCTCATTAGTGGCAAAAACTTTTTTTATACGTCAATTCAAAAGTTCACAACTTACGAATATATCCTTAATTGACCTTTTTAAATAATAATAAAAAAATAGACCTATCTTTTGGCCAATTACACAAATTTCTGCGAAATTTTGTCCAATAGATTATGCAATTAGGAGAATTTTTTGAAAAATAAGTATATATTTGAGTAACACGAACCTCAGCACATCTATAGATGAACATGATCCCATCGGAGGGAGGAGTACTTTTTGGGAATAAAAATTGATTTTAGGATATATTCAAATGTAAGTAAGCAATTTTCCTGATAAAAATTTGAGGAATAATATTTAGGATCGAGTAATCCAGATAAACTAGCAGTTTATCACCGGTTTTTTTTTTTTTTTTTTGTTCACTGGTAAGTTTATCCCAATCGACGAAACTTATTGATAAAAAACCGATTCAAAATTCAAATGAACTGTCCAAAATAAATTCAAGATAACATACTCTATTTTCTTTCTCAAATTGCTCATTCTCTCTCATTTTTTTTAATGTATTATCGACGATAAGTCTAAGATATATCATTTTTTCTCCCAGCTACATTCTTCACTTTGTATAGCAAAAGTATTCAAATTTAGATTTAGTTGTATGACCAAGGTACTAAATTATTTAGTTGCATTGTTGGATAATAATATTACCATAATCATTGATAATTACAGAAAACCGGTAAACCAAAATTTTATAAGTTATTTTTCGATTACCCAGTTCTCAAACGATAAACCAATGATAATTACCGGTACACAGGCAAAAACGATAGCTTGAACCTTCATATTGCAGGGATATTTTTGTCATTTACATCATAAAATATATATTACTCGTCACGATAGTGATGTAAGCGTAAATAAATAAAAGGAAGAGAATAATGCAATGATATATATATATAGAGAGACAAATAGGTATATAGTTGAGTGGTCCAAGCACAATAATATAATCATAAATGTATGTGTTGAGTCCAACAAAGCGAAAAAAGGACCGGCACTTTTCTTGCCCACTTTCACTTTGCTTGGTGGGATCTCCTTGTCGACAATAAGTCAAAAGCAGATAATTCCAGCTCATCAGAAAGCAGAGTTTTCAGCCAAAAACAGAAAACTCACTTTTCTTCTTCTTCCTCCTATCTAGAGCTGCGCACCGTTGCATCGCGATGGGTCGCGACTAAAGTCGCCAAAATCGCGAGTTGTCCGGTCGCGATGCGTCGTGGCATGGCTGGTCGCGATGCGTCGCGACGTGGTCGCGATTTAGCGAGGAAGGACCAAAAAAAGGGCTGCGGCAAAAGTTATTTTTTGTTTCCAATGTTTAATTTTAAACGAAATTAATTAATTAAGATAATATGATTAAATGATAATTAAATCTCAAAAAAATCGTTTCTGATGTGGAAGATCAGTCGGAACCGCAACCACAGAGCATACTAAGACTTTCAAGTGATTATTATTTAATAATTATTAATTATTAAAAATTAATTATTTTTTTTCAATTATTTTTTTCAATTATTATTTATTACTTATTAATTATTATTTATTATTTATTATTAAGTACTAACTTATTAATTAATAAAAAATTAATAATTAATGAAATAAAAAAAGGATTAAAGGTTATTACCCGGTAGAAGGACGTCGACTTCGTCGAGGACGGGCAACGGAGGCTTCACCGCTATCTTGATTGGAAGGTTGAGGAGAACCGCGGTGGTACACCCCGATATTTGAACCACGGATCGAGGGCGGCGTTTGATAGTCGTCGGGATCGGCATCGTCGAGACGTTGGGTTTGGTCGGGATCGGCATCTTCGGGACCTTGAGGTTCGTCGGGATCGGCACCTTCGGGACCTTGAGCTCCGTATTCGGCACCTTCCCGTAACATGAGATTGAAAAAAGGATCGTTATTTCCCCCCCTACATTGAGCCACCGCGTCGACCAACTCTGGGGGCACACGGTCGGGATTGGCGTGGTGCTGGGCCACCGCCCGGACTAGACTAGGTCTTAGAGACCGTACTGTATCGTCGGGATAATCTGGATTGTGAGGGGAAGGGAATAGTTCTGCCGGTAGCCTAACGGGAATGTAGTCGTCGGGACAAGTATCCGATGTTCCCCCTTGTAGAAATTGGGGTTGCAAATTCCTGGCCGCCCTTCGACCCCCGGAACTACCGCCGCTTCTTCGAGACATAATGATAGAACTTTAGGAATTTAGAAAATTGGAACTTTGGGACTTTAGAACTTTGGAACTTTGGAGATTGAGAGTGGAAAAAACTTGGAGAGTTGAGAGAATTTGAGAGAGAGTTGAGAGATTGTTGGTGAGGAAATGAGGGAGGAAGAGGTGGTATTTATAGGGTTTTAGGAGAGGGTGGGGTGGGTGAATAATTATTGTGGTGGGTGAAGTGGGTGAATAATTGTGAGGAGAAAGTGGGTGAAAAAATATTGAAATTTGAAATTTTAGGGTTGGAATTCGAGTAAAGTGGGTAATAATTGTGGTTGGGGAATAAATTTCGGGTAAAAATTGTGTTATTTTCGCCACCAACAAACACAAATTTTCACTCCTCAGCCACACGATCAACGACGCGGATCGACCCCTCACACGTCGCGATTTCCCCTCCTCGTCGCGACGAATCGCGACTTTTGCCGCGTGAATCGCGACGCGTCGCGACTCGCACTGTAGGCGTCGCGACGCGTCGCGTCGTGAGTGGCGACGAAAGGTGTGCACCTCTACTCCTATCCATTCCAAACATGAATTAAATTAGAGTCCTTTTTATGACCGTACCAAAAAATACACAAGACCTTACTTTTGAGTCTTTGACACCAATTTCGTTCAAGCAAATCGGTCTTCAGAGCCGGCAAGCAATGCATGTTCTCGATTTTTGCCTATTTCACCCTATTTTACAATTCTAATAATTACGGTAAAAATACTCAAATTTTGACGCAATGAATAAGTGGGAGAGAGAAAGTGGCGAAAATATTTTAATGACGGCAAAAATATCTAAAGTTTAGTCAAGAACCTCTCGTGTACCCAAAGTTTAAAAGTGGTGGCAAAAATACCCAAAGTCGTATTTGGGGAGTTGACCACTTCATTCTCGTAATGTCGTTAACTTACTCGTTAACTCTGGCCACATGGAAAAACGTGGGTTGGTGACATAATAATTTTTTCCACGTGGACGAGCCCACATCAGTCTCGTTTATGAAAAAATAACGAATTAATACTATTTTTACCGTCATTAACCCAATTTTGTACAAAGAAGTTAGATTTATATTTTTGCCCAAATTTAGCTTGAACGGGCTACTCTTAAAAAAGTAAAAATTAAAAGAGGTTAAACTAAAATTTCATATGAAATGACACTAAAAATATGAAACTGGAGTATGTTGTGTATAATTTTTTTAAAGAAGTCGGTTGAACACCACTCTTTACCCTCTTTGAGTCCGCCCCTGGCGGAGGGGTCTATAGTGAAAACTTAGTTAAAGAAGGTACTCAGAGTCAATAAATGTGAGGTAACGTATTTATCCATCCCTTTTTTTTTGTCGGACGTTGTTATTAAATGATATCAAAGATACACATTATGTGGTCATCCATGTATCTAACATCTTTTTACAGTTGAATTCGATGAAAAAATGTGTTGCCTCATATTTATTGACTTTGGGTACTTTTATCGTTTTTTTTATTATTTTAAACTCTTGCAGTTTCTAATGGTCAGAATTTATGTATTTTTGCCGCAATTATCTCATAAATATACATGTATAATATAATTGTGTTCCAACTTCCAAGGATATTTGACTATTTGTATATAAGTATCTAATATTTGTACTATTAGAGGCAATAGTAGGAGAGATATAGTTCTGTCTATCTCAGGTTCACGTTTAATTGCACGGGAGTATGTGTATGTTTAGGATTAAACTTCAAATAAATATTAATTATTGAGCATCTTATTAAATTTGAAATGTATTCATGTCTCTAGTTTAAAAGACGTTAATTCAATATAGGTATAATTGAACCTCGACGTTATTTGTAGTCTTTAAGTACTGTTGTTATTATTATTATTTTTTTAAAAGAATATGCTGTTACATTTGGAATAAAATTAGATACTTATACCCGTTTGAATAATCAAAGTCTTTGAAAAGTTGGTAAATTTCGACGACTCGCAGCAAGTTTGAATAATGTCTATACCAAGGTCGTGACACAAGTCTTCAAAGCAGCATGCTTTCTTTCTTTCTTTCTTGTTTTTATTTTATTTATATTTAAGTAAGTAAACGATTCGAATTATTATGTAATTTCGTCAACTTTCTCTTGTTTTGACGCACGTTTTTCTTAATTTAATAAAGCTAAGTTAAGCAAAGACGTCTCCATAGTTAACGTTGAATATCCAGTTCCATGTATGTACACATTCTTGCATAAATTTATACGTGTACATATACATATAATGTCGGTATAATATTCTTAAGACTCTAAATTATAATATATATATATATATAGTTATTGTTAGGGAATAGTCACCGAATCCCCTTTGAACCGAAGACGAAATGATGGCAAGAAACGAAATAAAAATGACACCGGAGATTATAGTGGTTCGCCCCCAATGCGGGAGGTACGTCCACTTGCCGCTTGCAAATATGATCCACTAGAATCTCCAACGGAGTTGTTCGAATACACCCTCGAGCTCACTCACTCTTCCCTTGTGTTGACAAGTGTTTCTCACTTCAAGAACAAAACCCCTTTGTTCTTCCCTTCACCAGAAATGGTGGCTACAACAGAGAAACTAAAGCCCTCACAACACAAGCTTTCTTCTCCAAGCTCTTCACACAAAGCTCTCACCTTTTTTCTCTTCTTGAAGGTTGAAGAAACCCATGAGCTCTCTATTCTTGGCCTTGGTCAAAGCTTCTCCAAGAAGACAACTTTACCATCATGAAAGTCTAAAAGCAACATAGAGGAAATACCAAAATTACCCCTAGGCTAGTCATGACTTTCCCAATTAAATTAGGCTTCACATATTAACAATCTCCCACTTGAAGACTAATTGCAATCACCCGTCTCCAAGCTTGCAAGCGGCGGCTCCGATTATCACTCGAGGAGCCCAACTGAAGTTGCACACAACTTCAGTTTCTCGTATGGCACGGCCTTCGTCAACATGTCCGCGGGATTCTAACTTCCCGCGATCTTCTCGAGAACTAGCACCTCGTCCTCCAAGGCCGATCTAATGAAGTGGTACCGAAGTTGTATGTGCTTTGTCCGGGCATGATAAGCGGGGTTCTTCGCCAAATGAATGGCGCTCTGGCTATCGCTATAGAGCACGTAGCTCTCTTGATTATGGTTCAACTCTTGTAGAAAAGACTGAAGCCAAATCATCTCCTTCGTAGCCTCCGTTATAGCCACATACTCGGCTTCACAACTAGAAAGAGCAACGATCTTTTGCAACCTTGAAAGCCAACTGATTGCCGTACCTCCGAATGTGTAAACATAACTGGATGTGCTCTTTCTACTGTCGACGTCCCCGCCGTTTTCCGCATCGACGAACCCTTCAAACCCCGAGCTTGACTTGCGAAAGCACAACGCTAAACTTGAGCTTCCTTTGAGGTACCTGAAAATCCACTTCACGGCTTCCCAATGTTGTTTGCCCGGATTGCTCATAAATCGGCTAACAACTCCCACTGCATGTGCAATGTCAGGCCTCGTACATACCATCGCGTACATGAGGCTCCCGATAGCCGAAGCATACGGAACCTTGTCCATGTGTGCCCTCTCTTCCTCGGTCTTTGGCGAGTCATCTTTAGATAACCGAAAATGGCTACCCAAAGGAGTTCCAACCGGCTTGGCATCTTCCATGTTGAACTTCTTGATGATCTTTTTCACATATTCTTCTTGTGAAAGTTTCAACCCATCCTTGCTTCGGATAATCCTCATCCCGAGGATTTGCTTCGCGGCACCAAGATCCTTCATCGCAAATTCCCTTGACAATATTTTCTTCAACTTCTCGATTTCATGAAGATTTGCTCCCACTATGAGCATGTCATCGACGTAGAGGAGCAAAATCATGTAAGAGTCTTCAAGTCTCTTGAAGTAGCAACAATGATCCGCCTCGCACCTCACGAACTCGGCTTTCTTCATGAAAGAGTCGAACTTCTTGTACCATTGTCTCGGAGCTTGTTTCAAGCCGTACAAACTCTTTTGGAGCTTGCACACCATCTTCTCTTTGCCTTTGACCTCGAAGCCTTCTGGTTGTCTCATGTAGATCTCTTCCTTCAAATCCCCGTGAAGAAACGCCGTCTTCACATCCATTTGTTGAAGGTGTAGATCTTCTTTCGCCACCAATCCAAGGACGGTTCGGATAGTTACCAACTTGACTACCGGAGAGAAAATCTCGGTGTAGTCAATGCCTTCCTTTTGTTGGAAGCCCTTCACGACCAACCGCGCTTTGTAGCGCTTTCTCCCGTCGTGTTCTTCCTTTATCCGGTAGACCCACTTGTTGTGTAACGCCTTCTTTTTCGCCGGTAGCTCGGCTAATTCCCACGTTTTATTGCACAACAATGAGTCCATCTCGTCCTTCATCGCCAACTCCCACTTGCTCGATTCATCGACTTCCTTAGCTTCATCATAGCTCTCGGGTTCACCCTTGTCGGTGAGCAAAATATGGTTGAGCGACGGTGAGAACCTTTGCGTTGGCCTTCTCACTCGAGAAGATCGGCGTAGCTCGGTGATCGGCGTTTGTTGACTTGACGGGGGTTCAACTTCTTCATCGCCTTCTTCATCACTCTCATGCCGATGTTCTTCTTCTTCGGCTGCTTGTTCTCCCACTTCCGGGGCAGCCCTTTGCGACTCGTGTGCCGGAAACTCATTCAGATCAACCACCGTTGATTTTTCATTCTCCGTTACGCGGCTTTCTGGGACTTCTCGAAGCTTGTCTTTGTACAACACTTGTTCATTGAAGATGATGTCCCTGCTTCGGATGATCTTCCGGTTTTGGTCATCCCAGAAATGATTACCAAGCTCGGAGTCACCATAGCAAATAAAATAACACTTCTTAGACTTTGCATCAAGCTTACTTCTAGAAGTGGCATCAATATGAACATAAGACAAACAACCAAACACTTTCAAATGATAAAGGTTTACCTTCTTCCCTCTCCAAGCCTCTTCCAGAATTCGGAAATTTAATGGAACGGATGGTCCTCGGTTGATCAAGTACGCCGCGGTGTTAACCGCATCGGCCCAAAACGTCTTCGGTAGCCCGGAGTGTAACCTCATGCTTCTTGCACGCTCATTTATGGTCCGATTCATCCTCTCCGCTACCCCGTTTTGTTGAGGCGTTCCGGGGATGGTCTTCACCATCTTAATCCCATGTTCGGCACAATATCTCTTGAAGTTTCCGTCAATGTACTCTCCGCCATTGTCGGATCTCAAACTCTTCAACTTCAAGCTTGTCTCATTCTCAACCAAAGCTTTCCACTTCTTGAAAACGGTGAACACATCGGACTTGTGCTTCATGAAGTAAACCCAAAGCTTTCTTGTTGAGTCGTCGATGAACGTTACATAGTAGTGTGACCCTCCGAGGGAAGCAACCGGGGCCGGTCCCCACACATCCGTGTGAACCAATTCTAACTTCTCGGTCTTCAACTCTCTCCCTCCATTTGAGAAACTAACTCGCCGTTGTTTCCCAAGCACACAACTCTCGCACAAATGGTGGTCCACCGACTTGAGCTCGGAAATCTTTCCGTCTTTCACGAGAATCTTCATACCTTTCTCGCTCATGTGTCCGAGTCGATTGTGCCACAACTCGGACTTGTTGGCATTTTCCACGAGTGCGGCCGAGTCGGAACAACTTGTCGTCATGTAAAGGGTGCCGGTCTTATGGCCGCGGGCAACGACCAAAGCACCCTTTGCTACCTTCCACGCTCCACCGCCAAAGGTTATCGTGTGGCCTTCTCCGTCGAGTTGGCCCACCGAAATTAAGTTGCGCTTCAATTTCGGCACATGTCGAACCTTCTTAATCTTCCACGTGCGTCCGTTTGGCATCTTCAAGGTGATGTCCCCGGTACCAACAATATCTAGTGGTATGCCGTCGGCCAAATAGACTTTCCCAAGGTTCCCCGCAACGTAGTTCTCCATTTGCTCTTTGTTCGGAGCGGTGTGGAAAGACGCTCCCGAATCAAGCACCCAACTATCAATCGGGCTATCAACGGACAACAATAGCGCATCACCCTTATCCTCAACAACTCCACTGACCGGGTTGTCGGCCGACAAGAATAACGCATCACCGACTTCTTCGGTAGCCGCATTTACGGCGTCTTCTCTGTTGTCATGTTTCTTCTTCGGAGCTCTACAATCTTTCTTCATGTGGCCTGTTTTACCACAATTCCAACACTCCATTTTTCGTCCGAATCTTGACTGACCTCTGCCATTTCTTGACTTTGATCTGCCCTTGTTCCGGTTGTGGCTCTTTTCGGTTCCTCTGCCTCTGTGTTCTACGTGCAACGCAGAACTCGACGATGCTTCCCCTGAATCGATTCTCCGAACTTCCTCTGCAAGAATACGATCTCTGACATCGTTGAACTTTAACTTGGCAGTACCCTCGGAGTTACTAACCGCTGCCCTCATCGATTCCCAACTCGGTGGTAAAGACGCCAACAAAATTAGGGCACGAACTTCATCATCAAAGTCTATTTCAACGGACGACAATTGATTGACTATGGTGTTGAACTCGTTCAAGTGAGTAGCTACAGACCCACTTTCTTCCATTCTCAAATAGAAAAGTTTCTTCATGAGAAATACCTTGTTGTTCGCCGAGGGTTTCTCGTACATATCGGAGAGAGCTTTCATCATGCTCGCCGTGGTCTTCTCCTTCGCCACGTTGTGCGCGACATTCCTCGACAACGTCAACCGCACAACTCCGAGCACTTTTCTGTCGAGCAGAGCCCATTCCGCCTCATCCATATCCTCTGGTTTCGAACCCAAAGGAATATGAAGCTCTCTACCGTAAAGGTAGTCTTCGACTTACATTCTCCAAAAGGCGTAGTCCGAACCATCGAACTTCAAGCTTTGCACCAACCCATCGTTTCCACCCATCGTCTTCTAGATCGCATTACAACCCGGTTGCTCTGATACCAGTTGTTAGGGAATAGTCACCGAATCCCCTTTGAACCGAAGACGAAATGATGGCAAGAAACGAAATAAAAATGACACCGGAGATTATAGTGGTTCGCCCCCAATGCGGGAGGTACGTCCACTTGCCGCTTGCAAATATGATCCACTAGAATCTCTAACGTAGTTGTTCGAATACACCCTCGAGCTCACTCACTCTTCCCTTGTGTTTACAAGTGTTTCTCACTTCAAGAACAAAACCCTTTTGTTCTTCCCTTCACCAGAAATGGTGGCTACAACAGAGAAACTAAAGTCCTCACAACACAAGTTTTCTTCTCCAAGCTCTTCACACAAAGCTCTCACCTTTTTTTCTCTTCTTGAAGGTTGAAGAAACCCATGAGCTCTCTATTCTTGGCCTTGGTCAAAGCTTCTCCAAGAAGACAACTTTACCATCATGAAAGTCTAAAAGCAACATAGAGGAAATACCAAAATTACCCCTAGGCTAGTCACGACTTTCCCAATTAAATTAGGCTTCACATATTAACAGTTATAGTTATAACAAAATACATGAATTAATTAATTAATTTGCAAAAGAAACAAGAACTGAAACATGACCTCACATGGGGGCATGAAACTTCAAATATTAGACTCGATTTTAGGATAATGTAAAGTCGGTTGGACACTTTCAATATGTTGTTATTAGATTCTTTTCATAATTGTTACCAAACAGAAAATTATTTTTATTAAAATGTAAAAAAAAAAAAAAAGATTCCCTATACTTTACACATATATACTTACACTGTATACATATATAATAGTCGTCTGTGCATGCCAATTCAACTATTAATATTATATATTATACAGTTTTAAATTTAATTGTATTCAGTCCGGTGGTTGAGCAACAACACTTAGGGTTATAAGCTAACATAATTTAAAACAGAAATCTTTTAGTAAATACAACGACAAGTAATTAAACTCATATTTTTAGTAAGCATTGTTTCCAGAAAACGGCAGGAAAATCTTAGAAGTATAATTCTTTGGAATAATTAAATCCGTTTGTCTGGAAACACAGGGAATAATAAATAAGAATATGTTTTTTTATTATTAATATACAAAAAATGTCTGTAATAAAATAAGCATGCACCAGTTTGTGAGGAAGCGTGGAGGAAACGAGTGGCACGTGACTGAGTTTGCTGCGAATCTCTGTGAATCTCGTGGCGGTTGAATTCTATATGATTTGTCACCATCGCTTTTAATGATTTTATTTATTTATTTATTTATACGTATAATATAATATAATTATAATGTAATGTAATGTTGCCAAATAATTGAAAATAAAGTACTCCCTAGTACATTATGCAATAATGTGCATTTATATATTTCGTGGTCCCAAAAGTGAGACGATGTTGCGTGTTTTGAGTTATTTGAAAGTGAATATAATGATTAATTAGTGAATCGATATCTCATCAAATAATCAGTAGAACAACATCATTTGGAGGTTCTTGTAAATACTTATTAATTATAATGTTCAGATTCTTATTTTATATCTCATAATTAAAATTATGCTTTAAAAAGATATTCATTTTTTTTCTCTGAACTATTTTTTTTTCTCTTCTTAAAACTTGATTTTATTTTTTAATAAGATTGTTCAAATCATTGTTACTAATATTTGCATTTCATTCTCGACCAAATGGGACGGTGTTTTGTTTACTTCATATTTATTTCATGCTTACGTGTGAGAAAAATAGCGCTTTTCACCATACTGCAAAAAATTAGTCTCTATCGTCGAATTTGAATTACTAATGCCATTGAATTTCGATGAAATAGATTTCAAATTGAATACAAGTTTTTAGTTTTTCTGATGAATTTTAACATACCTCTTTATTTATATTTTATAAAGCTTGTAGTGTTGTGTTAGACAATGAGTGAACAATGTGTGAGTTGAAGTTACATTTATGCGAAAAATTGGTTATAGTTTTGTTATAGTTTTACGATAACATATTGTTGAGTTGTGAAATTGAATTTAGCAAAAACGCTACAAACACCCAATGGAGAGCAGTTTTGTTGAACGGGAATGGTAAAGCTCGTTTTTCAGGGGTTTAAAGGTGACGGAACTTCATAAGCAAATTTTAAGGGTATTATAGCTATATGTTTTATGTTGGAGCTTTAGTTTTTATATGTATGGCCATGAGTCGTTATTGTCTGTATCATAGCACAAAATGAGAAAGAGGGATCAAGAGGTTTATAACTAATAACCAAGTTATGAATTAGATTATATTGTAGATTTGCAAGCGACATGTGAATGCATCTCATACATTTAGAGCAAATTTCTACCATCTTTTGATTTAGTTGCTCTATTTTTCGACTCGAAGAAAAATCGATGGATTCTTTTATAAAGTTTACCAAGGAATTTTTATGTAATAATAATTTTATATTTAATAAATATAAGTTATAATTGTAGCTTGTATAACAATAAAGGTTATGTTTATTATTTACAATTTAATACGATACAATTATAAGTTTTTTTAATAAGAAAATTAAAGACAATTAAAAGTGTTCGTAGAATATTTTGGGGAATAATCAAAATATAGTGCTTAGTTTTTTTATTTCAAAAATCGCAAATTCGTGAAAAATTTATCGATAGATTTCTATCTTTACTTTTTGAACAAAAACGACAAGTTGTCGACAAATAAAATTCAACAACGATAATGATACAAAAATTTAATTAAATTCTAAAAATATTTAACTAAACAGGTTTGACTTTGAGCACGAGCAAGCGAGCGAGCATGTGAGTTGAAGGATCGCAAGTTGAGCACAACAAATCATTAGAAAAGAATTAGCTTGGGAGCAGGGCCGGCCCTGGCCCCTTTCGGCAAAATTTTTTGCGGGCCCCCTGCCAAAAAAAATATACTAATATTTATATAATTTTATTTTTATTTTTGCAAATCCCTTAACAAAAGGTAATTTTTTTTTTAACATAGTAGTAAAAATAATATATTAATAAAATATCACCAATAATCTATTAAAGGTTTTCATGTATACGGTGAAATTTAAATTTAATGTGTTATTTCTTGAAGATAAAAATTAGATAACTAACAAAAGAAATAAACACAAAAAATTAGTAACAAATAAGTGAGAGAAAACATAATAAGGAGATGATTTGCGTGGGAGTCTGTGATTTTTGCTCGACTCGATAAGATATTAAGAGCCATATTAAGGGATTTGTTGCGCGCGTGTGAACTCACACTTCACTCATTTGGGGGCATCTGTCTCACGTGCGAGCCAACCCCCACAGTTGAAGCTGTCGAGTGTGCCGGCACAACATCGCTGTCCAATCCCAACACCCCCACCAGAAAACAGACGCTTGGTTGGCTTCCCACGTGGCACTCCAAGGGCCCCACTTCTTGTCTGCTCAAACCCAGCTTCCGTCTACGTGTAGTGGGCCCCACCCTGTCCCCCTACGCGCCTCACTCGCGCCAGACATAACTCCCACATCCTCATTTTCCTCGCCTTCTAATTCTCTATTTCGAGATTTACGGCGAAAGTAATCGAATTTATCAATTTTTACAAATTATTACTAACGTCATATTTTTGTTACAAAAACACTCCTACAATGTCAAATGCTATTTTTTTTTTGGAAATTGTACGAAATGCCCAATTTTGTGTCAAATCTTTTAAGAAATGCTCTTTTTTTTTTTTGAAAGATAAGAAATGCTCATTTGTGAGAGTAAAAAATACACACAATGGAAAGTTTTTTAAAAGGTTTGACACAAAATGGGCATTTCGTTCATTTACCCCCTTATTTTTTGCTATAAGACACATCATATTACTACTTAGTACTTATGCTTACATGTCAAATATAGGCCTCTCCTAATTGTGCAATCGGCGAACGGCGTTGTCACCGCAATCAGAATACGGGCAGTAAAACACGGTCGAGAGGACGATCGAAAGAGACCCACATATGACATATAAGCACAAATAATAATGTGGTGAGTGTAACATGACAAAAGCAAAAAAAAAGAGTAAATACAATAAAAGTTAAGATTGATAACTTTTATCCTAAAAGATAATATTAGTAACTTATCTGCTAAAAACTAACTAATTCAGTAACTTGTGCCGGAAATTTCCATGTTGTAATCCGTTATGGCAGCCTCTTCCTCTTGGAAGCACCCTAGGGTGACGTGGCGCTTCTGGTTTTTGGCCTCCACCTATATAAAGGGCCTTCCAATCTCCAACCCAGCCACAACAACAACACAACACTCTTCACCTAATTCCGTTTCTCATAACAACGCGCTCTCTCTCTCTCTCTCTCTCTCTCTCTCTCTCTGTCTCTCTCTCTCTCTCTCTCAAAACGTTATCCAAATCCCAATAGCAAGTAAATTATTCAGTTCAGGGACAACTGTAATGGCCGTCGACGCTGCGCTATCGTCCCCGCTCGGCCCGCCGGCCTGCGAGAAGGACGCCAAGGCGCTCCAGCTCATCGAGGAGATCACCCGCAACACTGACGACGTGCAGGAGCGCGTGCTGGCCGAGATCTTGGAGCGCAACGCCGAGACCGAGTACCTGAAGCGGTTCGGCCTCAATGGCGCCACCGACCGCCGAGCCTTCAAGGCCAAGCTCCCCGTCATCACCTACGAGGATCTCCAGCCCGACATCCAGCGGATCGCCGACGGTGATCGCTCCCCGATCCTCTCGTCCCATCCTATCTCCGAATTCCTCACGAGGTAAATTCCGTAAATTAATTCTCTCCCACACACACACATACATTGTATGTATCTGAATTTTCCGAGCTCTAATCACTCTTGGAACCGAATTACAGTTCTGGTACTTCCGCCGGGGAGAGAAAACTGATGCCGACGATCCAGGACGAGCTCGATCGCCGCCAGCAGCTGTACAACCTCCTCATGCCGGTGATGAACCTGTACGTCCCGGGGCTAAACAAGGGGAAGGGGCTGTATTTCCTGTTCGTGAAGTCCGAGACGAAGACGGCGGGTGGGCTGGTGGCCCGGCCGGTGCTGACGAGCTACTACAAGAGCGAGCACTTCAAGCGGCGCCCTCACGACCCGTACAACGTCTACACCAGCCCCAACGAGGCCGTTCTCTGCGCCGACTCCTTCCAGAGCATGTACTCCCAGATGCTTTGTGGCCTCCTCGACCGCCTCCAAGTCCTCCGCCTGGGCGCCATTTTCGCCTCCGGCCTCATCCGCGCCATCCGCTTCCTCCAGCTAAACTGGTCCGAGCTCGCCGATGATATTCGTGCCGGCTCCGTCTCCCACAAAATTACCGACCCCGCCCTCCGCCAGCGGCTCGTTCAGATGCTCCGACCCGACCCTGCCCTCGCCGACATCATTGCTGCCGAGTGCGCCAAGGAGAATTGGGAAGGAATCATCAAGCGGATCTGGCCAAACACGAAGTACCTCGACGTCATCGTCACCGGTGCCATGGCGCAGTACATCCCGACGCTCGACTACTACAGCGCCGGCCTCCCTCTCGCCTGCACCATGTACGCCTCGTCGGAATGCTACTTCGGCCTTAACCTAAACCCCATGTGCAAACCCTCCGAGGTCTCCTACACCATAATGCCCAACATGGCCTACTTTGAGTTCCTACCCCACGAGGCCGGTTCGGGCTCGTCAAACCCGAACCCGCAGCTGGTTGAGCTCACCGACGTGGAGATCGGGAAGGAGTACGAGCTCGTGATCACCACCTACGCAGGGCTGTGCCGGTACCGCGTCGGCGACATCCTGCGTGTCACCGGGTTCCACAACTCCGCACCGCAGTTCCACTTCGTCCGCCGCAAAAACGTGCTTCTCAGCATCGACTCGGACAAAACCGACGAGGCCGAGCTACAGAACGCGGTGTCGAGCGCTTCGCGGCTGCTGGGAGCCTACGGCGCCAGTGTGGTCGAGTACACGAGCTACGCCGACACGAAGACGATCCCGGGACACTACGTCATTTACTGGGAGCTTCTGGTCAAGGACTCCGACAATGCGCCCACCGACGAGGCTCTGCGGCGGTGCTGCCTGGAGATGGAGGAGTGCATGAACTCCGTATACCGGCAAGGGCGGGTGGCGGACAACTCGATCGGGCCGCTCGAGATTCGCGTCGTGGCGCCGGGGACGTTCGAAGAGCTCATGGACTACGCCATCTCGCGAGGCGCGTCGATCAACCAGTACAAGGTCCCGAGGTGCGTGAACTTCACGCCGATCATGGAGCTTCTCGACTCGCGGGTGGTGGCGTCGCACTTCAGCCCGGCTCTTCCGCACTGGACGCCGGAGCGAAGACGGTAGTTTGACCGATCTGGGTCAACGCACAGCTCTGTTAATTGTCGTTAAAGTATTAGAATTTTTACTCTTGTAACGTGGAAAGTGTAAGTTTAATTTAGGAAGTTTTTTTTTTTTTTTTTTTTTTGGGGTTCAATTCAACTAAGTTTCATGAATTGTGACTTTCATCATGTTATGGGAAAAGTAACGAATTTATAATGTGGGGTTGTAAAGGTTTTTAAAGATCTAATCTTTTTTTTTTCTTTTGCTTTTTGGAAGGATAAGTTGATGTATCCATTTTTTATCGTTCATGGGAATTTTTTTCTTTGGATCTTTTGAGTAGTCGAATATGATTATGTCCGGTGAAAGTACTGTATTATTGCTTTATTTGTCGTCTTTCTTTTTTGTTTTGTTTTATTCTTCAACAATAAATCTGACCCCATTTCAGAGATCATCAATCTTTTCAACAGAAAGAAAGAAACCTTTTGTTTGTCTATAAACATACATAATTAATGATATATAAAATTGAGTGTAAAAGTTAGGAAAATTTATTCAAACAAATTTAGGATATATTAAAGGCCTCACGAGCCACCTCTAAATTTTGTACTTGAGTTTGAGCTTATATTACATTTTACAAAATTATCCAAAAAATATTTTAATTTTGTTATCATCATTAAAATAAGTAATAAAATAAAAATATATGTCACATTATCTCTTGTTAGAACGTTGTTTTTGTGACGATGGAACGAATGTGTAACGAGATGAAACTTTGCCATTAATTAAAATTTAAAATTAGTGTATTTTTCGCCAAATGAACAAGCTTATGAGATTTCACCACAAATGGAAAACAAAATATATTTGAAACTATTATAATAAGTTTTTTTTTTATTTAATTTTATAAATTGTCACCACTTAACACGAACACATGTTACATGATCAAACAAACTATATTTGTGCATCACGAATCTTGCGCCACATTAATTATTGCTTTGACTGCTTTAATGTTGAGGTCTAAATTTATAGTCAAAAACATGTGCGACCCAATTTTCTACTCGTACAAAAAATAAAAATAAAAATAAAAATAAAAAAATCGATAGCTTCCTTCCTATAGTTGCGTAGATTCTCTGGCATAAGTACATAACATAATTATATGTCATTATGTTGCACCAGATTAGTGACCAATTGTTCTTTGACACTCACTGGTTTAGATGACTCATTCATGCTGTTTTATTTTTTATTTTCTTCATGTTGCAATATTAATTGTTTGCATATATAGTCCACTAAATCTGTCAGAGCAAAATATATGATCATGTTACTTGTATTAATTTGCAACTCTTAATTAATACATTGCAATTATGGCTGTTTAATTTCTTACCTTAGATATACATATATACATATAATAAATATGCGCATATTGATAGTCATTTCCTCTTTCTAATCATGTTATCAGCTTCTATGTTTAATGTTTTTAATTTCTAGATGAGCTTTTGGCTTATGTAAAGACATAATGAATCGGTGGCAAAAATTTCTAATGTTATTTTTTGTTAAGATTATTAGGGGCCTAGGTGAGCATTTTAGACCCAACCCGATGGCCCAACCCAATTCGTTATAGACCCGACCCCAATCTAACCCGCCCAATCTAACCCGCTCAAAATTGGGTCGGATCGGGCCGGACCCGACTATTATTCGGGTCGGGGTCGGGTCCAAAACCTTGGGTCGGGGTCTCCAACCCGACCAATATAATTAATATATATTTCATATTGATTTTTTATTCAAGTAGTGCAATCTATAGTCTTTTAAAATTTCTCATCCTCAATTTTATTTACATTCAAAGACCTTTCAATCTCTCATTTTCATGTTTTACATTATTTAGTGTAAGTTTGTTTGATTAAATTTGTTTGGGTATTTTTACTTGAATTTTGAGTTACATTGATGCATTTTTTTTCATATTATTTTTTGTTATATAAGATTAAATTTTAATTAATCGGGCCATGGTGACCCAAACCAACCCAACCCGATTTTTTATCGGGTCGGTTTGGTTCGGGCATTAAAAAATTTTGGGTCGGATCGGGCATTTTTTTTGGGAACCCGAAGTGATCGGGTCGAGTCCATAAAAAGAATCGGGGCGGCCTAACCCAACCCATGCTCACCCCTAAATATTCTCATTACTAAACGAATATTTTTTCTATAGTTTGATTTTTCTTGATTGAGTCTTTGTAGCAGTTCCGATTGCAGGGCCGGCCTTGGGGCTAGGCGAGCAGGGCGACGGCCTAGGGCCCTCGATTTAGAGGGGCCCCCCGCAGCGCTGACCACCGGAAGTCCAAGAAAAAAAAACACTTGTATCGCTATTGAAGAGAGCTTGGACGTCTGCAACTTTCTCCAGCGAAGGTGAGAGAGGAGAGAGAGGATGGATGGGGCATTGAATGTTGAAAAATTAGTAGGACTTAAATCATTATACTATATTAATGTTTTTTTTTTTAAATTTATTATCTTTTAGACTTGACATTTGTACGTGAATAACTTGGTGGGACCCATTTTTATATATAAATATATATTGTTTTTTTATCATATTTCAGTAATACATATCTATTGAAATTGAACTATATCTATTGAAATTGAACTATGTCTACCATTTTTATATATAAATATATATTGTTTTTTAATAGTTAAGTCATGTGAAATATTGTGTCTCTAATATAACATAACGTTGGACTCTGGTTGTTTTATTGATGATAATATTAATTTTGAGTTTTGACACTTTTATTTACTATTTTTTTTTTATATAAAACGTAATATGAATGATATAATTTTTTATTTTTTTATTTGTGAGTAACAACTTTTTTTTTTTAAGATCACATTCTAACATTTAAATAAATATAAAACATAACATAATATAGAGAATTAGTTTATTAATAATTGTTACAATTAAAAAAATATAATAAAAATTATTTAAATATTTTTAGGGGCCCCGAATGTTAATTTCGCCTAGGGCCCCCGTAAAGTCAGGGCCGGCCCTGCCGATTGCTTCACGGTTGATTTTTTTTTTCTTTGACAAAGAAGATGAATTGAATATATATAATTATATATAGAGAGATACTATGTACACGGGCGATACACAAAACATGTCATGTTGTGTCGTTTATATCATTATGAGTCCCGTTTCTTACTTTGTGTTCCTTGGATGCCAACCTATTTTAGATTCGACTTCACTTAGCAAGATTTCGAGCATCTATCTTTAATTTAAAAATATAGACTATTTTAACAAAATGCAACAATCATCAACATTAGTATTTCCTTATTGTCAATTTTTATTTTTATTTTTTTATAGCATATATAAGTATTAAAGTGCAAAAGTTTGATAAATGGATTTTCCCAAAATTAATGTAACATTGTCACTAAAATTCAGCTCATTAAGGTATCGGATCCACTTTTTTGAACATTCTTTCTGACTTTTTTTTCACTATCTATCAGAGTTTTTTTTTTTTTTTTTTAACATTTTGCTTCTTAAATTTATCATTTTGTTTCAATTTTACCTTTTAACATTTATTTGAATCACTATGCATTACGCAACTTTCAGAATAATTTTATTATCAATTTGCCCCATATATTTATCACTATGTATAAAAAAACGAGAGAAAACGACGATAAAGTTTAAAACAAACACATAAGGATTCATTAAACGACAGAAATTTCAGCTTCTGGGATTTGCGCATTTATATCAAGTCAGTTCTCATAACGACCATAACTGAATTACCCAACTCTCACATTCATAAACCCTTGTCTCTCTAAGACTCTCGCAAGAATGAAAAAGAAGGGAAAGAAGAAGAGCAAGAGACCCGATCAGATTCCGAAACCCCAGACGATACCATCAAATTCTCCCACAGAATCTGCCATGGAAACCGCCGGGACCGAAGCCGGTTACTACGACGAGGTGCAACGGGTCATGGAGGAATGGAGAATCAAGGCGCATTTTTCCCGGGAAGATGGGCGACGGAGTCTTTCCGAGCTTCTCCTGGACAAGAATGACACCGACGAAGAAGCAAGAACCGCTCTCAGAGCCCTGGAGTTAAGGGTAATCGATCTCACAAAGGACCTCACAATGATGACGTTCAGGTATCTCAAGTTCTTGTACTTTGACCCGAAGAAGGTTCGCGTGGCTGCGGGAACCGTCCAGCTCATGAGCCTCGCAGGCGGCTTCAAACAGTCGATGGTCACCGGGTTTTTCGTCCCCCAGATCGAGAAGTTGCACAAATTACGGAAAAAACACGAAGAGAGCGATCGCAAAGAGGACGCGGAGAGGGAGAACAGAATCTTCGCGAAGATATTCAACGGAGTTCTGTTCTTGGAGCTCGTCGCAAGCATGCCGTCCTTCCTCGGTAAAACGCCGTCGGAGAAGAAGAATTGGGCGGAGAAGATCGGAGAGTGCATGGAGAATTTTTTCAAGGAGAGACTGAAGAATCTGGAATCGGAGATCAAATTGTTGAAGGAAGAAGATCTGAATTGTCAGACAGATCAGATTAACACCGGTAATTCCACGCCTCCATTTCAAACTTACGTGTGTTGTGTATATATCATATATATAATATATATATATATATATGAACGTTTTGAAGTTCATTTCACCATTGACAAAGAAGAAAGAAAACTGTAATTTTATTATCAGAAATTCATATAGCAGAGGAAGAAGGAATCAAATTACAACCTTGCCCTTTTGCTTATCCAAGGAATCAAATTACAACCTTGCCCTTTTGCTTATCCTATACATTTAAAACAAAAAAAAAAAAACCTACCTAAGAAAGCCAGCTTTCTATAATTGCAAGAAGTTCCTATATACCGTCGGGCGAAAACCCGATGGCCGGATTCTTTTTAATAATAAGCATAATTTTGGCGGAAAACCAATTGGTATACCCGTAACTCGCAAGTATACTTGTAAAATTGGCCTCTCGCGCGGTTCTCGATTTCTAAACTCTCCAACTTTGTATATACACATTAACATATATGCATATATAAATAATAACCAGCCTTTCCATCTATGTCAATACACAGATAAACATAAAGCCCAAGATGACGTCGTAGCCGGTTTATCAACAATTTCGGATTGCGGCGTCGAACCTAAGCCAACGACGGAGCAACCGGAAAGTGATAGCACAGAAGTTGGTTCTGCAATTCAGAAGCCCAGTGTACTAACACCCGATCCTAAGCCAACGACGGAACACTCAGAAGTCAATAGTGAGGAGCTTGATTCCGGGATTCAGAAGCCCGGATTATTAATACTTGATCCTAGGATGGAACATTCTGAAATCAACAGCGAGGAAGTTAGTTCCGGGATTCAAAAGGCAGGTTTTTCAACACCCGATCCTAAGCCAACGACGGAACACCCCAAAGACAACAGCGACGAAGTTGGTTCTGGGATTCAGAAGCTTTGTTTGTTAACAACCGATCCTAAGCCAACGACAGAGCAATCTGAAGACAACAGCGGCGAAGTTGGTTCCGGGTTTCAGAAGCCCGGTTTATTAACACCCGATCCTCAGCCAACAGCGGATAACTCAGAAACCAACAGCGAGGCAGTTGGTTCCGAGATTCAGAAGCCCGGTTTACAAGCATCCGTTCCTACGCCGACGACAGAACAATCTGAAACGGTCAGCGAGGAAGTTGTTTTTGAGATTCAGAAGCCCGGTTTACTAGCATCCGTTCCTAATTCAACGACAGAACAATCTGAAACGGTCAGCAACGCAGTTGGTTCCGAGATTCAGAAGCCCGGTTTAGTAGCTTCCGTTCCTAAGCCAACAACAGAACAATCTGAAACGGTCAGCGACGCAGTTGATTCCGAGATTCAGAAGCCCGCTTTACTAGCATCCGTTTCTACGCCAACAACAGAACAATCTGAAACGGTCAGCAACGCAGTTGGTTCCGAGATTCAGAAGCCCGGTTTAGTAGCTTCCGTTCCTAAGCCAACAACAGAACAATCTGAAACGGTCAGCGACGCAGTTGGTTCCGAGATTCAGAAGCCCGCTTTATTAGCATCCGTTTCTAAGCCAACAACAGAACAATCTGAAAAGATCAGCAACGCAGTTGGTTCCGAGATTCAGAAGCCCGGTTTACTAGCATCGGTTCCTAAGCCAACAACAGAACAATCTGAAACGGTCAGCGAGGAAGTTGGTTCCGGTATTCCAAAGCCCGGTTTACTAACACCCATTCTCAAGGCAATGACGGTACTATCTGAATCAGACAGCAAGGAAGTTCGTTCCGGGATTCAAGAGTCCAGTTTACTACAACCCGATCCTAAACAAACGAGGGAAGAATCGGAAATCAACAGTGAGGAATTTAGTCCTGCAAAGCTGTCTGTTTCCGGGATTCAGTTCGAAGAGGTCAAGAGCTTCGATGACTTCCATATTCTGGTCGACGGAACAGTCCTAGACTCCGAGCTCTCCGACGAAACGAGAATGACGTACTACACGCTGTGTTGTACTCAAAACGCTTTCCTTCACGAGAATATCATCAACGGCCAGAACAAGTGGTTGATTCTCGGGGCGATCGCCGAGACCGTTGCGATTGCCGATGCCGTGAAAACGTCATCGACGACAGCGATTTCTCGCGAAGAATTCACTGTGTGGGAGAAGTCTCTGAGAGCATTCGAGCTTCTCGGCATGACCGTTAGGTTCCTGCACGCTCGGTTGTCTCGGCTTGCCGGATCTCCTGTGGAGACGGGTGTGAAGGAGATCGAGGCAAAGCTAGTGGAGCTTAAGGAAGCTTGCAATCGATTCGGAAGCGCGATTCAGAGCTTGAAATCTGAATCCCCTTGCTGATATATACTGTAATGCCTTTTTGTCCTCTGTGGAATATTATGATAGTGTTAATTTATGTAGTATCCCAAAGTTTGATAGTGAACTTGGGGAGCAAGTTTCCCAATTTTTGGAAAGCTCAGTTATTTGTAGGGTTCCTGAAAATCCTTGTGGCTTTGAGAATTAAATATAATTAGTGTCTAAGTCTTTCTAAATTGTTTTCAATCTCTACGAGAATATCCAAATTGTATTTAAGGGAAGTTTTTCATTTTTTGCTCTTTATTATTTTTATATGAGAAGGCGGCAAAAGCCAAAATCTTCCCAAAGTATTATTTGGAAGGCAAAGTCTAAACTAAAATGTTAAAAAAATAAAAAATAAAAAAAATTATAACGTTGCTTCTCTAGTAATCAAGGAATAGAGACTACAAAAGCTCTTACACTGTACTGTCATTACTCATTTTAGATTTTCTCTTACCGAAAAAAAAAAAAAAAACTTTTCAAAAACGTTAAAAACTGTTAAAACAATGCAGCGAACAGGAGGCAAAGGAGGTATCCACGTGGTGCGAAGCGATGGAAAAAAACGGCAATTTTGTTCAACCTCTTTGACCATGGGTTGAATATTTACGCTGCAATTAACCCTTTAAAGTTTACTTAATTTTTTGATTTTTCGACTTTTACTTTAATTTTTGAGAAATCATAGTACATAACCATCTTTCAACGTTTAAATTTACATTTATCAAACGTATGGTTTTAATTTCAAATATAGCTAATCAAGATGATGTGGCATTAAAAACCAATTTCTTCATACCGAAATTGCCCCTCAACCTTTTAAAATTCGTTTTTTTTTTTAAATTAATTAAACTTTTAATTTATTATTAATTATGCATAATTTTAAGGTAAATTTGTACCTGATTTTAAAATTGTATACCCAAAAAAAATTGACCAGGTCTCTCTCCCTCTCTTATTTTCACTTTCTCCTCTGCTCCAACCTACGACCTCTCTCCCTCTCTCTTTTTTTTTTCTCCTTTTTTCCTACGACCTGCAACTTCTCCCCCCTCTCTTTTTTTTTCTCCTTTTTTTCTCCCTCTCTCTTTTTTTCTTCCTCTTCTCTCCTACGACCTGCAACTTCTCCCCTCTCTCTTTTTTTCTCCCTCTCTCTTTTTTTCTCCCTCTTCTCTCCTACGACCTGCAACTTCTCCGACGAGATGGGCAGCGTGAATCTCGGCGGGATAGGCGTGTGTTCTGATGTTGGAGAGCTTGATTCCGGTGGTAGTGGATCCAGTGATCGGGAAATCGAGCTCCTGGTGACGCCGGCTCGATCGCCCTCCGGCGAGGTATCGGCGGAGGCTAGCGACTCGTTGTCATCGCTGCAACGTCTTCCTTCGCCGTCATCGCTGCCGTGGGGAGGAGAGAAGGCCATGGTCGAGAACCAGATCCTAGGCGAGTTTGACGAGGATGATACGAATTTAGGGTTCGATGAAAATGGAAGGATGCTTCGTCGCCGGTGGAAGAGTGCTTCACTTCGGGTGGCTGAACAACGGCATGATGACCGTGTTCGGTCATAGCTACGACTTCGGCGACGAGAGCGGCGAGGCCTCGGCGCTGGAGGAGATGGTGAGCGAGGGGTACAACCTCTTGGGCGTGTTCAAGTGGACTGACTACTTCCCTCTCTTGGGGTGGATGAACCTGCAAGGCGCGAGGAAGAGATCGAGGGCTTTCGAGGAGCACAGAGCCAACAAAGGTGACAAGGTCCGGGTAAATGTATGTTAATTCGTGTAATTTCTGTGTATTCGGGTTTATTCGAATGTAAATGCATGTTAATTTGAATTATAAATGTGTGTTAATTGGTTTATCATGTAAATGTATGTTAGTTCGAGTTGTAAGTGTATGTTAATTCGAGTTGTAAACGTATGTCGTATTTATTCGTGTAAATGTATGTTGATTCGAATTGTTAATTTGGTTAATGTTTTTTAATTTAATTTTTCTAAAATTATTAATATGGTTAATTCGAATTAATTTGGTTACGAAATTTGAATTTTTAGGGTTTAGAAATTGAAAAACGTTTTCTATATTTAAATTTGAAAATTACTTTTAAATTTGAAATTCAAATATTTGTTTCCTAATTTATTATTTTATTAATTTTTTAAAATTAAAAAATAAATTTGTATTAATTATTAATTATTAGAATAAATTTTAAATTAACTTATTAATTCGAATTTTAATATTAATTATAATTAATAGTAAGGGTAGATAAGTCATTAATAGTAAGGGTAGATAATTAATATTAATTATTAATTATTATAATTAATTATTGGCTATGTCACAAAATTAACCAAACAATGGCTATTTTAACAATTTCAAAACATTAAAATGGCTAATTAGCTTAAGCTCCCTTAATTTTTTACCATTGTCTTATCCGCCACTGATTTTTTCACGTAAGGTGTCACGATCATCAAACTTGACTACTATAAGAATTAGAAACTAAGATAAAACATAAACGACACATTAAGACTGTAAAAGGATAATATTCATCACTTAAACGACAACAATTTAGAGTGTGACATATTCATACCTAAAATCAAGTCACCTCGCTCATAACAGAAACTTATATAGTAGTCTCTCTCTCTCTCTCATGGATTAATGTCCGAAAGACAGTAATCTTGCACGTTTCAACGGTTTTTGAATGCCCGACTTTAGCATTCTGTCCGGATCAAAGATCAAGTTTGAGTTATCCGAGGTTACGGTTTCTAGACGTTCTGCGATTACGTTTTTCTTGTATTTCTCCGCTGCATCACTCTCTCTCAAGAATGAAGGCAAAGAAGGGAAAGAAGAAACAAAATCGCCATCGGATTCCGAAAGACCGGGAACCATCAAGGTACATTTTAGTGATCAGTTAAACATAACCCGAATCATTACCGTCGAATTTGTGCAGTGCCTGAAACAATTCATTCGCATTGCAGAGAATCTGCGAAGAACACTGCGGAGAACGCTGAAGCCAAAGAAACCGCCAGAACCGAAGCCGATTACTACGATAAGGTGAGTCTGTGGAGAACTCAGGCGTCCGTTTACCGGGAAGAAGGACGAAAGAGTCTTTCCGAGATTTTACTTGAAACTAGCGACGCTGACAAAGAAGCGAGAAGTGCCCTCGAAACCCTCAATTCAACTGTAAAGTCCCGTAAACTGGATCACTGTAATGACGTTCAAGATTCTCAGAATCTTGCGCTTCGATCCAAATAAGACGCTCATAGCCGCTGACACGATCCGCCACGTGAGCCTCGCCGGCGACTTCAAATTGTCGATGGTCACCGAGATGTTCGTTCCCTTAATCGAGAAGATGTGCAGAAATCAGACAGAACGCAGAGAGCCGGATAGCGAGGAGGACGAAAAGAGAGCGAACGGAATCTTCGGAAGGCTGTTCTACGGGCTCCTGTTCTTGGAGATCGTCTCGAGCATGCCGTGGTTCTTGGATACAATGTCGCCGGCGCAGAAGAAGGATTGGGCGGTGAAGATCGACGAGTACATACAGAAAAAACCGGGTTTTGAGACAAGACTGTGGAATGTGGAATCGGAGATAAAGTTGTTGGAAAAAGAGAAGAATCTATTGCCCCTGTAAGAATCTTTTCCCTTGATCAATCTCCATGAGAATATGCAAGTTTTTTTTTTCCTTTTAATTTTATTTGAAGTTTACATCATATATACGGGTATTCTTAAATTGAATTGAAGTTCGAATGCTCAACCAATTGAATTTCTTTTTAAGGACTATTTGGAATCTAAAATATTGAGCAATATTTTATAATCTCAATTAGGTGTTTTGTTTTGTGATTTTATTTAGTTCACTGAATTTATTTTGGTTTGCTTTTGTATACACCTTTTCAAGTTAACCTAGAGAGGCGTTTTCTCCCTTTTTTTTTTCACTCATTTTATTTCTCGATTGTTCTCCCCTCCGTCTCAGAAACGTAGCAATTGACCGCCTCATGAACGCCAACGTCGCCACCAGTCCCGCTGACAATCCACCGACGAGAGCCGAGCACTGAGGCCAACCACCCCCAATTTGCTGCTCAGAAAATCACTCGTTCACAAGTAAATTTAGATTTGATCTTCTTTTGTTTGGGTTTGTTTAATGGAATCTAATTAGTGCAAAAAATTTATACTAGATTGAATATTAGAGCTACGAGATTCATAACTTTTCGTGCAGGTTCATAATTTTTTTCATTACAGATTAAAATTTAAGAGTAGATATCCGAATTTCGATTGTGATTGTTTAAGAGATTAATTTTTTTTAACAGTGGACAGCACCGCATATAACCTCCAAGATGAGATTTTTTTTATATAAATATTTGCAAACGACGACCCTTTGTTTAGAAAATGATGAAATCAAAATGTTCATGTGACGCTATTGAAGGTGAAGGTTTTGAAGGAGTGTCAATGTTAGCCATAAGTTATGGAATTTATTCACAAACACAGTTGCAATTCTCTGCCATTACATATGAGAGTTTAGAGGTTTTATTGCTAACAATGCGCAATTTATTATTCATGACGCTTATGTAGTTAAAACATAATTCAATATAATGTACATGATAATGTAAATGTTTATATTTTATGTAGTTATAATTAAAAGAGATTAAAAAAAGAATCATGTAACAGTTAATTAGTTTATTTTGTCATGTTCTGAAATAAAAAATATAAATCTGTACAAAATATGAAAATTTTATAATTTAGCAAATAATGAAATCTTTATTGGTGTTATTGGCAATAAATATGCAGATTTGGCCCATCCACAAGAAGAAGAAAAAAAAAGTAGACCTCTTTGATCTTGATATAGTTGATATGATATAAATAATTTATCTTGTGATTTTAGTGTAAATTTGGCCTTTGATCGATCGGTATCAGAAAATTTAACTTTTTTTTTTTTATTAATTTGAAAAAATAAAAAATTATCCCAATGATATTTTGGTTAGCTATATCAAGAAAAAAATAATTATATATATATATTTAAATAACAAAAGCCGAATATAGTTTTTTGTTAGTTAATTGTTATAAAAGGCTAATTTCACAACAGAATTATAAGAGAGGCCATTAATTTTTTTATTTGAGGAACAAATGTGCCAAATCCAGACATACATCGTAATGGAGGGGCCGGTTCCGTTCTTGAAACAAAATGGTCAAATCCGCACATGCCTCATAGAAGGAGAGGGACCATTCTGTTATTTCTGAAAATAAGAAACCAGATCCCCACGTCCTTTGTAGAGACGAGACCAATAACGTCAATAACTCATTATTAAATTATCACGAATATGAAGACAAAAATAACATTTTAATGGAATAATTAGATTAACTAGGTTTTAGTGAATTAATGTAACTATCGTTACCATTTTCTTTGATAAATGGCGAGAAATGAAATAAAGATGACAACGAAATTATAATGATTCATTCTAAATATGAGAAGTACGCGCACTTGCCGCTTACAAATTATTCGATTCACTATAGTTGTTCGAATACGCCATCGAGTTCACTTTCTTTCTCATTTGCTATACACCTTGTATTTCTGCAGCAACACCATACTTTGTTGTTGTCTTTGAAAAGCAAGCTTAGAAAATACACGTTGTTCTCTCTCTACAACTACACTCTCACTTTTGGGTAAACCTAAAGAAGGATTAAGCTGATAATTTTAAATTCTAAGACAAAAGCTTCCTCCACAAAACAACTTGTCAACCAAAAATTATAAAATAAAAGCGCTCTAAGAGGAAATACCCCCTTATCACCACTTTCTTAACGAAAAACTATACTAATTACATGGACATGGAACTAGTGGACTGCACCGCGCGCGATAAATTTAATAAATTTTTGAAAAATAAATAATTTAATTTTTTGTTGTAATTGAAATATTTAAATTAAAATAAAATATGAAAACACATTGTTTCACATTTGTCGACTTGGTATTTTTGCAGTTATTTTTTCAGTTTAGAACCTTGAAATATCAGTTGATCCAATTTATGATATTTTGCCTGCAATAATTATCTTTTTTTTTTTAATTATTATTAGAAATATGATTACATACTTGTAAACGTTATAAAGAGAGTAAGATAACTACTGTCTCTATATATTATAGAAAATATATATCTTTCCTATATTAATCATCATAATTAGCACATGAATATTTATGGCATAATCATATATTAATGATAAAATATCCAAATAGAAAGGGTGAAAAGTAAAAATTATTCAACAATCTCGTGAGTGACCTAAAATCTTTCAACTTCTTAATTAATTTGTAAAATAAAAAATAAACAAATAATTACTAACAGCTCCATCCAAACCTTAAATACGGGTTTTTCACTTTTTTCATTTGCAATTTTAATTAAATAAACAAATAAATTTGAATCTGAAAGCCAATGTCAGACTCCGAATCTGCCAATTGTGCAACTACAATGTATGTTCTTTTTCGTCATGATATGAATGTAAGTGCTTATTTATTCAATTGTCGACTCGATCCCAATTCCCAAACTTATCATAATATAACATACGTTCAAAATAACATAAACGATATATGTCTTAAAAAAAGGTAAACTGCGGCTAAAATAACCAATGTTTCATTTTATTTTAATTATGTGCCCAATTTTTTTATTTTTTTTTTGGTGGCTATAATACCAAAGTTCACTCTATTAACGCCAAACGTTCCCGCCGTCCAATTATCGTGAATCTCCGTTACTGCTCCTAAGTGGCATTCACATGTCATTTTTAAACCGCCACGTCAGCTGCGGCTAAAATACCCAATGTTTTATTTTATTTTAATTATGCGCCCAAAGTTATTTTTTGGTGGCTATAATACCTAAAGTTCATTCTATTAACGTCAAACGTACCCGCCGTCCAATTCTCTTGGTATTCATGGAAGTGTTTATCCAAAGAGATATAATGAGAATTTGGAGAAGAGATCTCAATTTGTTGAGAGAGTAAGAGATTTTTCGATAATATGTTATGAAAAAAAATTAATAATCTAACTATTGTGAAATTAATAACAAAGTGCCGGAACTTACTCAAGTAAGGAGGGCGATTTGAGGACGATTTCTCAAAGGGTTTGGTATGAGTAAATAAAGTGGGCTATGATAGCGAAGAATTGTTATATTAGATGCAATTTATGATATTTTAGTATGTTCGGGTGTTTTATGAGAGCAACCGATAAGAGATATCATAGTTTGGCTCGTTCAAGTGTAAAAGGTATAGAAAATATGTTTACAGATATTTTATTTATCTTCCTAAAATTATAAAATATTTGTTTAGATTAAATTAAATGCACTATAGATTATAATATATAACAAGGTTTAAAATGTAATGCTGATAGAATATTGATAATCCGATTTTATAGGTATGATGATGAGTTATTATAAATTTATAAGTTTTTTAAAAAGTATTGTTAATTTTTTCCGATCATGAGTGTATTAATAATTGACGGGATATGAACAATTTTAAAAGTTCTAATATATAACAAATAGGGGTTCAAAAGTGATATAAAAAAAGACGGAATAAGTGGTATGAAATATCAAAGTCTCTTGATATCGTACAATCTTAAATTATATTGAATCAAATTATTATTATCTTTTTACTTTTCATAAAAAAGAAATTCAAGTAGGAAGAATGCGACAATGTTTTTGAGGAAGGTTTTTTTTTTTTTTTTTTTTTTTTAAGCGACAATCCTAATTCACACATAAGCCGTTTGTATTAATATTACACAAGTATATAGATAATTTGTATTTCACAATTCATTTGTGATGAAATAATCAAAGTCAAGAGTCTAAAACAGAAGCACGACAAAATGCCCTGCCACCCAAACCGCAGCACATGTGCAAGATTGTACGTGCATGTTGTTTCTTTGATTATTTAATCAACTATTATTTTAATTTAATCAAATTACATATATCTCGTAACACATTGAAGATTGGACCCACTCGTTGTTTGTTATGTTATGTTTTATTTTATATTATTATTTTAATAGACTTAAAATTAAATTTAAAGTCTATTAAAATTACATATATGAGAATTGGACGGCGGGTACGTTTGGCGCTAATAGAATGAACTTTAGGTATTATACCCACCAAAAAACAACTTTGGGCGCATAATTAAAATAAAATGAAACATTGGGTATTTTAGCCGCAGGTGGCGTGGCGGTTTAAAAATGACATGTAAATGCCACGTAGGAGCACTAACGAAGATTCACGAGAATTGGACGGCGGGTACATTTGGCGTTAACAGAATGAACTTTGGGTATTATAGCCACCAAAAAAAACTTTGGGTACATGATTAAAACAAAATGAAACATTGGGTATTTTAACCGCAGTTTACCCTAAAAAAATATGAATAATTCAAGTCAAGCGACATTATTTTTTTTAAACAACAACCCCACCATGTATTACTTTTGAAACCGTCACCAAAAATATAAAACAATAAAGAAATGAGAATGAGAAGAAAAAAATTACCTACCGCTATAAATATACATGATGATTATGAATATACATGATGATTATGAGTGTTGCAATTGCAATCTATATTTCATGACCATGAATGAGTGTTCTCTAAAATTACTCTTCGACTTTAAAATACTCATGAGCGTTATAATGACTTTCTATATGGGTCATTTCCATATATATATGTCATTACTGTTCTTTAAAATTAGTGCGTAGCCTTTTTATATTCTAATAAGATAAATAAGATAAATTAATTATAGGAAGACAATATTTCATTAAAGATTAAGAGTTAATGACGGCAAAAATACTCAATGTTTGGTCAAAGAACCCCTCGTGTACCCAAAGTTTAAAAGTGGTGGGAAAAGTACCCAAAGTCGCATTTGGTGAGTTGACCACTCCATTCTGGTAACGCAGTTAACTTACCCGTCAACTCTGGCTACGTGGACAAACGTGGGTTGCTGACATAACAATTTTTTGCCACGTGGACAAGCCCAATTAGGGGGTTAATTCGTTGTTTTATCGTAAACGAGGCTGATGTGGGCTCATCCACGTGGCAAAAACTTGCTATGTCAGCAACCCGCGTTTGTCCACGTGGCCAGTGTTAACATGTAAGTTAACTGCGCTACTAGAATGGAGTGGTCAATGCCACAAATGTGACTTTGGGTACTTTTACCACCACTTTTAAACTTTGGGTACACAAAAGGGTCTTTGACCAAACTTTGGGTATTTTTGCCGTCATTAACCCTAAAGATTAATAACTCTAAATTGAATGAAGTTTTATCCATTGTTATAAATGAACTGGCAATGCTAAAAAATGAAAGACCCGATACGTGTGCGTGTCATTCATCCGTTAAAATATACGTTCAAAAAGAAAATCACATGATAAAATTGCAATAGTATGATTCACCCTCCAAAAAGAAACTTATTCATTCTTAGATATTTCACGAATAATTTTGTACCTAAGAAACCATTAAAGATGTAATATGAATATTTAAGCAACCGAAAATATTAACACAATATAAACTATAATTTAAACAACTAAAAATCAACTTATAGTGTAAAAAAAGGCAGAAGTATCCAATAAAAAGCAAAATCTTCGATTCATGGAGAATGTATACAAAGTTCAAATTATATGGCAGTGGTTCGTCTCTGTAAAATATGTACCCAATTATTAACCATCAAACAATGAAAATGAAGCACAAATTACTAATAGTTTACTAAAATAATGAAACAGACATTAGACATTGGCAAAGTAAGGCCACATAATCAGTTTTTTCATAAGAATTTCAGAAAGATCTTCCAAGAAGTTCATGTCGACTCCGCAAAGTATAAGAAGAGAACGAAACCCAGCAACTACCCAAGAGGATTCCCGATTCTGAAACCAATGATTGCCAAAAATTTATCACAAATCCCATCTTTTTGATTACCTGCAAAATCTATCGTTTCCCAAAATATTAAAAATTCTAAATATGCATGCATGATATATTTGTATTGAAGTCGACGAAGTGAAACGAAGAAGAAACCTCGATCCATGAAACTGTGACGCAGTCGAACCAATACCTCAGAATTGCCGCTGGCGAGGACTACTTCGCGCGATGAAACTCGCTCGCTGCTGTGGTATGGAGCCAAACGGTTGCTCCGCAACCAAACTGGGAGAAGATTGAAACCCAACATATAAAACATGATTTCAATGAATCAACGAACCAGTAAAAAAACTACCTTAGGAACTCTTTGAAGGCCCTATACTTCAAAATCCCCAACTTTATAATGATTATCAACTTTATAATAGATCACTAAAATGATTAAGGACGTGATCTATACATACATATATATATATATATATACATACATATATATATATATATATATAAATGATTAAGGACGTGATCTATACATACATATATATATATATATATAAATAAGAGACAAAATAATAATCAACGTAAATGAGCGTAAATGAGCATGCGTATAAAAAAATAATTGTCTAAGTGAAAGAAGAGAAAGAAAAAAAAAAGACACAAAATGTACGTCTAAAAATACGTATAGAAAATTCCAATTCTTAATCATATTAAAGCAACAAAAAAAAAAAAATGGGCACAAAACTTATGTTTAAAACCTATATATAAATGCACGAATTTAGTTAGAACAAAAAAAAAAAAAAAACTGATACCTGTAGGTTTTTCTTTGATGAATCTGTAAGTGCACATGGCTGGAGACTTTAATCAAGAGAAGAAATATCTATTAAAAAATATAAATTCCATAAGAAACTCTAAAAAGCAGATTAAAAGTTAGAATAAAATAGAACTCTATGGACATGCATGAAAAGTCATAATTTTTTTATTTAGTATTGGAAGAGCCTTCTTTGATTAATTAGCGAACATTGATTTTCATTGACATTTATTCTCAAAACATTGTAGACTAACAAAACGTAAATCAGAAGAAAAAGAAAGGGGCATGTGGCATCTCTCACCAATGAATTACTGTTTTATTTATTATTTATTAACTGAATAATTAATGAAGATTTGAATGAAAACCCTCTCCGTGTGATTTCTTATTGAATTTAAATGAATATGCACTGTAAAAAATAATCTCAATTCAATTCAATATAATAAATGACCATGTATGTGTAACAGTGTAAGAAATGAGTTCAATTTAATCAATACCACGTCTTTCGTTTGCCACTATACATTGAATGAGACACTTAATTCCTTTTTTAAATTGAATGACCTCAATCAATCTCCTACCTACTTATTTTTCTCTCTTGAAACTTAATGAAAGAAAGGATTTAACAACGTGAACTATTTTTTAATAAAAAAATTTCTAAATTCTATGAAAATGGGATTCTCAAATACTTGGACGATTTAGCTTTTATATATATATATAGATATAGATTAAGAATGTCGAATTTATCGATCATGACTTGGGACAAACGTGGCAGATTATTACTTCATGTACAACATTAACCAAGTTCTCTCCCTCGGTTTTTCTTCATAATATTTTTGTAATAGTAAGAAGACAGATCGTTTGAAATCTCGAGAAGTGAACTCAATTTCCAATTAGACCGACACCCAAATTAGAGAAAAAAAAAACCTCAGAGTATGTCACAAGTAGATCTAAATCCTAATTATTTATGATATTGATAATAACCCGAAGGCTTCATCTCTAGCCTGTTCCATATCACATGAAACCCTTGTTCCAACATTTGCATGGCATGAAAGCAAGACTTTTCCGATTCTTCGTCCGAAGCAAACCCAGCTCGAAGCTCCGTCCATAAATCTCGCGTCATCTGTGACACACGGCTCACCCTCATCTCGAACACCTCCGTGATCAGGTAGTTCCCCATTCCGAAGAGCACCTCGCCGGTGAGCATCATCGGCAAGTCGGGGCAGCAGCACGCCACTTCGAGGCGCAACACTTCCCGCAGGATCAAATAGAGTAGGTCGCTCAGCACTGTAGTGACGTTCTTTACCTGCACGACCTTGACGCTGAGTGGGCTCAAGGTATAGCGCGTGTACCTCACCGTTTCCAAGAACTTCTCTATGAGCGCCGGGTTTTTGTCCACCTTCAGCGTTCGCCGCGTAGACTTCATGGATCTTCTGCTCCAGATCATCGCTACTCTTGGTCAAGATTGCCGAGAAGAAGAAGTACGAGGCGAGAGCGCCCGAAATCTTCGTCCCGAGATTGTTCACCACGACCCTCATCGCCCTCTCGGTTTCCCCCTTATCCTTGGTGTTGTCTAGGCGGTGCAGCCACTCAAGCAGGCTTCTCTCCCCGTTTTCTCGCCTTTTCTCGGCCTCGTCTCGCCAGACCCTCATGAAAGCCATCATAGCCTGGGTGTAGGCCTCTGGGGTTTCGAACTTGTGCAGCTTCGGCATGTCGTACTTGGCGAACATCTCCGTGGTTTCGTCCACACGACGGTCCAAATCTTGCAAGGCGCGGATCGAATTGGTGAAGAGATTGAGTTTTCCTCTGGTGGAAGCTCTCGGCTTGACGTGGCGCATCATCTCGTTGTGGGAGAGAGTGATCTGGTCGAGTTCCTCCATTAAAGGCATGATCTTGTTGACATTTGCGAAGCCGCGCTCTTTGAGTATTGCGAAGATGTCATCGTGAAGGCGAGTGAGCTCGGGTTTGAGCAGCTCGATCTTCTCAGCTCTTCCGACACCCATTGATGAGTTTTCTTGGAGAAGAAAGATTGCGTTCACTCAAATCTTTCTTCTTCTTTTCTATACTTACTTTGGACGAGTAACGGTTTTATGTTATGATATGATTAAAGGATATTTACGGCAAAAATACATGAACATGGATCAAAGTAGCGCGTAGACGAATATTTACCATCAAGTGTCCCTGTAATTTGATGGTTTGTTATACTTAATTAATATAGTTCAACGTGGTTGAAGTCATTTCATCAAAACGACGAGTCACTATTTTTTCTTCGAAGGAGAACGACATATATTCGTACTGTGCTTTGTTGTTTCAGAACAAAGTGCGGGTGTCGGAACTCGGAGGTGGAGACCGATTGTCAAAGAGCATCTCTTTTGGCGAGTGGGCCGAACTTTAATTGTGTGCAAGGTCCAATCATAGCGGGTATAGGTGCTTTAGCTCGGGAGCTGGTAGGTCTGATCGGAGGATGTCGATGGCCCCGAGAACATGTAATGAAGCGGCGAATTTTGTTGCTTTTGCTTAGGTCCCGCCTCTCGGATCTAATTCCCGATATGCGGTCAAATAGATGTCCCGAGTAGCTTGTAACCCCTCTCCAAAGGAACTTGATCCCTGTTTCTTATTAAAGAAGGTACCTTCTTTTAAAAATAAATAAAAAAAAAGGACCTTTGTACAATCTTAACTAACTTGCTTATAATTTGCGGCAAAAATATTTAAATTTTGATATATAGAAGAAACGCAGATTTAAAATAAAAAAATAACGGTGAAAATATTCAAATGAGAGAATAATAATATATAATTGGATAAGTACATCGTGTATATTTTTTTATATATGATTTAATACACTATGTTTAAAAATTGATCAACAACCATAAATATACATGAACGAAAAAAAGAGTTACCTCATATTTGTTAGGGCTGAAACCGAGTAAAAAACCCGGTTTTTTTCATTACCCGAAACCCGAACCCGGATTTCCGGGTTTTGACTTTTCAAACCCGAACCCAGTTTTTTAAAGACAAAACCCAGAAATCCGGGTTCGGGTGATTACCCGGGTTTTATTTGAAAACCCGGATTTTAAACCCGAACCCGTTTCAACCCATTTTTTTTATTTGAAGTAAAAACAATTATAAAGCCATTAATACATAATATTACCTAATCTTAAATACACCAATCCAAACTTTGTAAACATAGATGTCATTTTTTTAGTGAATATTGAGTAAGTATTAATGTTAATTTATAAATATAATACTTAGAAAAAAAAAACAAGTTTATAAACATTATAAAAATAAATTAAATATTTATAAATATTTATTTAAAAATCCGGGTTTTAGTAATCTACTAACCGGGTTTCGGCTTTTATAACTCAAAACCCGAAACCCAGAACCGGTTTAATTCGGTTACGGGTTTTTTCAAAATTCAGTTTCGGTTTAACCCGGTCTTAATTCGGTTTCGTTTTTTTTTTTAAAAACCGGATTCGGTTAAAAACCCGCATTTGCAGGTTTTATTCACATGCCTAATCTATATATATATAAAAGGGCAATAATTTTGGGTAACGTGTCGTCCAAAAAAACCAATTTCAACCCCATTCTTTTTTTCTCGTTTTTTTTTTAATTATTATTTAAAATACTAAAATAAAGTGCCTTTTGGTATATATTGATAAAAAAAAAATTACGACGTACCTTTTGGAAATTACTAATAGAAAGGAAAATTATACACACCATTGATTCTAGAAGCAGTTCTTCTTCTTCTTCTTCTAATGGCTCTGTAGTTGTGCTCTGCGATTTCGTTTTGGCTTTATTTTTTAAATTTCTAAAATATCAACTAGAGATTCTTAAACTGTTCATTCTCTATTCCACGCTATAATCAGTTTCATTCTTCCTCTCAAACGACTACTCTCCCAACGAATCATTTCCCGAAGACTAGCAGACTCTTCTTCCAACGCCAAGCTTTTGCTATGCAATGGTGAGTCTCTTTAATCAATGTCAATCTGTATTTTTTTTTTTTCAATCTTTATATGCCTTTGTTTTATTAACCATGCAATCTTTATGTCATCATGTATTTTTTCAATCTTATTCTCTATAGATTTCTGTTTGACTTTTAAAGCAAAAAGTCATTGTATTAGTTTGTTTATGGCCGCCCTTCTCTCGAAAACCATGTCAGGCGAAACCTTGCGAACTCTGGTCACCCAAAACATAAAAGATGGGCGCGGAGCAACGGTCTGTTTCCAAACATCACGCCAATGCCGAACTCAGTTGCACAAAATTCGGGAAGTAAGTCACTCCCTTCATTCATCGTTTTTTGTCTTCGTATGTCTTGCTACAGAACTCATTAACATTATTCAATGTTTTTTAACAAAAAAAAATATACGCTCTTCAACTTTATATAATGCAATGATGTATAAGTCTAATTGATCTAAATGACGATTATATCATGTTTGAAGTTAGTGTTATCGTAATAGAAATTCTTCAGATATGTTTCAGATTCTATAAGTTAGTGTTTACGTATTATGTAGTTATCAATTTTAGCCAGAATTTGTTTCAAGAGTTCATTTTATGCTTTTGTAAATTTTCAGGGATTTCGTCAATATGTGATCTTTCGGAGCTATACAAGTGAAATTATTATTTCCCGGATTTTGCTATAAATTTTGGTAATAAATGGTTAAAGAGGTTGATTTTGAGGCATTGTTAATGCTTTTGTTGCTTTTTCAAGGATTTTAGCAAATTTAACAAATTGCTTTTTTTTACCTTATGCAGGTTAAGCAAAAAAATTTGTAGCTAAGGATGACCTATCGATCAATAACCTCTTGCTCTGCTCCAGGTCAATTTTCTGGTGAGATTTTTTTTTCTTTTTTCGTATTTTGGTAAAATTATGGCCAACGCCCACGACTACTACAAACCCGATGACCCACTCTCCTCATATAATCCACAGGCGTGAAATTACTCCGACAAACCGCCGCCGTGGTAAATCGTGTTGAAAGTTTGTATGCTTATACAACTAATATTTATATATCTGATCCTTAATTAATAAAAAAGAGATAAGCCTGATTAAATTTATGTGTTAGTATGGTTTTAAAAAATCATTATGTATATTTAGAGATGATATGTATATTGAATTCATAAAGAACGCTAGACTTCTAAAGTTACTAATTTTTTTTATTTTTATTTACAGCTTCACTGTTTGAATAAATTTGAATAAAATTAACATCAGTAATCGTTTTTTTTATTAATTTTTGGGAATCTATTTGCAGCAGGAGCTGTTTATAGCACTTTTTTCCTTGGTAGACGTCTATGGGCTATTTTACATAAGCATCTTGAAGGTTTTGCCTATTGCGGTGGTAATCTAATTTTCGGTTTCCACTAATTTCATTCCGGTAAATGGCCTATTACGTCCTCGACCTCCGTCCCAGCCTCGGATTTAAACCCTTTTCCTTGATAACCCTCAATCTCACGCAACCGGTATCGTCGAATATGGTTATTTTTTTTTTGTTGTTATTTAGATTTGACTTTTAGGATCTATTTCAAATCCTTTTAGTTCGCCGAAGAACATATTATGTCATAGTGAGTTTCTGTTAAATAAGTGATGATTTCTTATTTATTACCATTATTGCTACAAAATGAACTAATTTATTAGTTATAGTTAGACCATTTTTTTTTTTGGATCATTTATGCTACAAAGATTTTGGTGTTTATAACCACAAATTGCTCTTCGCTCTTTGAGGATTTGATGAATTTGAATTTGGGGTTTATAGAAAGTAAAAAAACAACTTTGGATTATAATTCTTCTTTTGCACACCTATATGCTTAATTTCCGTTTATGGCTTTTCCAACTCATGCAAAATTCCTACTTCAAAAAATAGACTTCCTTGAGAAAATATAGAATTTGAATTTTATTTTCTTCACGCATATTTATGATGTTAGTTTGAATTCGGAATTTTCTTACATTTACACTTCTCTGACTTATTATAGTTCAAACTACAGTCTCAAATTTAAAGTCCCAAAGCAACGGCTAAGGATATAAGGAGAATGTGAAAAGAGACACAATTTTGCATGAGTTGGAGTGTCAATCGCCTTATTATCTGGGGGTTTTATTCTATGTGGCTCATGTATGAGAAACACCATTTTGATAACTAGGTGAGTGCAACTGTATAAATCAACTCTTCAACCACTCTATGCCAATATATTAACAGCGGAATTCTAATTTTTCAAAATTTAACTTTTCTTATCAATTATTTTCATATATCGATAAAAAATGGACCATTCTAGATCTTATTTTTGAATTTTGAGAAGATGAAAATTCTGAAAAATTAATCCTCGGACTGCTCTTCCAGTTTATTATTTGCGGTTGAGAGTTCCATCGAAATTACTAGCGTCAATATGTTTTTGGTCATTTGTCGGGTGAAATCGAACTCAAGGTCAAGTGAAATATTTTGTTTGTTTTTTTATCTTTATATAGGATTTTAATTGTGCAAACCTTAGTATTGAGTTTTTGCTATTGTGAATATTATTTGAGTTAAAAGTATTTTCAGTGATTTGAATTCTTATGATATATTATTCCTTTTTTAAAGAATAAGCATTAACTTTACTGAATTTTGTTTAATTTTTTTGGCAGAGTTATCATTTAATTAACGCTTCTTCATCACCCATCCGTTGGCGTTGGATCTTCGGTAAGATTCTTTTTCACAGATTTTGTTAAGATCACTCAATCTAATATATTTACTTTTTAAAAATTCTATTTTAGTCTTACTTACGCTCCTAAACTACCCAGTGAGAGAATTACTTACAGGATTTATATAAACGTAATGCTGTTGAAGCTTTATAAATTCCGTTAGTTTACTTATATAAAAAAATTTACTAATACAATGACAATGATTTTTGTTTCCTATGTTATAAGGTTTTGCTATTCATGGAATTTACTTATATATGGTTTCCTCTGTTATAAGTTTCTGTTTTTCATGAATTTTACTTATATAATGTCGATGATTTCGGTTGATTTTTTTTTATCACGATTTTTATTTATTGAATTGTTCAATGATATTTTTGTTTGATCTTTTGCAAGGTAATCATTTTCTTAACGATTACGAAGATAACGCTTCTCCGTCACCCGTCCACTGCGTTGCTTCTTCGGTTAGATTTTTTTCCCAAGATTGATTAAGATCATTCAATCTAAGTAATATATTTGGCTGCTTTTTTTATTTTTAATTATATATTAGTTTTTTTAATTAAGATTTGTGAACACCTGAATTCTGAAAAAATGGGGCATGCAAACATCTGTATATTGGATATGCTAGCTTCATTTTTCATGATTGCCTAGATTTGATTTGTAGTTGTGCTCTATGAAGCATAAAGCGGTTTGGATCGTTCGATGTGTCATCTGTTCCTTTTTTAAAGATTTTGTTTTACGGTTTCATTCTTTCAAATTTATAAATTCGGATGATGGATGTGATTTTCAGTTTCAAAATCATAAGTATCGTAAGGCACGGAAATAGGTTGCAATTTATTTTTTTACTAACATAAATGCCTTGTCGGAATTTTTGCAGATTTCGAAAAAAATTTATTCTCAAACATGAAATGTTATCAATGAGAACTTTCTGCCCTCTTTCAAACGTCTTGATGAGTGCATATCGTAAGTTGATATATGATAAGTTACTATCTTAGCTAATTACATATATTTTTGGTTTTTGAATAATAACAACTCCATAGATGTCTTACAAACGATTTTTCTACTTTAAAACCATTCATTCACCCTTCCTCGTTATTTTATCTCTTTTTCAAATCATATTGATTTTATCCTGTTTCTCAACCCTTATAACACGAATGCTTAGTTTGTTTTTACGGAAAATTCGCTTATGGATTCACTGTTAACTTAAAAACCCGGGCTTTAAAACTGATTTCACCCCTACTCAAATTGAAGATTACTTACAGGAATTTCTTGCAGAGCAAGGCGTCTACAGTGCTTAAAAGAATGCTAGATAGGCCACTAAACCACAGTGCTCGCCAGCAAACAATCTAAATTGTCGGAGTCACTCCCGGTGCAGCTCTGTTAGACATATGTGTCCTTAAACAAGATATTTTATCCATTTGTAAAAGATTATGACAAGTCGTTGAATAAAGATGATGCTTATTATGATAATCTTATTATAGTTTCTGGTAGAGTAAAATAGAATGTTTGATTCCTTAGTTCATAAAGGATGCAATTATGTTATTATTATCACAACAGAGTCAATGTGAGGAAGAATTAATAATCATAATAAATGAACTTAAAATGTCCGTGACCTGATCAACTGGGTGGGAGCCCATTAATCGTATAAGGTCATTAATGTGACTAAGTGACAATCCTATTCTGGATTTTGTGTGTGTCACACTCACTAGAAGTGCATTAAGTATGAAGTGTCTTCATACTGGACTGGACCTGACTTAAACTCCGGAAGTTATCATATAAGACCGTCACTGATAACTTGGAGTTGAGTCACTAGTAGATGATCAAATGGATATTCGATCTAAGTCCTGAGTGATCTTGAGTCCAAGCTGCTGGCTTGATTGTTCTTTGATTTAACCGTTAAAGAACACGAAATATTACCGCTGTTCCCAACACTATTATTTTGGGAACATGATAGTCAGCAGTAAGGGTAGCTTGGTCATAAACATGGGCATCATACAACTCTCTTCAGAGTGATGATGATTCCCTTAATTGTCGGTGGTGAGAAGTGAGAGGTACCCAGGCGTAACTTATGAATCGAAACCATAAGTGGGTCACTCATAATATTACTGACTGAGTCAAGGATGAAAATGCAATGAGGGGCATAACGGTAGAAACCGCCTGCTCGTGTGTGGATCATCAAGTGAAAGATCAATAACCCGAATTTGATTATATCAATGGACACCCTGCTGTTATAAAGGGAATAATATATACCGTATCACTAAAGAGTGCAGCCTCGGGTCTATAGTGGAATCACTTCGAGGTTTGACGAACAACTAGCAGTTCGTTGGAGCTTAAGTGATACGGGTCAATGGTCCCCAGGATAGCTCCGTAACGGATGATACGTACGTGATTAAAATACATTCTGGAAAATGTTTAATCATTTGGCTTTACTTATAAAACTGAAAGGTCTGTGGCAGACGTCAGATAGTTTTATCGTTAGCGTCGCAAAAGTACCATATTTTGGTACACGAAATTAACTGATAAAAGAAAGTTAGAATTTAGATTTTCTATCAGCACCATGTTGTTGGAAATTAAATTCTAAGCAACTTTGTTTTTTGAACCGAGTCATTTCGACTTACGGTTAGTGATTTATGGATTTTCTAAGTTTATGATCGGTTCGATAAATTTTGAAATTAAATCACATGTCACGAATTTAAATGATGGTGTGGCACTATGACATTTTAATGTGTGATATTGAGATCAGGAAATATTAATATAATTTAATTATTAATATGTTATTAATAATTAATTAATAATTAATAGATTTATATTAATAAATAAAAATATATATATTTATATAAATCTTTATATGTGTAAATTCGAATTAGGGTTTCATAATATGAAACCCTAGGCAATTCGAATAATATGATTTGGTCTTTCCATATTTGCGGCATAAGTACCAAATGTTTTGGTATCTTGGCAAATCCCTAAAATCAATTTAATCCATTGGATCGGTTATGATTTAATATCAACCGTTGGATTAGGATATTGATAAATTCGAATTTAATAACTTGGTAACCAAGTTTCATTTTTCGAATTTGGTTAATTAATTATATCCGTTAGATCGGTCTAAGATTTAATCTTTACCGTCGGATTGGAAATTAATTAATTATATATATTTATATAATTTTTGAATTATAGGTTAAGGATAAAATCGAAATTGTTTTTTAATAAATCTTTTTATATTTGATTTTATCCTAAACTAATTTGATCCATTAGATCGGTTTAAAGATTTATCTCAACCGTTGGATCTAGATAATGATAATTCGAATTTTAATATAAATATATATGATAATTCGAATTTAATAAAGATAAGAAGATAAGATTGGATTTTTTATTTATCCAAATCTTTCTTATTTAATCAAATCCCTAATTAATTATATCCATTGGATTTAGATGAGATTAAATCTGGACCATTGGATTAAGATAATTAATTATATTTAATATATAGAATTCGAATTTTAGGGAGGGAATTTCTCCAATTCGGTTACGGTTTGAGCCTATAAATAGGAGGCTCATTCTACACATTTTTCACACCTTTCCCCAGAGAAAAATTCGAACTCTCCCTCTTCTTCAGGGTCTGCGAATTTTCTCTCTGATCTCTCTTTTCTGGTTCGGCTTAGGAGACAATTTCTCCGGAAGCTTAAAAAGAACCATCAGTTAAAATTTTGCGACGGAGTCCTGCCGGCGAAACCCACGCTTCGGTACGAGGATTCCAGGAGAATATCCCGGAAGATCACGGGAGTTTCCCTCAGCACTGGCGGAGCCCTGCCCGATTCAGAACGCGCAGCCGGAAGTCGTCAATTGAGGTACGGCCTTATGCATTGGGTTAATAAATGCAACCATTTACTGCTTTCTATTTATTTCCTATTATGACTAGACTATTAATAATGATATATGAATATTAAATTACATAATATTTATCAGATCTTGTGATATGGTTATTATCCGATATCCGGACCGTTGAACGGGCAACAAGTTTTTTCCGCTTTAAAATAATTTTTTAAATTTTACCCGGACGGTTCGGAGGTATAATTCGTGATAATTTACACGGAACCCGAAACGTGATCTCCATCAAGCTCGTACTTCTCTCCATTTCCTTTACTCTTCTCGGTAATACCTCCACCTTTTCTTTGCTTCATTCTAGCATTCAGTTAATATTTTCTATGAGACTCACGCCTTTTTTTATTGCAGCTACGAAGACGAAGACGAAATGGAGGAGTTCTCCCTAAAGTTTCTTGCGCTCTCGCATCGCTACACCTTTATAGGGATCAAGCGCGAGTGAGAGCGCAACATCGAGTTCGCGGGAGCATTGACGTTGGACAATGTCCTCAAGGTGTTCCAGCTGGCGCTACTGTGTGACTCTCCGAGACTAGGGCTGATATATCACTGGGGAATCATAGGAGGTTTGAAGTCAGTGACGGCGTCGGAGGCGTGGGCGGTGATGAAGGATAGCCACCCGGTGCTGGAGAAGAAACTGCATTCCGCAGTAGACGAAACCAAAATCTTTCCCGAACAGGATCAGTCTCCTCTGTTCCATCCGCAAGCATGAACTCGAACCTTCGACATAGACTCATTTTCAACGCATAGCTATCGCTATCAATTGTTTTACATTTTAATTGTTATAGGCTATTTTTTATCATGAAATTTTTGAATTTGGAGTTGTATTGTTCTTTCTCCGATTTTCATTTATGTACATTCTCAGGTTCAACGTTGTTATAAGCCAGTTGCTTAATTATATATATATATATATATATATATATAAACTTGAAATAATGACTCACAAAAAGCATGTTTTACGTTTTTTATTCTCCAAATTGATGTATCTGAGTATCTATTCACCAATCTATATTTAACTACATTTTGGACAAACACACTCTTTTCGGAGAAACTGTCAAACTTTGTGCGAAATACTGTCAACCCATACTCGAAAATTTGTCAAAGTTAAGACAATATTTCCAAGAAACTGTCAAACTTTGTGCCAAATATTATCAACCCATACTTGAAAAAATTGTCAAAGTAAGACAATATCTCCCTGAAACTGTCAAACTTTACTCATAAAACTGTTTAACTTTGTGCCGAAAACTGTTCAAAATGACAGTTTCTCCACTCAAGTAAAGAAAATGGCATTTTCATTCAAAATAGATAAAATAGAGTTTGGAGAACAATTACTCAGATACATCAATTTAGAGAATAGAAAACGTAGAACATGCTTTTTGGGAGTCATTTTTTCAATATAGAATAAACTAAAAAAATTCTGGAACAAAATTAATAAATACCAAATGTAAAAAGAGATTGATTCGTGTTTCTATTTCATTGTGTCGTTGCATTTATTAATTTTGTTTTAGAAATTTTCAATGAAATAGAAACACGAATCAATCTCTTTTTACATTTGGTAAATTTAATTATAAATAAAATTTATAAAAATTAAATTTTAATATTTATTCTTCACACTTATTGGTATAAAATACTTGAATTTATTCGTTAAATAATATGTATGTATATAAAAGATGAAATTGCTTAAAGATTCTTACAATTTTACATATTTTGATCAATGTTTACTTTTTGGAACACATTTATTTGAAGCATTGTAATTATCTATATTGCATACTAAATTAATAAAAAAATAGATAAAATTTATTTGAAGCTTAAAAACAAAATTTTCAACTAATATTTTAACGCTAGTATTTATTAAGTCTGAATATTCTTATCACTATTTTAATATTTTAACCTTAAATCCCCTCATTTAATTAAAATAAGTAGTTTTGTTTTGTGGCAATTATCTGGTCTTGAAAAATGATGAGTAATGATCTTTGGTTCGACTTGGGAGAGTCAAAGCGAGAGTATCCGACGTCGTTTAATGGTTACTCCACACCACAGACTAGCCTGAAGAAAAGGAAGAAGGAAGGCGAGGTTTGGGTCATGGCGACCCTTCCCTCTTCCTTCTTCCTCTCCGCTTCCTCTCTCTCTTCTTCATCCTCGGCTCGCTCCTTCCCTCTCCGCTCCGCAACCTTCCTCCGACCCAAACCCCTCACTCGATTGGCTTCTTCCTTCGCCGCCGGCGATCTCAGCTCCGATGGCAGCTTTCCGCGATTCCAACCCTCCAGGGTACTCTCTCTGCATGCATCCATTTCTCGTTCCACTGTTTCTTCATGGTTGCTGAATTTGGTGATTTTCGCCGTCCTTGTGCTGTCTTGTGTTGTGTTGCTCAGAAGTCGATTCTGGCGGATTTGATTCGTGAGATTGAGCCTTTGGATGTGAGTCTCATTCAGAAAGACGTTCCGCCGCCCACGATAGACGCCATGAAAAGGACGATCTCCGGCATGCTGGGATTGCTTCCCTCCGACCAGTTTCAAGTCCTCGTCGAGGCTTTGTGGGAGCCGTTGTCCAAGCTGTTGGTTTCCTCTATGATGACCGGGTTAGTATACACTAGCTACGACTTTCCCGGCTTGTTGGCTGGCGATCGAGAAAAACGCTTAAAGGGTTTGTTATCGATGATTTTCTTCTATGTTTTTGCAGGTATACTCTTAGAAACGCCGAGTATCGGCTTTGCCTAGAGAAGAGCCTCGATGCTGATGGGGAAAATCTTGATGAGCAAGCAACGGGAAGTTCTAGCTTCGATGTTCAGGGAATGTTGCTTGAAAGTGCTAATATGATTAACCTATCGGCCAAAGATAGGTTATCGGCCAAGCCTGAGAAAATGCCGGTCGAGCCGTCAGAGGAAGCTGAAAATCAAGGCCTCGACGACGTGCCTCCGGACGCTCAGAAGTACATTCGTCATTTGCAGTCTCAGGTGTCATCCATTAAAGAGGTCCGTTTAAACCCCTCTTTCGATCAAACGCTTGTTGTGGTTTATTCTAGTTTTAAGAGCTTTTTCTTTATCGCAATTAGTTCATTACTTGTTAGTCACCATCGCACTCGTTATGCACTTTCGGTAAAGGAACTCCATGAAATCGAGAGGAGGAGCGCGGCTCTAAAGATGCAACAGTTTGTTGGAGAAGAAAAGAATGATTTGCTGGACTATCTGAGATCATTACAACCAGAGAAGGTACTGAAAGAAGTCCTTTATCTCATCCATAGTTAGTAAGTTGATAGAGAATATACTCGAAATTCCCTCGTTCTCAACTGAGAATCAATGCAACGTCTCGTAATTTCCTGAGCTTTCTCCGTATAAGATAAATATGGAAGAGCGTGTCAAATTATTTTGTTAACCTTTATTATATGGACGAAACAAATATTATAATGACTGAATTCTCCTTACTAGATCTTTAACCATGTTCTGTTCTGGTTTGTCAAGCCAGCAATTTTCTGGATCATTTGAGAGCAGATAATCTCTTTTTGACATTAAAATACATTTTTTTTTTGTCAAGCGATATGAATGGACCGACATTCTCCTCTACCTGAATATAATACTACGAACGTAGTACGTTGTTGATAACTTCAAAATGTTAATCCTGCTCTACAATCTTAACAAGCAGTACAGATGTACTCACCTTCTCCACTGATAATATTTGGTACATGTTATGCCGATGTGTCTCCTTAGGGCATACTGATAGGACCCGATCTCTAAGTCTAGAGTCGGACCAGAGAACTTTCCCAACGATGTTAAATAGGAATTACTCACTAATCAAACATGAAAGCTATCCCTAACGGCTAACGGTGAGCGCCTTATTAATGCTAGACCTGAATTACCGAGAACATCCCTAATAAAAGAAAATATCATTGATGACATAAAAATGTGCGTCTTACTGTTTAGTGTGTTTTAACGGTGTACTGCACACGTGACATAAACTCTCCGTCGGATGGATTTCCTTAGTTGTAGCGTTTTTGCCACTAACCAAATGAGATATTACTCTTTTTTGGCACGTACTTCAATTATTTAGATTCCCTCTTTCAACCCTTGAGAATTACATTACTACTTTGTGCGCAGGTGGCGGAGCTGTCCGAGCCCACATCACCAGAAGTGAAGGAAACGATCCACTCTGTGGTGCACGGTCTCCTCGCAACCCTTTCTCCAAAAATGCATTCAAAGGCGCCTCCGGTCTCAGACAACACCCCAACTGGTACGGCCAAAGTTGACGGAGGAGACACTGCTGAGATAGTGGAGAACACCTCGCTTCAGTTTCAGCCCTTTATTACGTTGACTCGGGACTATCTTGCAAGACTGCTCTTCTGGTTAGTTCGTGCTCGATTTAACACCGTAGAAACATATGAAGTTAGGTGTAAAATGGCCTTAATTATAGTGCTAATACGTAATTAGTATCTATTTTAGTATGGCTTATTTATTTTTCTAGAACGAGGGATTTCTTTAATCTACATTTCCTAAGTTAAGTTAGTCTTTAAGCTGCATATATTGCATTGGATTATTATTGAATAAAATGTTCCGTAACTTCCAGAAACAACAAAAACCAAACAGCCAATCATAACTCTTAATTCCCTCTAACAGAAAGATTAGTTTACTCTATGTTTCCCAAGTTAATACATACCCCATTGGATTATGGGAGGTCGCAATTTACGCCATTAAGGGTCTTCCGGTCATTTTAGTCGTTAAAGGGTGTTCTATTAGTTTCTTTGAGTCTTGTTTCCCTCTTAATTCCCTCTAACTCTTAATTCCCTCTTAATTCATACGCCATAACTCTTAATACATACGCCATAACTCTTAATACATACGCCCTTTAATACATACGCCCAAGTTAATACATACGCCATAACTCTTAGTTCCCTCTAACAGAAAGATTAGTTTACTCTATGTTTCCCAAGTTAATACATACCCCATTGGATTATGGGAGGTCGCAATTTACGCCATTAAGGGTCTTCCGGTCATTTTAGTCGTTAAAGGGTGTTCTATTAGTTTCTTTGAGTCTTGTCTCTAGGGTTTTGTGGGACCGTATAAGCTCCAACACCTAGCCGTCAGAGTCTATTATGCTTTGTCTTATCTTGTCTTACTTAGCATCCATACGAGGGCATTCGACCTTGCTCTCGAAGGAAAGGTCGGAATTATTTATCATTTAATTTTATCGTCATAAAGAAAACGGGATTCCTCATATCGGTTGATTCCCGTTGGCGACATTCTTGTGTGCAAAACGTGTTAGGATTCTCTATCAATAGGTAACTGAATAAAATACTCTCGACAATTTCATAAAAACAAACTACAAACAACGAATAGCTCGTCTTCTTGACATTGTGATACGAAAATAGAACATACGTCATATAGTTTGCCTGATTTAATACTAAAGAAAAATATGAAGTTGGCTGTAAGTTAACTTTAAATAGTAATTATATTGCTAATATATTTTAAGTGAGAAAATATAGTTATATAATTTGTTAACGAGTGAACGTGACTTCTGAAGGTGCATGCTATTGGGACACTACCTCAGAGGGCTCGAGTACCGAACGCAGCTGATGGATCTCCTTTCACTTAACGCGGGAGCTGAAAGTGATGGCCAATGCGGGGCTTCTTAAACGCGTTTTGAGGTTACTTTGTATGTATTTATGTATATAGGTGTGCTTGTTCATTTGAAGCTTACTAGTTTCACTATTTAGCCTTCAGGTTTATTTAATTCGTTCAAAAATATGTTTTTCTTTAATAAGGGATTAGCTTTAGTAAAAATAGCCATCTTCTTTGTTAAGCATGTCAAAGAATGAAAAATTAAAATATTGAGAATTTCCTAATCTTTCTACTTTGGCTCTTTCTTTTTTTCTTTTATATCCGGAGTCTCCGCTCGCGCGAAGAGTGTTTATTCAATACTTCATTTCTCGAGGCTGTATCATTAAATATTATTTGCATTTTATTTTAGTTTAGGAGGTTTCTTGTTATTCTCTTCTTCCGTATTTTCTTTTCTTGGCTCTTAGATTCAACTTTGATGGCAATTTGCGCATGGCCATGCTCTTTTTATTATATTATATATTTTTATTTTAGCTTCACGAATATATTATAACTGACCAGTTTATTATAATTTTTTTTACTTATGAAATTAGGTAATGGCTTGAATTATTTCTCCCTTGCCCGAATATGTAATAAAAATTGTGATTTCCCCATCCCGGTTCTCGGTTTTTAAAAAATGGGAATTTATTTGGGATCTCAGTTCTTCGGAACAGGACAAAAATAAGCTAATATCCCGATTCCCATTCCCTATTTCACCTCTACATGAGTTGTGCCTAATTTTCTTATTAGGGATGAAGCTTTATTATTGGTTTTCGATTGCGGTTCAATAACGGTTAAAAAAAATTACAGACTCCATCCCAGTTTTGAGTACTAGGACCATGAACTACAAATCAAGAGTCGGCAAATGCCCGGGGTGGGGTCCGGGCTCCCGGGATCCATGTACTATAGACGTATATATATATATATATATATGTTTTTATTTTTGTGTTTTGGTTTATTGTTAATCTACTAGTGCACATCAGAATATATACAACAAAAATACTTATAGACGATATTATTAGTACTTATAATTGACTAATATGTCTTTAATTCAGTAGAAGTCTCCTTCTTAATAACCGGCAACCATGTAGTTAACGTTACAAAAAATTAATTAATTGCAATTTTCCCCTCAACTTAATAATTATGTCATATTGTCCCCGGACATACAAATTAAGGCACTAGACACGTGCAAGGTTGTAACAAATTTCGTTTTACGCCCATGCAATTGTTTATTCGATTAATAACTCTTAATTGCTGCAAGTGAACTTTTACTTTATTATATTTAGCATCCAAAACTAAAAGAAAGATTAAAAAAAATAAAAACTATTATTATTATTATTATTATTATTATTATTATTATTATTATTATTATCTATCTTGTTGATACGAGACAAACTGCTAAGCGTAAGATAAGGAGCTGAAAAGAGTTCGTAAAAGTTCAAACAGAAAGTTACAAAATAATTATAAAATAGAAAACCAAACAGATTCTAAATTCAATCTCTTGCGGGATAAAACATAAAAAATAATCAAACATTTTGAATTTTCACAATAATCATTTAGTAATAAAGATAATACATTTTTTTTTTAATTTACTATAGCTAAGCAGTGGTAATTCTAAGGATTTCCCGGGGGGAAATAGAGATGTTTCCTACGTTAGGTAAAAAAAAAAAAAAAAACATAGTTAAGATATCATATAACTATCTTTATTATCTTTATCGTGTATCAAGATCTTTAACATAAAAAATAGTTGTAATCCTAATCGTAATCTATCTCTATCATCTCTGTCTATATATATATATTATTTGCTACGCTCTTCTCCAAATATCAATTCTCATCTTTCTCAGTAACACACTGAAAGCTCTTCAACTTTTGACTTGCGTTTCCGTATATAATTGGTTTTATCATGGAGAAGAACAACGGCAACATTAACCAGTCAACGCCTGGATCGGATGTTAATAGTCAACCACCTTTGCCGTCTTTAAGAGTCAACAACAGTGCTTATTTCCGTCCGTCGATTCCCCCGGGCTTTGACTTAGCGTCATCTTTTTCGGCTTTAAATGCCAGTGATTCAGTCGATCCGAGGAGCACGTTAATGCGTCCTCGTCGCAGCTTTGCCTCATCTTTGTTGGAATCGATGAACAATTACCGTGGTGCTTATGTCGACCCGTCTACACAACATAACGTCGGCTATTTCCCGTCTTCTTCGACTTCAAATATTGACAATATCAATGCCGGGAGCAGTCAGCGGATGCCTCGTTCTTATAAGTAAGATGCATGCTTCTTCTTTTTTTCTTTTCTTTTTATGTCTCAAATATACAAGTTCAAAAACTTTGTTATATATATATATATATATATATATATATATATGAGCAAGCAATAACTGACGATTAATGTTTATTTTTAGTCGATCGATTGAGCGTTTTTCACTTTTTTATTTTATTTTTTATATAGATATAGACATATAGTCGGACTAAAATATCTAATACAGATATATAGTAAGCACTCAATATATCATAAGCTATAATATTGACACAATTAGTACTTTCTTGTCACAGCTCTGAATCATCCCCTTCGCCTTGGATACGGATCAACAACGGCACAGAAATCGAGACGTCTATGCCTTCACGGCTTGGCTACACGACATCTACTTTGCGGCCAACGATGAACAACGGCACCGATCATTACATGCCTTTGTCGTCTTTCACGAACAACAACTACCCGTTAAACCCTAGCTTAAATCACGTGACCAAAGAGCGCTCGCAGGAGCGCCCAAAGATCGATCTCGTGCACTTGGCAATGGACCAACATAATAACATTGAAATCAAGAAGTCTATGCCTTCGCGGCTTGGCTACACGACCTCTACTTTGCGGCCAACGATGAACAACGGCACTGATCATTACATGCCTTCGTCGTCTTTCACGGACAACAACTACCCGTTAAACCCTAGCTTATATCACGGGACTGAAGAGCGCTTGCAGGAGAGCCCAAAGAAGATCGGTCTCGTGCGCTTGGCGGACCAACATACTAACATTGAGATGCTCAAAATGCTCGATAATAATCAGGCCCCGTATTTCACACGGTACATTCTTTCCAGAGTGATGGCGGAATTGGGAAATCTCTCACTCCACCCGGTTGCCAGCGCCTTGGTCGAGAAGCTCATTGGCGTCGTTCCTGATACAGAACTCGAACAAATCGTCCGCGCTTTGCCTAGACAAGGTTTCAAGAGACTTTGCACAGATCAATACGGGTATGTACAGAAATAAATCACAGTATTTTTTTTCTATTAACGAATTCGCTGGATCGTATTTGTAAAGTTTTCGTGTTTGTTTTTGGATGATCAGAAACCAAGTAATGCAAAGTTTGGTGAGGCGTGTACAAGGGCATGAGGGTGCGCAAGTACTTCTAATGGAAGAACTGCGTCCCATTGTTGTGGATTTGATCAATACTCCAAGCTTCATTTATTGTTGCTTAGATTACTTCTCTCCTCGCCCCAAAGAGGTGACTTCTTTTGCACTTTTACTTAATCGAATTGCAAACCGAGCACACGATTTACCGTTACACTAAGATTACATGAATAATTACCGAGTTTAAACGGTTAAATCAAGTTGACTACTATTACAAATATATTATATGACTTAATGATTTTGTGCTACATATGTGTGTATAGTTATAGTAATAAGATCTCTAATTAATCTTCTTCTAATTAATTTCAAGCAGATGCTTCTGCTTGAAATGGTGAATCACTTGAGGGAGATGACAACAAATTTTTTGGGGTGTGAGACATTGAAGAGATGCTTCCCTCATCATGCCAGCTCTGCAACGTCAAGTCGTCTTTTTACGCTCTACGTGGTTCGCAACGCCCTCGACCTTGTACTGCACTCTAGCGGGTACGTCACGCGCTTACTCAATTACTATGATCAGTTGTATACATATAATATTACAATATTTCTTCTTATTGACTAGTGATCGTCTTTTCTTTTCCCAGGAACTACATTGTGCAACATGTAGTTGTAGAAGAAGAGAGACTGGGCGCAGCTCGACACATCGCCGAGCAACTGAGAGGCCACTTCGTGACCCTTTCGGTGAATATTCATGGCAGCAACGTTGTGGAGACGCTCGTCAGATCGGCCAACGTTGGCGTCGCTCTGCTAGTCATTAACGAGCTCATGCGAAGCTCAGAAGCTGATCTCTTGATGATTCTTTGCAATCCATATGGCAACTTCGTCGCTCAGACCGCTTACGAGGTTTCTAGAGCGAATGTAAGCTACTATCCCGGAAATTGAGTTGTTTAATATTTTACGTACATAAACCGTATACAGTAAATATAGGGTTTCTTGGGCATTCCGAAACCGGGACCGATCTAAGTCACGGTTTTGGGAGAGCGCTCAGCTGGCCCATTTTTCAAAATATAATATTTGAAATATTGAGCCTAATACAACTTTTGCTTGAATTAATTAATTTTTCTTTTGTTTTCTTTAGGCTGATGAGAGGTTCGTGCCGTACTATGATGCTCTTAAAGAGTTCGTCAATCAAAATGTTCGGAGGCTTAAGAGCGACAAGTACGGAAGAATTGTGCTACGGAATTTCAGATTAATGGATCGATGAACGAGAAGCTTTAATGAGTTACCACTTTGTTTTGTTTTTTGAGTTTTTGGTGTGTTTTTGTTTATATTTTTTCTTCAATTTTAGCAGTGTCTGTCATGAAAGTTGAACTTTACATCTCAGTGATTCTACTCGTGTCTATTTTCTAGCTTGTTTTAATGCCAAATTTGATTTTTTTGGAGAGACGTGAACAACATTATCCATTTTGATGTACATATATATTAGATCCATTTATAATGGGAATTCATCCTCTAAGTCCCTAGCAACGACAATGAAATACATAAAGCTAAAAAGCCTATACACATTTATAATAGGAAATTCATTTTAATGTTACCAATGACTTTTTATGTTCTAAAATCAGAGCAATAAATGACAATTTAGGGCCTGTTAATATGTTATTTCCTATTTTTTTAATATTAATATAGTTGGACTTGAAACTTGTTGTAGCTTGTAACTAAGCAAGTGAAATTTGTTGCGGATACATCTCAGTTAAGTCTCACATTGAAGGCAACAAAACTTGTATATCAAATATACAAATTTAAATACGCAATCATAATCTTTATTGACACAGTTAAATATTTTCGGATCACAAGTTTGAATTCCTCCCTCGCCTTCCATATATATGGAAGGCGAGGGGGAAACTAAAGAGCCGGCGTTTGATGAGGTCCCGATTCCGGTGGTTGCCGCTCAAGAGCCGGCGGTTGATGAAGTCCCAATTCTGGTGGTTGCCGCTCAAGAGCCAGCGGTTGATGAAGTCCCGATTCTGGTGGTTGCCGCTCAAGAGCCAGTCGTTGATGAAGTCCACGATGAGGTTCCGGTGGACGATGCTTCGATTCCTGTGGACGCTGCTCAAGATCTGGCTGTCGAGGAGGTCCCCGCTCCGATTCCTCCCGCTAGTGGAAAATCCAAGATTTTCAAGTAGAGGGGCCAAAAAAAAATTATTTTGCTATTTTAAATACGAAATTTGTATTGGATCAATTAATTAGATAGTACATCAAACTTTTGATAAATGTATTTTTTTTTATATCATGTAAACTTGAAGTTAATTAGATTATATATCAAACATAGTGAGTGGATCCGCCCCTGCATGCTTGGCCGTGGATCCGCCCCTGCCTCCCGCAGTTGCTCAGATTATTGACGGTGATATCTACATACTAGGTATCTACGAGTGCCGGCTTTGCGAATATTGGAATTTGAAGAGGCTTTACTGGGTGGACCTGTTTGGATGAGATGAATGTATCCGTTTGAACGGTACATGAGGAAACTAAAAAATTACGTTCGAAATAAAGCACGTCCAGAGGGTTGCATAGCTGAAGGATATGTTGCCGATGAAGCGTTGACTTTCTGCTCTATGTATCTTGAAGGTGTTCAGACAAAGTTTAATCGTCCGGCTAGAAATCATGATGTTGTTCCGAAAAGACAGTTGTCAGTATTTGAATCATTGTGCCGACCAACAAGTAAACGTAAGATTGTATCACTTGACATTGCAACTCAACATGCAGCAGAGTGGTACATACTTATCAATTGCGCATAAATAGAATCCTATAGAGCGTAAGTGTTCTCTACTACGAAAACATTCATACAATGTGTTTCCTAGTTTGATGTATTTTTGTATAATGAATAATGTTTCTCGTTCAGTGAATTTCGAAATGATGTGCCGCAAGGAGATGTTGAAAAATTGTTTCCTAAATGGTTTCGTTCGAAGGTAAATCTTGACATTGCATGAAATATTCATTCTATAAAGGGTTATTAAACTAATTCAGACTTTTTCTTTATTTGTTTACTCTACGCGAGGAGAGATCTGCAAGTGTACTGATGAACTATTTGCTTTGGCTAATGGGTCTCTATTAAACACGTATTAATTCAGCTCATGCGTTGTCAATGGTATGAAGTTTATGGTTGAAAGTCGTGATCGGCATCGTATCACTCAAAATAGCAGTGTTTTTGTACCTGATGTCGACGGCATGACATTTTACGGTCAATTAGGAGATTATACAGCTGTGTTAGTGTTATTCAAATGGATTGTCCATTTTAGGTGTAAATGGTTCAATACCGATCCGAAAAAAGGAAGATGCGTGAAAAAAAATAACATAACTAGCATTAATGTCATGACCGAATGGTACAAAGATCAGCCATTTATACTCAGCTACTCAAGCAAAGCAAGTATTTTACCTAGAAGATCCTATGAGTAGGGCAAATGATCGATGGAGAGTAGTTGAAAATGTAAATCACCAGCAAATTTGGGATATATTGAAGTTGTCGACGTTATTGATGTTTTACACGACACATCCTCGTCAGATTTTCACTTTACTATCAATTGAGACTTTATGGATGGCCAAGACGATGGAGAAAATGACAACGAAGAAGATGACATTTAAGATGAAAATGAAGATGACGACGATGATGATGAAGTCGAAGACGATGAAGAAAGTGAAATGGTGAAGATTCAAGATGAAAATGAAGAAGATGATGATGATGATGAAGAAGAATAAGAAGATGGAGATGAGATCATAGAAATTAGTGACGATGATGCAAATATAGAGTAGGTTCCCACGAGGGGTTCGCGAACTGCGTTATCAAATATCGCGTGTTCACTTTTCTTTTACTTTATGCGCATATTTGGTAATCTGGGCGATTTTACTGTGTGTTGATATACTTGTCGTGACAACGTCACCAACATCGTGAGTATCTGATTTCAGGGACAACCATCGCTGCCACTGACAACCTGATCGATTCAACCTGAAAAAAATGACAGTAATGATGAAGATTTAGACAATAACAAGTGTATGTATTTCCAGATTTTATTGCATGTATTACCGACTCTTTTGTGCGCAGTCGATTAAAAGTGTCAACTTTTGACGGTTTTATGTTATTTTGAATGACTCGGTCTTATTATTAGTAATGAAATCGGATATCGTAATTGTTAGTTTCTTTAACATTTTAATAATATTAAAATAAAAATAAGATAGTAAAAAACTGAAAGAACAAATCGTATAGCAACGATAACTCGTCGTCGCTATAACGCTAATAAGAAAGCATTCGCATCACCTATAGTGATGACATTGTCGTCACTATAACTCAAATTTGAAAATTTTTGTATGGCCTATAGTGACGACAGTGTCGTCACAATAGTTAAATCTATAGCCACGACAACTTTGTCGTCGCTGTAAAGTACATGTTGCGACGACAAAATTGCGACGACAAATTAGCCACGACGACATGTCGTGGCAATAGGTTTTGCGACGACATTTGAACATATAGCAACGACATATGTCATCGCTCGCTATAGGGCTATTTCTGGTAGTGGTATATGGATCAACAACGCAAAGGAATCGTCATGAAGTCTATGCCCTTGCGGTTTGGCTTAGCGATGTGTGCGTCGGGGTAAACAATGACCAACGGAACCAATCATTACTACATGCCTTCTTCGTCTTTCATAAACGACAACTGGATGTTAAACCCTAGCTTTTATTACATTATCGGGGAGTCCAAAGCTCGATCAGGTCAGGTGCGCATGGCGATGGGCGAACGTTCTAAATATTATGTTCCATTTATTTAAATAAAAATATAATGTTCTAAATATATGAACCCCATATGTACTTTACTAAAATGATTTTCTTTTTTTCTTTTTAGAGTTAGATAAGGAGTTTGTGCCTTACTATTATGCTTTTTAAAGCGCGAGGGTCAAGTACGGAAGGGTTATGTCACGAAATTTAAAATAGATTGATTAACTGGAACTTTATTAATGGGTCATTACTTTGTTTTTATGATTTTTTCGATGTGTTTGTAGTTTATGTTTCGACAATTTTAGCAGTATATTAATGAAAACGTGAACAACATGATCCATTTTAATATAATGTGTACCGTAATAATAATAATCTATATATATATATAAAAGCAAAATAACTTCAGGCTCAAAAAACACTGTTATTTAAGCCCATTCTTTTTTCTCCTTTTTTTTGAATTATTTTTAATTAACAAAAACTAATATATACATACCTCGCTCGTCGTATCTTTTCAGTTTTCTCAACTTCTTCAAAGAGACGCATCTCCTCACAATATAACTTCCATTCGGTTAAAATAATGAGGTGCATCTCTTGAGTCTTCATCTCTCGCTCATTCAAACTCTTTCTCTCTCAAATCACCATCTTCTCTCTTCTCTCTTCAGATCAAGATGTCTCCGGTCTGTGGAGTACGGTGAAGCATTGATTCCTCTCTCTCTTTTGGAGCAGAACATAGCAAGTTTGATTTGGCTTCAGAGAATTCTCGGTGAGTGCTTCCTTCAGCTTTGTTGTCCTCTTCATCACCATTGATTCATCTCCATCTTCTTCTTTCCTTCCTTTTTTTTTCTCAATGCTCACATAATCCGAAACCGTTCTCGCGAATCTTCTCTGGTTTAGCTCTGGACGCTTCACTATCATTTCAGATCGATTTGTTTGATGTTCATGATTTGCATGTTAATTAGGACAATTTTGGTTTCAATACGATCTGGTGGCCATTAAATTCATGTTTTTCGTGATGAAATCGAGTTCACCGACCTGTTGGGTTGCTAAGAAATTTGGAAACGCCATAAATTTGCATTAATTGCGTCAATATATATGTATGTATGGACTATGGAGTTTTAGACAATCAAGCACATGATCGACGACGACAGCGCAGACAATGTAATCCCCCTATCCAAACGTTTCCAACAAGATTATCTCCAAGGTCATCAAGTACAGCAAGAAGCACGTTTATGTCGCGCCGCCCAAGCCCGCCTCCTCCGCCGCCGCGCCGACCCACGAAGACCTCTCTGTTGCCACCAACGCCGATGACCTCAAGAGGTGAGACGCCGACTTCGTCAATTTCGACCAGGCCACGCTCTTCGATCTCATCCTGGTCAGTCCCTCTTCCGAAGGGTTTTTCAATTTTTTTTTCCCATGAAATTAATTGCTTTTGGCTTACAATTTACAAAGTCTTAATTTTTTTATGTTCGTCTTCAGATATTTTCGATTTTATTTCTGTTAGGTTTTCGAGGTTCAATCACACATCGAGTCCTCTGCTTCCATTGGCTTGCTCTTCTTCTCTTGCCTCCGACTCCATATCCTCGACGATCGAGAACAATGCAAGTGATTCTAGCAGACAACGCGGATGCAAAAAAATGATTGCTTTTACTTCTATTTCAATTCCAGGTAATATATTCTTCGTGAAACTGTACGTTTTTCGCTAACTTTGCTGTCTGATCTTCTTTACTCAGCAGAAAAGGATTTCTAGAAGAGATTGAGGATGATGTTTGTATTTGCTTTTGAGTTTGGAACCAAGTGTTTGATAAAAGGAGAAACTGAACATTAAATTTTCTGTGACTTTTCTCTCTATGGTTTTCCTCTTCTACTCATTAATTCATATAAACTACTTTAAAATACTTTCCTTTTCACATGGTATATGTACCACAAATGAAATTTCCGCGCTACTATTAGTTTCAGAAATTATAGCTTGAGAAATGAAACAATTTACACATTGTTGTCAAAGAGTGACATCTATTGGCATATATGTTTTGTAACCTTTTATGTTGATCGGTGATAAATAAATAATTTGATGTATTCACAATGTTGAATAAATCTCAAGTATTTTTCAACTTGTCCTTTTTTGTTTATTGCTTATTAATTTTTTTTTTATGTACTATCTACTACTACCACCCCTTTAATTAAGTTTGCGATTTACTTTTCTTTAATCGCAGTGGCTTAGTTGAATGTTTGTCAAATAAACCTTGCGTCATGGATCAATTAAACAAACTACGTGGAGGAAGTATAAGTACGTTACAAAAGATGCCAAAACAGAGTATTGATCTGTTAATTTATTTGTAACCCTTAAATTTAGTTTTTGAATGTGCAGTCAATTTAAGAATGGAGCTGACCTCTTAAGTGATGACCGAGAGAGGGAATCCATTTCGAGTTATACTATCGGAAGAAGTATATGTGCTGCCTCCATTCCAATGATAAAAAGTATGTTTATACACATGTTTGGATTACATGATCGATAATTCAATGTTAATTCTTAGTTTAACGCATTGATTTCTTAGTTTAACGGCTATATTTGAGTTTATTTTCTTGCTGCTTTTAGCTTATTCATATATATATTCTTAGTCCTTTATTCTACAGGTCATCAGTTTACAGGTTAGTGATATAGGCTTTTAATGTAACAAAGCTGGAACTGTAAAAAAATGAAAACATTAAGAATAGTGATTATTTGACTACACATGTGTATTTTATACACATGTGTAGTCAAATAAATTATTAGTGTACACAATAGTGTAAAATGCACTATGTTGCTTAGTTTACAGTTTACACAATAGTGTCAAATAAATTATTAGTTTACACAATAGTAAAAAAATGACTACACAATAGTGTAAAAAAATAATTATATCTCTAATCAGACACTACTGCAATTTCATATTTTACAGTTTAGTTCCGCTTCGTTTTCATCGCCATCTCTGCATCGCTCCGGTCAAGAGTTTATTTCGTAGCTGTTCAGAAGAGACCATTTAAGTCCAAGTCATTGTTGATGTCTGTTTTTAATGTCACATTTTTCTTCTATACTAACTGCAATAATATTTATATTATTATTAGCTAATCAACTGCTATTTTTTTATTTTATGTTGAGTGAACAGGTTGCTTAGAATGGATTGACCCATCAGGTAAAACTTTGTTCAAGATTTCAGGTTTTGCTTTTACGGGTAAAGTTATATCATGATATGATCAGCTTGTGATCTTTAATCAATGTGGTAGAACTTAGAAGCAATTATGTTCATGAGAAAGTTTGTTTAATAGGTTGAGACTGATGATCAACAAGCAATTGTTAATTTCTTGCCAATGGATCTTCAGGTACCCAGTAACTGATTTTCAAAAGATCTTTCTGAAGCCTGTACCGTTCTTCAATGATCAGGTTCTCTTCCTATTTTCAGTTTTAGCTTTGTTACTTTATCTTCGTTTGTTCTCTTTTATTAGTTTTAAACATAGTTAATGTTTACCCATTAGTTTTCTTAGTGTACCAGTTTCTCTTTTATTAGTATACCAGTTTGTATTTAATTTTCGGTTCATGACTACAAGAACAAATCGTTCGAAGGAAATAATATCTAATGAGAGTTGAGTTGGACAAGCCACTTCCATTAAGTTTGTAATTTAGAATCATAAGGTTTGAGAATTTATCACATGAAATATATATATAAGGAAAATAATTTTTGGGAATTGTGCAGGCTAAAAAATCACTAATTTCAACCTCATTCTTTTTTCTCCTGTTTTTGAATTATTTTTACAATAAAAATAAACAAGTACATGTTCATAGAGATGCTTTTCCCTTTCTCTCTAACATATCACGGTTCAAACTGTACTTGCAAATAAATTTACCATTTAGTTGTTTGTTAATATTTTAAAAGAGGGGGAAAAAATAGGTTTATATTATTGGCTTCATCTCCCGATCGTTTTTATCTTTGAATCCTCATTATTTATTCGTTGCCGTCTGATTCGAGTTTTTCTTATTAAGAAAAAAAAAAAGCAAGTCTGCGTCTGCAGCCCTGCTGCGGAACTCTCGGGTTCATTTTGGGCCTCCGAGGACTGAAAATGAACTCGATTTTTAGTTTGGAAAGTTGTTATTATAATTTTTTTTACCGAGTTCTTAAGAAATTGAGTACAATGTGTTGGATCTTTTATTTTGATTTAAGTTAAAGGATTTACTTCTGTTTATAAAATCTTTCTGGAGGCTAATTCCGTTGACAATATTTTAATAAACTTCTATATAGATATTTGTGTTAATTTTTATAGGGATATAGTTTAAACACTGAACCATAAAAGAAAATCTAAAAAGATTTTAGATGACATGGGGAATTTACTTTAAACCCATTGGAGTTCAAGTACTTGGCTATGATTGTTGAACTAAACCCGTTGGAGTTCAAGTATTTGGCTATGATTGTTAAACTGTGTTGTGCTTAATACTTATTTTACCATTATTTAACTTGTATCTGATTTCTGACATGATATTCATTCATTCAATCAAACAATTATCATGAGATTCACTTTCCTTCAAAGCTTGACATTTGATTAAAATTACTACAGAAAAAAAAATCTCTGATACTTCAGCAGAACTTGTTCTATAAAATTGATTGACTTTGGTTCTTCTGTACAAATTCTAAGAATAACTTATGATCCAATTTTTGATAAAATTCTACTAAAGGTCTGAAGTTGTTGAATCTCTACGAGGATGGTGACAAGAATCCTTCCAGCAAAATACCCACTCACTTATACTCCAAGGTAATTTCTGATATACTAAATTGCTTAAGTTGCTATATATGACAAACAATCAATGTGGTTGCCTTTACATCTACCATGCAATATTTCCCTACCAAATTGATTGTAGTTTAGTATTTATTCATTTAGGTTGATAGCATGCAGTTAACCTATTCACTTGATTTTGTGATGAAATATCTAACCTGAGAAATATACTTGAAATTGAAAATATAAGGCTTAAGTTTGAGATTTGTACTGAGTTTCTTTTTGGCCTTACGTTTCAACCAGAAAAGTTCAGTTCTTGGTTTCAATTTTCTTAGGAAATCTATGCCGAAGTGTGAGTTTTGTTAATGTATAATGTCATTTTTTAAACTTTCATCGTATTGGCGTTTGGTGGTGTGGCTCTAGCGTTTACTGTGTACGATTATGTGAATTTCTCAGTTTTAGTTTTTGATGATTGCAGAGAGAATTCTTCAAGAACGGAATAGTAGATCAATTTTGCTAAATTTTAGAGGAAGGCTCGAGTCCAAGTTATCTGATATAATCTTTTTTTTTTTACCTTTGACGTGATGATTTTGATATGAAGTATATGTGTTTTGCAAGATCTTTTAGTAAAAAAATTATTTGAATAACTTAAAAGATAAATCGCCAATAAATATTAGTGTCGTTTAGGACTTAGGTTATGTTTATTGATTGATATAATGAGAAATCATTTCTTGTAGCATTAAGGCTATACCTCATTTTCTGGTTCTTTTTATTACGTTTTTCAGCATCGGCAACCTACAAGGTCGCAATTCGTAATAGACAAATCGTCGGGAACAAAGAGTGAACCCATGCATGTTTATTAGTTCTTCAATCTACAATAGCGGTGACGAGATGTGTATTCCTCGATAACGATCAGTTAAGTCGCTCCACTTATATGACAGTGAGTTTCTATCCAATACCTCTATTGTTTAACTTCATGTTTAATTTATGGATAACAACTTTTGCAATTATTAGGTGGATTCTTCTTTTTATATATATCTTTATATCTGTTCAATTTTTCTTTTAAAGCTAAGGCAATGAAATTATTCTGATTTTATTGGTTTCATTTTTGAATTATTCTGATTTTTGTATTTAATAATGATCTACATATATATTCCAGTTTTTTGAATTGATTCATAACCATTGTTTTCTTCTAAAACCCTTCTCCCGATTCTCTTTGTCCGAAAGACTTTGGATTTTCTTAAATATTCAGCGGCAAGGCGACTCCTCAGAAGCAAAAAAGTTCTTGATTCTTTCTCCTCAACTCCGACGAGCATTCTCCTATCTACGCATGCGACTCTTCAGAAAGCACCAACATGGTGATTTGTGAACGTTTTGGTTTGGATTTTGGTTCTTTTTCTTTTTCTTTCTTAGTTCGTAGAAAAGTCCAAAGAAATATGCAATAAAAGACATCGAGGATTACCGTGAATCCTTCATATTACTACGAATGCATTGTTATCGAGATAATTAAGAAAGTATATCTTTTATTCATTGTTTGCCGCCTATTTTGAATCTTAGTGTTTTTAGTTTGAACTTTTTTTTTTTAATAAAAAAAAATGATATTGGAGTTTAATATATAGATTTGTTCCGAAATTATAATTATTATTGTTAATCATGTACATGATTGGTTTGTTGATCTATTAGAGTAAAATTAATATAGATTTGCTTCGATCTATATTGCTTCAACGGAAATGATGAATTTATTTATATGCTTTTACAATTTCAAAAAGGTGGATCAGTATAGGACAATACGGACTCGCAAGAAAGAAGTTATGACAATCGTTGATAATGCTTTATATTTTAATCATAACAATTCAATGAGCAATCCTACGTACGTGATCGCTCAAGTCATACGAGGCACCTAAAGCTTACCATTGCAGGTATTAATAACATAATATTTAAATTTGCAGTTTGTGATACTTATAGAAAATTTGTTGCAATATTTCCACGTTCGAGTTTTGTAATAGGCTTTCACTTGCAAGAAAGCCAGTCGGTTAAAATAAAAAAATAAAAGCCATTCGGTTTTTCATCCGTGTATTACACATTTTTTTTTATACAAGCCTAGAAGGTATCAACATATTTAAGTAATAACATGATAATAGACATATTTCATTTATACTTAATGATTATTTTCGCAGTTTGATTATTAATTGTTTACGTTTGTATGCAAAATAGAAATATGGACTTAGGTCAGATTTTTTTTTATTTTTTTTACTTTTCTTTTTTCGATCTGATCATCATCGGTCAAAAAATTATGGTGAAAGAAACAAAACAGATAGGTTTGTTTGAGAGTAATGTAATAATTTAACATCTAATAAAATGATTTTTTTTTTCAATTCGGTATTTTATTCACACTCAACAGTTTTTTTTATTTACCACACTTTATGCTTCTTATGATATCACGTAATTAATTTAATTAATATTGTCAAAGCCACCGCGCGAAGCGCGGTGTCGGTCCACTAGTAATAATAATTATATAATGGGTAGGGATTCGTTAAGAAATCTTTAAAAAAAATAACAACTATTTGTTTTTGAAAGTTAAATACAGTTGTTTTACAATATCTTTTTAGATAATAATAATAATAATAAAAAAAAGAATATATGAATATACCTATTAAAATTTCACAATTATTAGTTACTTATACAGATAAACTCTCTCTATAAAGAGCTATAATATATAAGAAAGTAATGTTTGATATATAATGTTTAAATTATCAGTTTATAAATGTAACTTCTGAAAGTGCATATCCTATTTGGAAAGTACTTGAATTTGGAACGGAATACGTGTAAATAGGTGTCCAATTTAGGATATGATTTCCCTAATATTTATAAAAAATTCTACCGAAAACGGTGGGATCTTAGAGTAATAAATAAAATCCTGGATTTATTAGATGCATAACTTATAATAATTATTTTATTTTATGAATTTTTTAAGACGTATCAAGTATTTGTTAGTAAATCTTTTACAATCTATCTTTTCACGATTCTTGAGAAAATATCGTTAGATTATCTTTTAACTCATCTAAAGAGCATAACTTCGGTAAGTTCTCTCTATAAATTTTAGGGTTTAACAAGTCATGTCTTACTCTTATAACAATCTTTCACTTCTTTTCTCATACAATTCTTTACGGTTGATCATGGAGAGGAACATGGATAATAGTTCCGGGCACCACCGCTCTAGCTTCGCCGCACCTTCCACCTCTTCGGGAGCCAACGGGACTTATTTCCGCCGGTCAGAGCCTGGATCGGATGCTAATAGTCAACCACCTTCGCCGTCTTCAAGAGTAAACAACAGCACTTTTTTCAGTCAGTCAATGCCCCCGGGCTTTGACTTAAACTTGTCGTTTTCGGCTTTAGATATCAGCAGTCAAGTCAACCCGAGGAGCAAGTTAATGCATCCTCGTCAAAGCCTTGCCTCATCTGCATCGGCATCGATGAACAATTACAACGCTGCTTATGTTGACCGGTCCACGCAACATAACGATAGCTTTTTCCCGTCTTCTTCGACTTCAAATATCAACAATATCAATGTCGGGAGCGGTCAGCGGACACCTTCGCGGCTAGGCTACACAATGTCTACCTTGCGGCCAACGATGAACAACGTCGCCGATCATTACATGCCTCCGTCATCGTTCACAAACGACAACTACCCGTTAAACCCTAGCTTACATCATGTGACCGAAGAGCGCTCGCAGGAGAGCCCGGAGATCGATCTCGTGCGCCTGGCAATGGACCAACATACTATCAGTATACTACTCGATTTTCTCGATAATCAAGCCCCGCATGTCACACAGTTCATACTTCGGAAAGTGATGCCGGAATTGGGCAATCTCTCACTCCACCACTCAGGCAGTGCCTTTGTCGAGAAGCTCATCAGCATCGTCCCTGCTACCGAACTCGGGAAAATCATCACCGCTTTGCATAGACAAGGTTTCAAGAGACTTTGCACCAATCAATATGGGTACGTATGTACGTAAATTATAATTCTACACAGTACAAATAGTGATCGTTTTTGTAACGTTTTTGTGTTTGTTTTTGGATGATCAGCAACCAAGTAATGCAGAGGTTGGTGAGGCGTGTACAATGGCATGACGATGTGCAAGTGCTTTTAATAGAAAAAATTCGTCCAAATCTTGTGGCTTTGACCAAGACTCCAAGCTTCATTGATTGTTGCTTAGATCACTTCTATCCTGCCTCCAAAGAGGTGACTTCTTTGTTTTACTTATATATATATATATATATATATATATATATATATATATATACATATACACTTAGGGTCCGTTTGTTTACATTAAGATTAAGACGTCTCAATCTGAATGCACATCTTAATAATAAGATCTGACATCTGAATCTGAATGACAGATAATTAAGTGTGTTTGTTTTTTAAGATCTGAATGCAGATCTGAATAACATTTTTCTTGTAAAAATTAAATTTTATTATACACCTTTATATATACGGTTATTTTTAATAATAATAATAATAATTAAAATTAAAATTAAAATAATTTATTTAATAATATCCAATTAATTTATTTTTCATAAAATTTCCATTGAAAATATTTTATAATAACACATAAATATAATAAATTTTTAAGAATTTATTTGAAAAATTGAAAAATTGTACACTATAAAAAATTTTATCGTCTATTAAATTATTTATGATAATTAATTATATGTAAAAAAAATTTAATGATTATTTAATTAATTATATTAATAAATTTGGAAATATGTAAATTTAAACGTAAATATATATATATATATATATCCATTAAAAATATAATATATATATAAAAACTAATTGATATATTTGATAACTTTTAATTACAAATTCTTGATAATTTTTTTACTTTAATATATATTTTAAACGTAATATATTTTTATTATATCATAAATTTGGAAATATGTAAATTTAAACGTAAATACATATATATCCATTAAAAAAGCGTAAATATATATATATAAAAACTAATTGATATATTTGATAACTTTTAATTACAAATTCCTAATAATTTTTTTATTTTAATATTTTTTAATATATTTTCTATATATTTTCGAAACTAATTTTTTTTAAAAAGCGTCAAAACTATATCTTCCCACCTATCAATGGATTCATCTCGTCGTAAGCTTTCCAACAGTATATCATATGAGTCAATCCGATGCTCGGTTTAAGAGTTATGGAGTTTTAAAGTTTTAAGGAGGAAAGAGAAAAATAAATTTGAAGAGAGAATAGGAGGAGAGAAATGAACGTGAAATGTCAAAATATAGCTCTTAATGGATAAGACTTGAGTGTATATCTTATCAAATAAGTGGATAATCAGACCCATTAAGATGTTTAGTAAGAAAAAAACAAATGTACTTAATGACTCTAAATCTGACCTATTAAGATTAAGAGGTTCATTAAGTGCAAACAAATACAGCCTCAGATACTCATGAAAAAGATCTCTAATTCTTCTTATCGTCAATTTAATTTCACGCAGATGCTTCTGGTTGAGATGGCGAATCATTTACCTGAGATGACAACTAACGCATCGGGGTGTAAAACGCTGAAGAAATGCTTCCCTCACCACGCCAGTTCCGAAACACATTTCTGTCTTGTGTACTACATAGTCCACAACGCCCGCGACCTTGCAGTGGACTCTAACGGGTGCGTCAGTCGGTTATTCAATTACCAACAGTTACGCTTTTACTCGATTACTATACCAATATTATTAATGTTGACTTGTCATCCTTTCTGTGCCCAGGAACTACATTCTGCAACATGTGATAGAGCAAGACAATCTGCTTGCAGCAGGAAAGAGTCTGGGCGTTGCTCGATGCATCGCCGCTCAACTGAAAGACTGCTTCGTGACCCTTTCAACGGACATTCGTGGCAGCAACGTAGTGGAGAAGCTCATCAAATCACCCAACAAGGACGTCCCTCTGCAAGTCCTTTCCGAGCTCATGCGAAGCCCTGAAGATCTTATGATGATTCTTCAAGATGAATATGGCAACTTTGTTGCGCAGACCGCTTACCATGTTTCTAGATCAGAGGTAAGCTATTATCCCGGAAACTGTGTTACATTTTACTGCAATGAATCGATTAAGTATTTTTACTGGTATCTTCGAGTTGGACAAAATTTAGCTTACATACAAAAAGAATTAGCTTATGATCCATCTGTTTCAAATATTTTCTAAAATTAGTTACTTACAAGTAGAAAGAAATTCCAAATCAAATAATAAACATAGTTTAAAGTTAAACTTCGGATGATGCATATTTTTGCCAAAATGAATTTGTTTTTCTTGTTATTTTTAGGGGGATGAGAGGCTCGTGCCCTACTATAATGCTCTTAAGGGGTTCGTCAAGGAAAACGCTAAGACGCTCAAGAGCAACAAGTACGGAAGGATTGTGCTGCGAAACGCTGAGATGCTTGAGAACGACAAATATGGAAGGATTGTACAGCGAAAAGTTAAAAGAGATCTGGTCGACAGTCGTTACTAGTAACTGGCGAATTTGATGTGTTGCCACTTGTGTCTCTCATTTAGGTTAAGTCAATAGATTGAGTGTTTCAGGAATTGTATTTTAATGTGTCACCTCTTTCTCTTGTTATATATATTGAAGCTTCTAAAGAAATATATTTACAAGTTATTCTGCTAACTTGTTTCAATTTATTTAACTTAACCCGGCTTTAATGGATGAATTCAACCTATAAGCTCATTTCATTCAGAAACTGAAATCCTAGCAACAACAATCAAATACTTTAACATGAAAAACAGTAATTCATAACATTAAAAAAAAATAGAATCTTGGGATCATTTGTAAATTAAATGATTACTATCAGGGCCCTCGGAATTCAAGACATGACACAGACCTAATCAACCTATGAAAGTAAATAAACCCTTTACATTCAACCGTTTACATACCATTCATCGTGCAGTTTACTCGGAATCTGAGGAGTCGGGGTTTTTGCTCTGCCTCACACTCCTTTTGGCATTTGCACCGGAAGATGAACTTACGGAGGATTCACCGTCGTAGAAGATGACTTGGGCTTTAGCTAATCTTTCTTCCAATTCCTCCGTGCTGAATTCATCGGTCCCACCAAGTTGATCAAATCCGACCTGATACAGCGTAGATCGAGTTAGTAAGCAGTTGAAGATAGTGGGCAAAAATTTATTTTAATAGCCGATCGACCGCGTCAAGTAAGCTTTACCACATAATCATCAACTTTGGCGTTCTTAATGAGAGCGAGGGTCGGCAAAACAGTGATCTTCAGCTTCTCAGCCAAGAAAGGGCTCTTCTCAGCTTGGATTTTCACAAAACGCGTCTCAATGTGCTGCTTTGCCAATATGCTCAAGTGCTTGTCCACCACCTGCGAATCATTTAGTGTTCAATCGAATACACAAGAAAACCTTACAAACAGTCAAGAACGAAGGGAACAAATTATTGTTCGATTCGAATCGCTAATATAAACACAAGACAATGCCGCCAAAATATTATCGATAGCCACGGGATGTAAACACTTTGCTTCCCATGTCACCTCCGAACTCTCTCCTCCTCTTAAAAATGGCGTCAAAAAGACATCAATTTCAAACCAAGTACAGGCTTATAGAACCTTAAACTGCCCCATGATAATTGAGCATTACAATGGAAATCGAAAACATAAGACTAAGAAAAGGCGTAAAACACATAAATTCTCAAAACTTTATAGAGCCATGAACGCACAATTTCAAGAAACTCACCAGGAAAATCAAACAGAAAAACAAACGAAGCCTAATCAAGCTGAGGATCAGTACCTTGCAGGGCCAATTTTCGCGGTAGAAATGGCAAACGACGCGATCGCTGGCCTTGACGACCGTGAAGAACTCCTTCTCGGCTTGAATCTCGGAGTAGTCGCCGTGGCCGAGGGAGATCCAGCGGTTCCGCTTCTCCGCCATTTTCTTCATCTGGTGAAGCCTCCGCTCCCTCAGAGCATCGAGATCGTCCGCGTCAATCTTGTCCAGCGCCGCGATCTCGTCGTCGAGCTTCTCCTCCACGGCCTTCGCCACCGAAATCACCTGCTGCTCCAGAATCTGCACGGCCAGAAATCGAAATGCTCAGATCGTATCGGTCCATGGGCGAGTGCTTCTCTCTTCGAGAAAGTACCTCTCGGATGCCAGAGTTCTCCATTGTTGAAGCTCACTGATTCAAGCTCGCGATGCGTTGGATTCAAATGAGAAGAAAAGCGAAGAGAATCTGGGGTTTTTGTATTCTTGTCGTTGGAAAGGTGAGCATCGTCGTTTCGAATCAGATAACGACAACTTGGTATGGGCCCCAATCCTGCTTTGTTGGCCCAGCCCAAAAACAGATGCTGCTTTTTAACTTGGACCAATTTGAGTCTCCAACCGTTTATCATCCGATAAACGATACCAATACTAATACCAATACCGAAGAACAGGGTCGATCGAGGACGGAATCAGGAATTCAAATAGCCGTGGGGGAGTATTTAGGGAGCAAATTATCTATAGTGATTTTTATGAACGAAGGAAATCGTTGACTAGTGACTTTAAATTAAGTAGTAATTTTCTATTAACACAAGGGAAAATTACGGCAAAAATACATAACCTTTGGTCAACCTGCCTCCCGTGTACCCAACTTTTAAAACTGGCGGCAAAAATACCCAACGTGCGTTGACCGTGACTTTGGCATAAAACCGTTAATTTTTCCGTTAACATTCGCAATGTGGCCGTTAGCGGCAAAAATACCCAAACATTTTTTTTTTAATTTATTTTTTTTAATTTATATATTTTTTTCTTTACTTGATTAGTGATAAATACTTGAATTCCAAATACATAGAATAACATAAAAGTTAGTCAAAACATCAATTGACTAAACCTAATCATGAATAAAACAATTACATAGTTAATTTAAGGTTGACAATCAAACTTTAAACAAAAACTTAATCATATTGTTTTTATTACATTTGACTATCTTAATTAGTCCCCAAAATATCTATTAGATATTTAATACGGATTTAAAAAAAAAAATTAAAAAACCTGGACCCGGACATATCTGGGTTTGGAAAAACACGGATCCGGATAAATAAATCTTCAGACATGTCCGGATCCGGATATTTATTTTAAAAAAATTAAAGCCCTTTAATTCTGGGCCGTTGGATGATCAAGATCAACGGCCCAGATAAAACGGTATTAGGGACTAAATAATAAATAAAACACTTTTAACTAAAAAATAATAATAATAACCAGGATCCGGACTTGTCCGGGATTTTTTTTTTCCCAGACCCGGACAGGTCTGTATCCGGGCTTCTTCTTTTTTTAATATCCTAAAACGGCACCTTTGATCGTAAGACATTTTGGGGACTAAGCTAAATATATAGCATGACATCTCAAAGCAATATTATATAATATGTATATATATGTGTGTGTGAAACTCTTAGCGCATATATCCTCAAGTTATGATAATATAATATGTATATTTTGGTCATAACTTGATAATGTAATATGTATATTAAAAAAAATAAAAATTATTTTTTTCAAAAAAAAAAGTTTGGGTAATTTTGCCGCTAACGGCCACATTGCAAATGTTAACGGAAAAATTAACGGTTTTATGCCAAAGTCACGGTCAACGCACGTTGGGTATTTTTGCCGCTAGTTTTAAAGGTTGGGTACATGGGAGGCAGGTTAACCAAAGGTTGGGTATTTTTGCCGTAATTTTCCCTTAACATAATTATTTTAAGGCTAAATATCGGCAAAAATTCATAAACTTTGGTCAACGTGCCCGTTGTGTACCTAAATTCAGAGAGTGATGGCAAATGTACCCAAACTGTATTGTTTGTGACAATTATACAAATTCGTTAACTCTTCCGTCAATTGCCCACGTGGCCGACCGTTAGGCCTTTGCCATGGCACTTGACCGCCATGCGGCATGCCACATGGCACTAAATGACAAAAATATCAAATTTCTTTCCTTTTATTTTTTAACATTTTTTTAAAAAAAAATTACTTTTTTTTCCTTTACTTGATTAATAATAATTACTTGGATTCCAAATATACATGAAATAACACAAAAGTTAGTCTAAATGTCAATTGATTTTTTAATATACTTGTATAAGCTAAATTTGTTGATAAGAACCTTATTATTATGAGTTGTATAATTATCTTACTACTTGAATTTTAAACATAACATTACACAAAAATCGATCATGATATCGATTATCAATTCTCTTATTAATTTGCTTGGAGAAGTTAATTTAGAGTGGACAATCAAACTTTAACCAAAACCTAATCATATTTTTTTTTTGTTACTCTATATTGTTTTTGTTACCGCTGGCAATCAAATCTTGTTTCTTCAAAATGCACATGGAGGTGCTTTTGTTGTGAAGATCACTTATAACTACACCTATTTTTTTAAGTCACCTAAGTATTTCTAATAAACATATATTCTGTTTATGGTCTATTACATATAAAATTGGGATCCTTATTTGGATGGCCAATAAAAAAAAAGTTGGATTTTAGAACAATTTATCTAAATCACTAAAGATTTTCATCTAAAAATTGTGGTACCGTAACCGAATTAAAATTCAACCTTTAGGGATAGTTAATTCGTAACTAATTAGAATTTTAAACCCAAAATCACTAGTAAATATTTCCATACATAATTACCAAATCAGCCCCATTGATCAGTCAACACACCCTGACCCAAGTACACTTATTTCTGCGTACCTTAAAAAAACTCAAAGGAAAACCCAACTAAATAACACAGAAAATCTAGGGAGCATTACAAATAGATAGATAGTTTCTAGGGGCATTTGGGCTTGCCCTGGGAGCTGCGCTTGTCCCGGTAACAAGGGCACTCGTGCTTGTTTCCGTAGGTACCCGACGGCACGCACTTGCACTCCATGCAGCATACCCCGCAGTACCGCAGGCACCGGTCCATCATCCCCGCTTTCGCGCACCTGCTCGAGCACTTGTCCCTGCAAAACCCTAATCCACACATGCATAGGTTGAGTATATTACAACATAGAAAGAAAAAAAAAACTGCCACTTTAGCAGAAAATTAATAATAAAATTACGTGTTTGAACTTACAAATCTTTTTTTTTTTTTGGTTGATTAAAAATTGGATAAGCGCGAGTGTTTTTTATTTCAATAATCCACACATAAGAAGCCTTACTTTGAGGAATATGTTTACGTACCTTGATTAACATCAGCAGTGGCTGAATGAGGGAAAGAAGAGAACAGCAGAAGAGCACACATCAGAACAACTGCCAAGACGCGATGCTTCATTTTCTTCTTCTTCTTCTTGTAATATTTTTTTTATTTCTGTTTGCAATTGCAGTGAAGGAGGTGAGAGATGTGAAGATTTAATGGGAGATCAGTGAAGAAGAGTGGCACTTATATATTACTGAGGGTGGTTTCTAGAAGGTGGTAACACACAGTGATATGCGTGCGAGAGTTGGTCTATGTGTTCAGTGCATTGATTCTATGTATTCATGCGAATCTGACATCATAAAAAAGAATTATTTTTATTTTAGAAGAAAAACGGTAAATGGTTTATGACCATTGTAAAAGAGAAACTTGCAAAAAATGGCTAAAAAAAATATCATAATTCAATTTTTAAACTCATATTAAAAAAATACATAATTCTAAATTTTGTCTAATTTAAGACATTTTTACCCCTGATTGATTAATTCCTAAATTGTCCCTAAATTATAAAAAACTATCCCCAAAATCCAAATTACTGTCCCCATAATCTGAAGAAACTGTCCCCAAAATGTTACTCATACAACCTCCCATAAAACTGCCCAGAAAACTGTCCCTAAATTACCAAAAACTGTCCCCAAGGATCATTAGAAACTGTCCCAAGAATGTTAATCATACAACCTCCTCAATGTTAATCAGGAGTAAAAATGTCTTAAATTGGACAAAATTTAGAATTATGTATTTTTTTTAATATAAGTTTAAAAGTTGAATGATGGTGTTTTTTTAACCATTTTTGCAAGTTTCCCTTGTGAAATAAGATAAAACCATTATCTATGAATGCTATGATCAACCATTATATTTCTTCGAGAAAAGAGTAACTTGTTATTGTCTTCAATTTGGTGTGTGTAAAACACCTACGCTGTGAGTTTGCTATAAAGTTACTAAATTGTATTCATATTCAGCCTTTAGCAATAAATTCAATGTTACAATGAAAGTGCACATGAATGTTCCAACATTGAACACTGATTTCGAAGATGAATATTGAATAAGGTAGAAGAAGCCAAGAGAAACAGCTGTAGAAAGCTGCAAGTACCATATAGTTGGTGGTGAGCTGGATGGTACGTACCATCACCATGCATGCACGTATATATTATGATCATAATGCTTACTCAAAATAGACTATTATTGTATTGATTTGATTGAGCGGTGGCTTCTGATCACGCGGTTTCTGCAGCAATGGTAGGGACCTCCTGCTCCTGCTCCTTCTCACATTTTGTACCACCTTAGGATCATTTTATTTTCAAAATAAAAATATTAAAAAAAATATTAAAAATTAAGGAATTTAGGGTTAAAATTTGGGTGGTGGTTGCTCTTTTTTCTTTCTACATAATTTTTTTCTTTTTTGAAGAAAAAAACAAATTGTTCAAAAAAATTATCTTCATTTTGAAGTATATAACAAATTATTAATAATTGTATTAGCCGAATGATCCTCCTTTCCTTGTGATCTTTATCTATCTTTTTATCAAAATCTTACGCCATACTTCTACAAGTAAAGGACAGATGCAGCACGTCAATGCAAGCAACTTTTTCTTTCGAAAATATTATATTTTTATAATAAATAGACACTATTGATCAAAATTACATGTAGATAAAACTAAGCGATTACCGGTTAGAACACAAGACCTCAGAGTAAGGGTGGTGTGGGATTACCGGTTAGATAAAACTAAGCGATATAATTTGCAATACATATTTTAAAAGGTTTGACACAAAATGGACATTTCGTTCATTTATCCTATATTATATATAGGGAAAATTGCGGCAAAATATCCAACCTTTGGTTAAATTGCCTCTCGTGTACCCAACCTTTAAAATTGGCGGCAAAAATACCCAACGTGCGTTGACTGTGACTTTGGCATGAAAACGTTAATTTTTTCGTTAACATCCCTCATGTGGCCGTTAGCGGCAAAAATACCCAACTTTACTGTGATAGATATTAGCGGTAAAATTACAATAATTTAACCGGACAAGATAGCTAAGTTCTAATAATGTGATATAGTTTTCACTTTTCAATCCATCCACCTTCATTAGCCAAATGCTATATGGTATCCAGTTTAATTGTCACACGGCATTGTCAAATATTCGATTGTCACTTAGCATGTCATGTCACATTTTTTAACTTATATTTTTATATTTTTACAACTTTTTTTTAATTTTTTTTTTTAATTTTTAATTTTTATTTATATGAATTATTGATAATTTTATGATTAATCGGTAGGAGTGAACTCGGAAACCAAAATAAGATTTCGAGTAATAAAATTCTGAGAACGGAAATCATGACAAAAATCCGAATTCGCTAGTATTTTATACAAACCCGAAACCTCAAAAGACAACCTATTTTGCGTTGTGAGTGGCCATTGTGACGAATCGGAGGAGAAGAGTTGTGACAGTAAATAATGGATTTTGGGAATATTCGGTGGACAACAATAATGTATATTGGGGCCTCTTGGACTAAAATTACATTAAAATTTGATAGTTTAGCCTCTTAATATTTACCCTCTCAAAAGAATTATAGAAATTCCCCTAAAAAGAATTATCACTTTGTTGTCCCACTTTGCTTCTTTACAAAAGAGAAGTATTGATATTCATATTCACCAAAAGAATGAGAATGTTAATTTATAGAGCTGCACGCGCCTTCGTCGCGACCGATCGCGACGAATGTCGCCAAAATCGCGAGCAGGGACGTCGCGATGCGTCGTGGCTTGGCTGGTCGCGATGCGTCGCGACGTGGTCGCGTTTAGCGAGGAAGGACCAAAAAAAGGGCTGCGGCAAAAGTTATTTTTTGTTTCCAATGTTTAATTTTATTAGTTTTTATCCGAATTTAAGTATTAAATTATGTAAACTTATTATTTAAACTTTATTTATTTCAAAATTAATATTTTAGTATGTTATTATTGTGTAACATATTATTAATTTTAATTTATAAGTTAATTTTTAAGTTGTAATATATGTTAATAAGTATTAATGTGTACCATATTAATAATTATTAAAATTCTAAAACAAATAAGTAAATATGATAAAACAAGATATTAAAAAAAAAGTTGTATTATTCATTGTGAATATTACAATATGGTGGAAGAAGTTGTAAATATTCAGTGTAAATATTACAAGATGCCTCACTAAAACCTCTCTTGAAAAACCCTCCTTAGGGACATAAAACCAAGAGAGGAAAGAGCACATCATATTGGCGTTTACATTGCGTCACTCGGGGAACCAGTCGTTAAACCTTTGCGTCATAAGCTCTAGGTCGGTTGGCTCGGACCGTTGGGCGATGGTGGGGTTGCGGAACATCCAATCGTTCAACACCACCGCTTGCTCGAGGTGTGTGGGAGTTGTTGACGCCCTCCGGTCGTCGATTATATGCTGAGCCGAGCTGAACGCGCTCTCCGAAGCAACGCTGGAAATGGGGATGGACAGTATATCCCTCGCCATTCTCGCCAATATCGGGAATCTTTCCCGTTGATTCTTCCACCATCCAATCACATCGAACTCGACGGAGTCCTCGTCGATCCGCAGGCCGTAGTACCGCTTCAGTTCTTGCGGGGCACCGTCCGTTTCCTCCGCTCGTGCCGGTGGCGTACCGGATCCCGATGCTTCTCCGCGATCCAGTCTTTGCTTCAGTCTCCGGACAAATGCTAGGCTGGTCTTGGTTGGGCTTTCCATAACTGCCCTTTGCTCCGCCTCCACGTTGAACTGTGGGAACCGCCGGTCGTATTCACTGTAAAGTTCATAAAAAGCTTCATTAACAACCTTAATATAATCAGTGTAATCCACCCCTAAGTTTGTCCCGATTGCTGACATCAAAGGCCCGAACGTAAACATAATACGGGGATCCAAGATAGCACCGAAACAATACGAAAAAGGGGGTGGATCCCAATAACTTTTGAATTTTGCAACCATTCCCTCAATCATGGGCGAAATAACAGGGTCATTTGCGAATTCAGAAAAAGTGTTTGTAATTTCGTAAAGACCCGAAAGACCATGATTCAAGGAAGGTTGTCTTTGGTTTGAAAAATTTAAAGTAACAGCGTAAAAGGGTTTAAGGAATTGGGTGAATTTCTGGGCCATTTCCCATTCTGTCTCCGTGATCCGCTTCGAGGCCTCTAGTTCGGTGAGGAGGAAAGCGCTTAACGGAAATCTCTGTCTACAAACAACTGAAAGCATTAGATATGTAGAGTTCCATCGTGTATTGTTGTCTAAACCAAACTTATTAGCTTTATGATTGTGCTCTTTACAAAATCGTCTCCACCTAACGGTGGTTTGAGAATGCCGGATCCAATCGACAACGCCGCGTATTTTGTCAACGTGCCCTGAAATATTTCGTTCCCCCGTTCTAGCAATTAAATTAATGATGTGACAAGCACATTTTTGATGTAAAATATTACGAAAAGGAGAACCGGGTAAACTATTTTCTAAGATAGTAATAGCGGCGTTATTGTTTGCGGCATTGTCTAACGTAATAGAAATGATACGATTTTGCAAACCCCAATCATTGAATAATTCTATTAATTTATCGGAAATGTTTTTGCCGGTATGGCAACACTCGAATGGTGACATGTTTAAAAGTTTTTGACATGGATCCCAATTCTCGTCGACGTAATGGGCGGTCAGACTCAAATAGTCGTTAAGACTCGGACCGCTCCACAAGTCGGTGGTAAAAGCAACGTTAATGTTGGACATTTTGAAAAAATCGACCAAATAATTTTTTTGCATTTTGTAAGCATTTTCCATGTCCCTGGTATACGTCGTACGGGAAAACTGTTCGTAAGACGGATTAACCCTTTGCATATATTGTGTATGCGCAGGGTTTTCCACCAAACTCATCGGTGCGCCCGTAGACAGTAACCACTCGAGGGTCCATTTCCGTAAATTTTCGGTGGTAAGAGCACTTACCTGTGCTGTGTTTACCTCGTTACCGTCTCCGTAGCACGCTTTCTTATGTCGCGTCAAGTAGCCGGTTCCTTTGTCCCCCAACGCATCGAGGGTTTCATGGCACTTCTTGCACGTGGCGATCTTGATTCGAACACCGTTCTCCACCCGTCGTTCCTCGTGAAAATAATCTCACACCTTCGCTTTGTTTGGTCGTCCCCACAACAAGGCAGGAGGACTTTCCCTATTAAAAATATACGGGAGAAAAAAGGTTAACAAAATAAAAATGGGTATTAATTTTACATGGATTAAATATTAATATTAATCATATTAATTAATTAAATTTCATATAGTTAATTAAAAGAGTTAACGAAATTAAAAATGGTATTTTCTATGTGTGGAAATCATTATCAAGCTCTTTTTGACGGAACTCCCCGAGGTTCCACGGCCAGATCGACTGGAAAGGATGCTATGATCTCGCTTTATGCCCAAGCTTTTCTAGACAGAACTCCCCGAGGTTCCCAGGCTAGCTTGGAGGAGATTGCAAAGCAAACCTTATTTAAAAACCAATCTTTCTAAGACACCGTATTCCAGTAAGAACTTTATAATAATCACCACACATACAAATTACCATTTTTAATCCCGTTAACTTATTAAATATCAAGAAAATCGTTTCTGATGTGGAAGATCAGTCGGAACCGCAACCATAGAGCATACTAAGACTTTCAAGATACGTGACAAATTAATTAAATAAACTAAAATAATTAAACTATAATATTTATAGTAAAAAAATTAAACGAAATTAATTAATTAAGATAATATGATTAAATGATAATTAAATCTCAAGAAAATCGTTTCTGATGTGGAAGATCAGTCGGAACCGCAACCACAGAGCATACTAAGACTTTCAAGTGATTATTATTTAATAATTATTAAAAATTAATTATTTTTTTTCAATTATTTTTTTAATTATTATTTATTACTTATTAATTATTAATTATTATTTATTATTAAGTACTAACTTATTAATTAATAAAAAATCAATAATTAATGAAATAAAAAAAGGATTAAAGGTTATTACCCGGTAGAAGGACGTCGACTTCGTCGAGGACGGGCAACGGAGGCTTCACCGCTATCTTGATTGGAAGGTTGAGGAGAACCGCGGTTGTACACCCCGATATTTGAACCACGGATCGAGGGCGGCGTTTGATAGTCGTCGGGATCGGCATCGTCAGGACGTTGAGTTTGGTCGGGATCGGCATCTTCGGGACCTTGAGGTTCGTCGGGATCGACACCTTCGGGACCTTGGGCTCTGTATTTGGCACCTTCCCGTAACATGAGATTGAAAAAAGGATCGTTATTTCCCCCCTACATTGAGCCACCGCGTCGACCAACTCTTGGGGCACACGGTCGGGATTGGCGTGGTGCTGGGCCACCGCCCGGACTAGACTAGGTCTTAGAGACCGTACTGTATCGTCGGGATAATCTGGATTGGGAGGGGAAGGGAATATTTCTGCCGGTAGCCTAACGGGAATGTAGCCGTCGGGACAAGGCTCTGATGTTCCCCCTTGTAGAAATTGGGGTTGCAAATTCCTGGCCGCCCTTCGACCCCCGGAACTACCGCCGCTTCTTCGAGACATAATGATAGAACTTTAGGAATTTAGAAAATTGGAACTTTGGAACTTTAGAACTTTGGAACTTTGGAGATTGAGAGTGGAAAAAACTTGGAGAGTTGAGAGAATTTGAGAGAGAGTTGAGAGATTGTTGGTGAGGAAATGGGGGAGGAAGAGGTGGTATTTATAGGGTTTTAGGAGAGGGTGGGGTGGGTGAATAATTATTGTGGTGGGTGAAGTGGGTGAATAATTGTGAGGAGAAAGTGGGTGAAAAAATATTGAAATTTGAAATTTTAGGGTTGGAATTCGAGTAAAGTGGGTAATAATTGTGGTTGGGGAATAAATTTCGGGTAAAAATTGTGTTATTTTCGCCACCAACAAACACAACTTTTCACTCCCCTCGGATCGATGACGTGGCGTAATCTCAGCCACACGATCAATGACGCGGATCGACCCCCTGGTCGTCGCGATTTCCCCTCCTCGTCGCGACGAATCGCGACTTTTGCCGCGTGAATCGCGACGTGTCGCGACTCGCACTGTAGGCGTCGCGACGCGTCGCGTCGTGAGTGGCGACGTCGTTTGCACAGCTTTATTAATTTATAATATCCTTTACCATAATACATCGAACCTCTATAAATTAATACTTAATAAATTAAAAGTCGGGATTAAATAATATTTTTGTCTGGTCCCGACTCGGGCCTAACTAGCTAAATTAATAATTCGTTAAATTTATAAGATAATAATTTTTTTAGAAAATATATAAGTCCCAAGTGATATGTAATTAATAATTCAATATAAAAAATTACATAAATAATTATAAAATCACTATAAATAAAATATAACATAAATAACTATGAAATCACATTAAATAAAAAGATAACATTACATCACTAATCATGTAGTCTTCTTAAAATATGATTCTATAGTAAATATTATAGCCTTAATTATCACTACTCTAAGAAGCTATTGTTATTCCTTTTTAATATTATTGAGCTCTTTAATATTTCCGACATTAGTACTCTGATAAAATATTTTTAAATTATAGTAGTCTCTCTTGATATTCTTAATATTGATACTTTAATATTCTCGATATAATAACTAATAAAGATTTTATATAATAATAGCTGATTAATAATTTTGTTCTCCATTAATGTATAAATTAATAAATTATTAATTTATATGTTAATTAATAATCTGATGAGATAAGATAATATTTTTTTCCGGTCCCAACCGTATTAATTTATGGAGGTTCTACTGTACAATATAACAAAGAAACTATTTAACTTAATGTAAAAATATAACAAGCCTCCTAGAAACTTGTACATATTTGATCACATTTACAAATACAAACAGTGCAATACACGGGCAAAATTGACTAACCTCCCATGCTCTTATTTGGTCGAGAGTGCTCGTTACTGTCTTGCTTGTTGTCGTTGCTCGGCGCCAGCATATTCACCTTCAAAAACCCCCCGTGCAGTACAATCTTAGCGCCTATAATACCGGGTATGAACCGAACAACAGAGAAAAGCAGTTGTACCTTGACGATTTCAGTCTTCGTGCTCGGACGAGTGTACGCTGCCAAGATGCTCATGTTGAAATCCTGTTGCACGCCGGTGCTTAGTTCTTAAACGCTAATTGAATACCAGATATTTTCTTTATTTTCTTATTCATATTTTGTAGAAGAGCTATCAAAATTATGTCTGGCTTCAAATATATTGAAAAGAAAAAGAAAAAAACTGAATCATATTAAAAGGAACAGAATGAGGAAAGAAATGCCCCCGTACTTTGGAAAGGTAGCATATGTTCCCCTACATGTTAAAAACGATAAAATTTATATCCGACACATGACACGTTCGAGGATATTTTAATTAATTTTGTTATTTTTTTCCGATCTTGAGGTACTTTTATCTTAGCATAAACGTAAAAAAAAAACTGGCCTCAATGACTCGTTCACACCAATCTCATTGTCTAGAGTACTGATATATCTTTGCAATTAATTGACAAAGATATATTCGAATAAGTCATGTGTTGCGCATAAGTTTCATTTTTTAATGCATAGGGCATAATGTACTATTTTTTTGCAACTGCACCCAAAATAAAAGTTCAGGGGCGAATTGCAAAGTTCAGGGGCATTTCTGTCAATTACACTAAAGAAATTGTTGACAAGTATGGAAAAACTCACTTGAAAAGGATCACCCCTTAGAGATTGCACATACATAGAGATCCCAGAGCCTTTTCCCTGCACAAAGACGCGTACTATTTACCATTTTTTTAATCTTGGATCCGATTTTTAGTATAATTATTAACTATATTTTCTGATTTTTCTCTCTCTTCCAGAAACTCGAAGGCATAAATGGAACAACGGATTTACCTCCAACGCGATATCTCTAAGACGCCGCCCCGTTTGAGCACAACAAACGCGAACCACGTGTTCGTCACAGCTCCCACTAATGACGTAATCTCGGCCGTTCATGTAATAAGATCGAGTATAATTCTGACAGCTTCTTGTAGGGGCTATATCGAACTCCAAATGAAGCCTCCCATCAACGGCCAAAAGTTGCCTAACCTGCACGTTTCCAACACGTTAATTCAAAACACCGTGGTTAAGTGACAATACACAAGAACCATAGATTGAACCACAAGTTAACCTCGTTGTCAACGGCCGAAGCAAGAAGATAGTGATCATCGGGCGAAAAGCACACCATCACGTTCCCCTTGTAGCTGGTGGCGGTGTAGCACGCTCGTTCAGGGCTTTGTCTCAGGTCCCACATCTTGATGTCACGGTCGAACGATGAAGTGGCAAAAATTGACGGAGAATGATTTGCAAATTTGACCACGTTAATATGCTCTCTGTGCATATCGCTGAAAACCTGCAAACGCTTTCCACTGCCGATATCATAGAGAGCAACGTTTTTGGAGTATCCACTTGCCAGAAACAGCTCGTCAGTCGAGTTGACATGAACAGAAGTCAGCTGATCAAACTCGTCGAAGGTCACGGAGCCGAGGTCGTTGTATCTACCTGTCACTGACGGTGGCAGATGCTGGATGTCGTACAACTTTAGAGACCCATTGTCTGAACCAGCAATCAGCTGAAAACATTGAAAGAAAAAAAAATCATGTTTTTATGTTAATTTCGATGTGTACAGTGCATGTTTGACCAACAGTAAATAAAAGGACTAATAACTAAAATAGTACCCTAATCTTTACATACATCGGCAGTACGTAATTACTATACTGTCATGGACCATGAATATATTCATGTTGAATTGTTATTTTGAATATTTAATTATGATAAATTATTCTTTAGGGTTTAGGTTATTAGGTTCTAGGGGTTGAACCCGTCAAGCAATGAAAAACCCGTGACGAGAATCACCGGTTCTAGATCCATGACGAGGGCCATGACACGGGACCAGGTTATGATGGCTCACTTCAAATGACTGGAAAATCCTCCGATTGCTCTTATTACGTATAGGAGGAAGAGGGTAATTAGGGGATTGCACCCTTCAATTCTTGTCTACTCCTATTTGTCATTTACCGATAAACATATAACTATGACTTCTCCAATCATCTATTAGTATGGGGCTAGAGATCCTTTTTTATTGTTTAGTTGAGTCTCCTATCAAGAACATCCAATGGAGAGTGTGTGCCTTGCTCTCGAAGGAAAGACATCGGTCCGTTATTTCATTGATTGAATAAACTGAATTTCAATTGGCTTCTTTCTGTGCGTTTCGGAATTGGATTATATCCAAATAATAGTTTAAATCTTGCATGCATCGGTATCCGGTAGTAAGTAATTAGTAATTACTAACCTTGGATGGATGCTTTCTGAGCCAGCACAGTCCCAAGACACTATTCATTGCTCCGTTTGAAGGAATATAACCCGTGATTGTCTCACTTTCATGGTTGAGAACTACCACTTCACCGTCTAAGGTCCCAAAAACCATTAAGCTCGGGTCACATGGATGATACTCAAACTGTCTAGGTCGAAAGCTTCTTCTTTCTTCGTCACTCAAATGAGTACACGAAATAGAAATCGGGTGCAACAACGGCCAATCGGAAGATGCCACCTTAGCAGCGGAAATGGACTTCGTATGAAAAATTTGAGATTTACCGGCATTCACTTCACGCTTTTGTAAAACACCAACAATGCATTCCTTCTGTTTTCTTCGATAAGGTAGACGTTCGAAATTTTCCGAGTACGTGACACGTGCCTTCTCTTTATCGATCTTTCTAATGGCCAAATTATCTAAAATTTGCAAGCGAGGCAAACGAGCAATCATGTAATCTCTGTAGTGTCTCTGGAAACATATTGGTGAAGAATGAATCGAATAATAACTTAACCCGTCATGTTCATTCCGATTCTGTTTGGTATCAAGAGACGCCTGCGAATGAAAATTCGGGTTAGACAACGAAAGTGACGATGATCGAATCTCCAAAATAGAAGCAAATGTGTCAACATATATGTACTTGTCACATTAAACCGAATTGATTTTGAAAGCAGAAAATGAAATTGTTAAGAGAAAAAATATGTTTGATACCTCGGTGTGAAGAATAATCTGTCTATGGCTACCATTTACTTGCTGATTACTCAAAGATTCTGCCTCCCAACCACTGGACAAATCCTCGCTCATGCTCTGAACGTTGTTATCCTCAATCAATTCAGTAAGCGAAGCCATATTTCTTACTAAGAACTCGTGAATGTTTGCAACTCCTTGTATACACGTCGTTAAGCTTGGCTTCTCATTAGACGTTTGAAGGCAATGCTCGGTGCCGTTGTAACATAGCCAATCCTGAAACCGAAGTTCAACCAAAGACGGGAGTTTGGAGAGCGCTGCAGAAGCCGTCCAAAGGTTGGAAACTCTTGTCTCACACATAGAGAGATGCTTTAAACTGGGCATACTCGCAAAACATTCTACATGAAAACTATTGAGCGAAAGACTGAAGTCAAGGTTAAGCGAGCAAATCTTCATGAACGGGCCTGCCATATTGAGCTTCCAGAAGGTCGAAGCCATATAGACCATAGTTTCACACGGCAAACCATTTTCAGAGAGATCCCTATGATTAAAACCAACTGTTAACAAAATTTACATTACTTGAATTATTCATCCTATATATAATGTTTCCATATGAAAGAGCAGAAACCGAAAGTACTAAGGTAGTTCGATGAGTTTACTAAACATCTCTAGGTTTTTCACCAAAAACCCGCATGTTATATGCAAATTGCGGTATAGGTGTTGAATGAAACCGAAATGTAAAGTGAAACCTCGAGTATATTCATACGATAGAGGGCATAGATTTTACAACGAAAAACCGATATGTAAAATGAAACCAAAAGTACTAAGATAGTTAATTTAGAAATAATACTATAATAGCATACGAACTTGATCATTTATATAAAGGCATAGATATTACAACAAAAACCCGTAAGTAAGATGAACTCCGACGTACTAAGATAGTTAATTTGGACTAATAGCACATGAACTTAATCATTTATGTCACAACTAGAATCCGAAATAACCACGAACACACATACCGTGAGAAATTCATTCCAAAAGTATCTTGGAGATCAACAACTCGAAGCTTTCGGTTGATTGCACGCATCAGTTTCAAAGCATATTCTCCTTTTAATGTGCAAGGTGAACTACTAAACACATCAATAGCTTCAATATCCGAATTATCGAGTCGCAAACACAGGTCGAGTAAAGGAAAAAAGTCAACATCTTTGAGGAAGTGCAAGTAGATCTCCAAGCTGCACAAAGCACAGCGAACTTTACTAGCCTGGGCCTGAAATTTGATTCAAAAAATTATCGTATATATATATATATATACATATATATATATATGTGCGTCTGTATATGTAACGGTTACATAATCATCACATACCTTGCAGAGACTGGACATAATGGAACTATTAGGTAAAACACCATGCGTCTTGCAAGATTCAATATACCTAAAACTCAAAGAGAAATGCGTGTTCGAATTAAACACTAATCGACCAAATCAGAAAACGAATCAAAATCAAAGCGAAAATTTGACTCCAGAGAGTAGTAGCAGTAGTTCGATCTCGCTAAGAGAGGTGCATTTACTTGCCACTCGCAAATCTTCTTCACTGTTATTCATAATCCGGCAAAGGATACTCGAAAAATACACTTGAAATTCCCAAAATTCCCTTTATAATATTATAGCTCATTGTTAAAAACTTTTGAGATATTTGCAGCAAAAGTACCACAAACACAGTGAGGCATAATCGAAATTTCATTTTGTCATGGCGAAAGTTCCAAAAAAACGGAAAAAAAAAAAAAAAGATTCTACCTTAAGAATTTTGAAGCTTACGGCAGGATCATCTTATAGAACTTTGGCCACGATAAAAATAAATTCATAACTTATGCATTGGGTTTTTTTTAGTTTTCTGGAACCTTTGTCACGAACAAAATGAAATTTAGAATATGGCGCATACAAGGAGGTACTTTTGCTGCAAATATCACAAAAAATTATACAGCTCATGATCTGTGATTTACCCAAAATTCATACGATTTCCAGCAATCGATAGGCTCTCTCTATACTACCCTTCTCAACCATTTGGCTAATTGATGCGAATCAAGATGAATAAATTCCGAAAGCTCGACCATGTAAAATCTTCGTATCAACAGGTCGGCAAACTACAGACAGAGCACGAAGAAGAGGAGCTTACGTTTCTCTTAAGCTCGGAATGTCGACATCCATGGCTGCTTCGAGTGGGACCCCAAGAGGGTTTCTCAAATCTGGACTGACCGAAGATTGAAGACGAAGAAGATGATTATATATATTATAGCGTATAAGCTACTTCTTGAGCAAAGCAGAAAAATAACAATAAATTTGGTCGGGTTTGCATTTTTCTCATGTTTTTAGTTGGATATGCAAAATTGTTATTTGCGACAAAAGTATTTTAGTAGACTTGGGCCATTTAAAATATGGCAGGTGGCACTTAATAGAAGACACTCAACAGACTAAAATTTGGTACTTTCAGGAAAATACTTTTTTACATTGTTACTTTTGGGACTTTTTTTTGGAGAATGACTTTAAGTGGGATCTCATTGCAATTCATACCTTTCTTCGGCACTATTCATGTTTCTTAGCAGGGGTATTTTAAGGGTATGGATTTTAATGGGATCCCAAGGGAGATCTTTTAGCCAATTATTTCGTTACTTTTGTTGCAATAAAAAATAGGAATATAAGTTAAAATTTGAGTCATTTATGGGTACTTTTCCCGTAAATATCCCTTGTTTTATTGGGTATTGTTTTGCTTAGTTACTTTCCAGCCCAAAAAAACTAAACTATTTGATAGTAGCTTTTGTTTTACTATTTATTTTGTAAATAGTTTATGTTAATTATAGTTATAAATCTATTGTGTAATCTTAATTTTTAATTTAGATATGAAATGTTAAAAAATACTTTACGTTAATTATATAGCGAATTAATATACTTACATGAATATTTTTAATGTACATCTTAAACCGTCTATAACGGTCGCACATCTACTTAGAAAATCCGTCTCTGAATTTCGTAATTTACAATTGGCCCGGTTGCACCCGTACGTTATGGTCTTGTATATATGCATATATGCTCGATAATAAGTAAATGCTTCAAAATTATTTTGGGGTTATGGACTCGAAAACCACAAAGAAAAATGACTCGAAACATTCCTACTACCTAGATTAAAATAGTCGAGTAATAGATGGAATTCGTCAAAACACAAACTAATTTCACCAAGTTAGAGAAAAAATTGTTTAATAACTTTCACAATTTTGTATTTTAGCTATAACTTAGTCGTTGTAAATCAAATACAATAAGTTGTTTAAGCTTTCATTTTTAATTAAAAAATAAATAAACAAAGAAGTATGCCTTTTGAATTTTAAGCTTAAAAATGACTAAATTACAACTTATAGTTATTGAAGATAACTAATTCACGTTGGAGAATCATCTCACTAGTTTTTGAACGCTTTAATCACCTTCGACACAATTTTGTTAGAAAAAATATCTAAATTTAATATTTGTATTGTAAGTAATTTATAGAACGTGCAGAATTTAAAAAGCTTAGTGAGGTAGATTCTTCTTTGTAGCCCACTCCACAGTATGGCCCTTGTTTTCATTTGGCCCAATGGGCCTATACTATCTACTAAATAAACGGGGCGATAATAAAGTAGGCAATTTTGTTTGAAAAAAAAAACAAAAAAAACAGAATAGTTTAATTATGCAAATTAATTAAACAAAAAATTCAAAATAATTCTAACAACCTGGTATTGTACTCCACTTCCACACATGGATGATATTAGCAATTTGAGCAGCTTGGATGCTAATTTTAATATTGAATGTGCTGGGAAATATATCTTTCTAGTTCAACTTAAATGCTCTTACTTACCTTCAAAACTCTCATCTAATAATGTGAATTTGCCCATCAAATTAACATTACTGACTCTTTTTTTTTTTTCTTCATTTAATACTCGGTTCGCCACAAAGTGTAAAATAAATAATTAAGTTAAGGGTCATAGCTTAGACAACGTCCATAAATTAATATTGCTAAGATCATAAAATTTATAATATTATTAATGTTCTTAATTTATTACATAATGATTTAGTAAAATTAGTCACAGTCGGGACAATGCATAAATATGATTTAATCTAAGTTTTGAAGTATTAATTTAATGAGTAATCATTTTGTTTTAAAATTTCAATTATTTTAATTTGTATTGGAATTTTTTTGTATCTATCTATTTATAAAATAAGAAACGGAAAGACAAAGAAAAGGAAAAAAAAAAAACGTTAGATACATTAAATAAGTACAAAATTTTCCTTTTGTGGTATTTTCATAATACTTATTTTTCTCGTATAATTAATTATGTACGGGAAGAGAAAAAAGAACAATCAAATTAATAGTTAGTTCTTTGTGCTACCATCAATAGACAAGGACAGATGATGTTATTAAAACCCTAAACCCATAAATAACCTACACGAAAATGGCTAAGAATCCAAAAGTTCCCCCAATGTTTGGTAACTATTTTATTCAAAGCTTCCTCTCTTTTTTTTTTTTTCTTTCTTTTTTTTCTTTTTTTCATTCTTTACATATTGCCCATGAAATCAATGCAAGCGAATGAATTTTTGGGACGTCTAAAGCATCCCTGCACTATTGATTTTCAATTTAAGTTTAGTCCATTTTATTTTATTTTATTATGTAAATACAGAGACTCAAAAATTTATAAATTATTGACATATTGTACCATGGTTTTTATAGATAAAAATAAATGAAGGCTTACAAACTAATTGTGAAAACGAATGAGCTAAGTGACATCGATTGAGGAATCGATATTGTCATCGGATTCAATCTAGATCATTTATGTATATTGTAAACTGTAAAGTTGAGCTTCGTCTTGTTGCAACTCATCCTTTTGTGGATCATTTTCCTCACATGACAAGTTCTATACGATCTTGCTGTTGATTTCTTAATTTCCCTCGTCTTCCTTTCGGTTAGATCCTAACAAGATCATTTATTAATTTTCGACTTTGCTTTTGTTATTTAATTTTTGTTTTTCTAAAGATTTAGACTTAGGATTGTACTCTTTTGATTTATATATTGGTTAATCTAGTACTTGATAAGGTAAAACTTTTAATTAGTGAATGATAGAAAAATATATATATATATATATAATAAAATTTGACCCTAAGCTTATTATTATTATTTTTTTTTGCCAACTAATATTTTTGCAATGTAGTATTTTTTTTATTTTTTATTTTTAAATGGAGTGGCACAATCGGCCAAACTTACAATGCATTCTCGCATTACTAGATATATTCAGTGTAATAACATGTGGCATAATTGGTCAAGTTTACATATGTAAAGCAGCAATGCAGTATGCAGTATTTCTCAAGAAGACAAACCTCACCAACAAAAAAGTTTTTATATATTAAAATTTATAGTAGATGATAGGTAAGGCCAGCTCTATCCGCAACAACTATTAGAGATAGCTCAAGATTTTATAATAAATAAAAAATGTAATGTTCAAAATTATTAAATAACAAGTCTCATATTATATTATATTTTAATGAAGAATATCATAATAATTTTAATAAACTTAAATTTTTTTCCCAACTAATAATAGGTATTTCCAGCAATTACTTTTTTTTTTTCAACTAGTAATTGGTATTTCTTGCAACAAGAACAAACATTAAGTGTTCAATATCAAGGTACATAGAGAAAATTCCATAAATATAATTGTTATATCATGGGCCGTTTGGTTATGTTTTTTGTGTATTCTATTTTTGAATTCTAAAAACAAATTTAGAATTACATTTTTAGAATATTTTAAATACTGTTTGGTTATGTTTTTTGTTTAACTATATCAAAATAAATAAAAAATAACATTTTTAAAAAAACTACGTCAAAATCATTGCTTCCCACCTATCATTGGATTCGTCTCGGCGTAAACTTTCCAACGGTATATATTATGAGTCCATCCGAGATTCATAGAAAAAGAAAAATAATAAAATATATATTAAAATAGTTATACAAGAGAGAGAAAGAGAGTAATCATCTGGAATAAAGTAGAAAACACATGTTTTCTTTGTAAATTTCAAAGCTACAAAAAAATATTCTGAATTCGTTTTCTATATACATAACCAAACGTGTTTTCTCATATTGTTTTCCAGAATTTGAATTTAAAAAACATAACCAAACGGCCACTTAATCTATTAGACTTCTTATTTATTTAAGCCAAAGTCTAATCTTATTGGGCTCTAAAGTAGTATATATTTGGACTTTAATCTTAAGTTGATGACCAATTGCAACCATTATTCAAGGTGACATAATGTTGTGAACAACCACATTAAATTAGGAAGATTATTGCGAAATAATTACACATTTTAAGACCCACATGAACATAAATTCTTATAAATACATATGCACACTTGCAATTCCCATTAATAATGTCGTATTAGTACTTCATTTAGGCATTAAATAATAATCATCCTGTAGAGGGAAGCATACAGTAAAAACTTAATTAGCCATTAATATGTGTACTTTTTTAAAGTACGTGTCTTTGATAAAAAGCTCTTAAATTCGTATTTAATTTATTAATCTTCAGAAGCAAAATCGGAAAAGAAAGAAAAAAAAAAGTTTCAGATTAAATCACAATTACCAGTCTAGGTTATTGAAAACAAATAAATTAGATTTTTATTTAAGATTAACTGACCACAAAATGACTAGTGGAAGATATATTGGTCTGATAACTTTAAATGCAGAGGTATTTATGTAACAATTTAATGGAATTTTCGGATTTTAACTCCATCTTTGCACACAATATCACATTCCTTTCAAACCTGAAATATAAAATAAATACCTCCTTCTTCAATTTAATTCAAACATTTAAAATCGACTATTTAAGAATAAACTCATCATTTAATTTTTCATATTTGTCACCAGTGGTTTAGATGGAAATAGAGTGATGTTAATAAAAAATAATAATTAAAATAAGTAGAGTCTAAGATATTGTAGAGAAATATTCACTAATGTGCAAAGTTGATGGACTCAAAAAACAACTTTAATTTTTTTTTTTTTTTAATCGGGTAGCACTATTGGCCAATATTACATGTACTCACATTACAAGATATTTGTCACGGTAAGAACAACCGGCACTATTGGCCGCAGGCACTATCGGCCAAGATTACATATATTATGCAATTTCTGCGACTCAAAGGATTGAACCCAAGATCTCATGAAGAGACTTTTTGTAGTGGATTTACCACTAGGCCAAGCAAGCTTGGTTCGTATTATTATTAACTCTTAACATAAAAATTTATTATTGGAAAAGTTTTATTTGTTTCTCTTTTGCTTTTCAATAGGTATTAACTTATAGAATCCGTATAATGGATTTTTAGAGTCCTCAAATAGAATAGATAAGTATATCTTTTATTTTTATTCCTAATTAATTTAACATTTTTATATAAGATAATAAGAAATATCTTTGATATTTAAATAAAAAATAAATTTTTTTATGCTATTTAATTAGCTGCGAAAATATTATTTAGTTAGGATTATATCTAAACCCAATTAAGTTAGGATTTCATTATATTTTCACATTCTCTCTCACAACCTCATTTTCCTCCAAAATTAGAAATTTCTCTGGAGAGAAAAACCCATTGAATTTTTCATCTCACCAGTCATAGAAACCTTCCAATTTCCATGATCGTAGAGGTATGATCATATTTATCATCTTAACTATTTTTATTTACATAATTCCATGATGATTAATTTTCTCAAATTTTTATCTCCCAAACTACAAAGCTGTTTTCGCTGAAATTTTTACCAATCGTTTATATTAGGTTCATAGAAGCTACAAATTTATTTTCAAATTTTTTTGAGCTCTGAATCGCTCAAAATCTATTTTTCAATTTTTACTTTTTTATGAGAAACCGAAATATTATACATAACAGATTTTGATTTTGATTTTTAATAATTCATACCGTCCGAATTAGGGGTTTTATGTGGATATAGGTTTTATAGAGAACCCAATTTCGATCATGTTTCATGTTTTAATAAATTTGAAATATGTTCGGGATCTAGCCCGAAAACGAGTATAAGATTTTGGCTAAATGAAAAAACTTGTATAGCTCATAGTTACAGTTTTCTTTTGAAAATTTCCAAAACACGAAAATTATTTGTTTTCGAAAACCAGTTTGTTACGAACACTTTTTCCAGTTCTGTATCGAGTTTTATATATCGAGAAAATACCTAAAAAAATCCATTTTATCCATATAAGCACAAATCTCGTTTTAATCGTTAACCTAAGATTTATGATTTTTATTAGTAACTAGGTTCTAATTCATAGTTGGGTATTTATTATCTAATAACGTCGCTCGTAGAGGTGTCTTCGTCAGAGTCGCGAGTAAGACTGTCGTAGCGATTCATGCGAGTCAGCCTCACTGCAGTACGAATTAGTTTAAAAATAAAAGTATTGATTGATATGTTTTATATGGGGATAGTTGGAATGTTTGTTAGAATATTATTGAATGTGCGCTTGTTATATTTTTTCATAATTGATTGCCTGAGTAATTTTCTAAAGATTCAATGATAGATGAATATGTAAAGTTGATGCTAATTATGTGACGATCATGAATAATTGTCAAGAGATACTGCTTTCCTTTTGCTAAAGGAATAAGATATGAAATGTTTTTAGTTCTTAAACTTATGATAGTAAGAACAAGAGAATACATAGGAACTAATAAAGTGTCGTACCACACCTCACGAGGATGTTCTTAAAGTTTGGATTTTTCCCCGAGATGAGCGTATTGAGGACGTGAAGAAATCATTACTTTGGCAGTTTATCTAAACTACAAGATTAATCCCGTCCTCTATACGCTCATCTCGGGGAAAAACTAAACTTTAAGAACCTCATCGTGAGGTGTGGTACGACACTTTATTAATTCATATGTTTCTCTTGTTCTTATTATCATAAGCTTATGAACTAAAAATATTCCATATCTTATTCCTTTAGCTAAAGGAAAACAATATCTCTTGACAATCATTCACGCTCGTCACATAATTAACATCAACTTTACATATTCATCTATCATTGGATCTTTAGAAAATTACTCAGGCAATCAGTTATGAAACAATATAACAAGCGCACATTCAATAATATTCTAACAAACATTCAAGCATAAAACATATCAAACAATACTTTTATTTTTTAACTACTTCATAATGTGGTGAATATCGCTGCGATAGTCTTACTCGCGACTCTAACGAAGATACCTCTACGAGCGACTTTCCTAGATAATAAATACTCAACTATGAATTAGAACCTGGTCACTAATAAAAATACTAAAACTTGGCTTAACGACTAAAACGAGATTTGTGCTTATATGGATAAAAAAAAGGTTTTTGAGATATTTTCTCGATATATAAAAATCGGTTCGGAAATGGAAAAAGTGTTCTCAACAAACTGCCATTAATTTTTCAAAACGAATAACTTTTGTGTTTTGGAAATTTTCAAAAGAAAACTGTAACTATGAGCTATACCAGTTTTTTCATCTAGCCAGAATCTTATAACTCATTTTCGGGCTCGATCCCTAACGTTTTTCAAATTTCTTAAAACATAAAACATGCTCGAAATTGGTTTCTCTACATAACATGTCTGACCGTAAAATCCTAATTCGGACTGTATGAAATATTAGAAATCAAAATATGTTCAGCAAATTTTTTTGGTTTCTCCCAAAAATGTAAAAATTAAAAAAAAACATTATTTTGAGCTATCCAGAGATCTAAAAATTCTGAAAATAAATATTTAGCTTTCAAGAGCCTAATATAGCCACTGGTAAAAATTTCAGCTAAAATTAATTTGTAGTTTGGGAGATAAAAATTTGAGAAAATTTATCATCATGGAATTACTGAAATAAAAATAGTTGAGATGATAAATAGCATCATACCTCTACGATGATTGAAATTGGAAGGTTTTTATGGCTGATGAGATGAAGAATTCAATGAGTTTCTCTCTCTTTTTCTCTCTAGAGAAATTTCTAATTTGGGAGGAGAATGAGGTTGTGAAAGAGAATGTGAAAATATAATGAAACTCTAACTTAATTGGGTTTAGATATAATCCTAGTTAAATAATATTTTCGCAGCTAATTAAATAGCATAAAAATATTATTATTTTTATTTAAATATCAATGATATTTTCTATTATCTTATATAAAAATTCTAAATTAATTAAGAATAAAAATAGAAAAAATATTTATTTATTCTATTTGAGGACTCTAAAAATATGAAATCTCACACATCACACTTGATATTTTTTATTTATTTAAATATTTTTAGGGATCAATGTTAATCTACATGAAGAAAGCTTTTCTTTAATTTATTTATTGGGAAAATTACGGCGAAAATACCCAACCTTTGTTCAAACTGTCTCCCGTGTACCCAACCTTTAAAACTGGCGGCAAAAATACCCAACCTGCGTTGACTGTGACTCTGGCATAAAAACGTTAATTTTTCCGTTAACATGCCTCATGTGGCCGTTAGCGGCAAAAATACCCAACCTTTTTTTTTAGAAAAAAAAATATTTTTTATTTTTTTTAATTTATATATATATTTTTTACTTGATTAGTGATAATTACTTGAATTCATGTTATACATGGAATAACACAAAAGTTAGTCAAAACATCAATTGATTTATTAATGTGCTTGTATAAGCTACATTTGGTAATAAAAATCTTATTATTATGAGTAATTTTATACATAATGTTACGGGTATTTTAAGTAATTTGAACATGGTTTTAAAAATAGGTATCCGGATTTCCGGATCGGGATACGGGTAGTGATTTTAAGATACCCAGAAAACCGGATCCGGATATGGGTAGTTCAAAAAAATAGGATACCCGCTCCGGTTACAGCCTTACCCTTTTCATTGGTAATTGACCGTTTTAGATCGAATTAATATAGTCAATCAATGTTTCCGTATTGAAAAAAAATGGCTTAAAAATATTACTGGTAAAAAAATATTATCAATAATAAATAGGGCTTGATTAGTAATAATTGGCTAAAAGACCTCCCTTGGGATCCCATTAAAATTCGTACCCTTAAATACGATGCTAAGAAATATGAATAGTGCCGAAGGAATCTATGAAACACAATGAAAACTCACACCCGCGCCTCTGCTTACGCCATCAGGCTGACGTAAGCCCTTCTGAGGGCGCGCGAGGAGAGCAGGAGACGCGTGGTGGATTATGTGGGGCCTGTGGGGCCGCCTGAGGTGCTCCCGACCCACTTCAAGGGTTTCGGGAGCGTTCCATGACCATTTCTTGCAAACTTAATGACTTTTGAGTGTCTTTATATTTCTGGAAACATCTAGACACTTTATTTAGCGAAAACGGACTTCCGGTGAATATCTCGGACTAAAATTGACTTTATTTAAAAAAAATTAATTATATAACTTTCTTTTTATTAATTTTTTAAAAAATCAATTACTTAAAATACCCGTATCATTGTGTTTAAAATTTCTCATAATAATAAGATTTTTATCAACAAATGTAGCTTATACAAGCACATTAAGAAATCAATTGATGTTTTGACTAACTTTTGTGTTATTCCATGTATTTGGAATTCAAGTAATTATCACTAATCAAGTAAAAATATATATATATATATAAATTAAAAAAATTAAAAAATATTTTTTTTCTAAAAAAAAAAGGTTGGGTATTTTTGCCGCTAACGGCCACATGAGGCATGTTGACGAAAAAATTAACGTTTAAGCCAGAGTCACAGTCAACGCAGGTTGGGTATTTTTGCCGCCAGTTTTAAAGGTTGGGTACACGGGAGGCAGTTTGACCAAAGGTTGGGTATTTTTGCCGTAATTTTCCCTTTATTTATTTTTCCTTAAAATTTTGGGCCACAGTGTATGGTTCCAAAGTTACTTAGATTTCTGTGACGCCTAGAATTATCCCTGCATATTATCAATTTTGCTTGATATATATTAAATAGTTAATGCATTGCCCATCTTAGTTGGAACTTGGAAACACTTTATTCTTAAATCTCGCGAAGCTTTTATTCACTCGTACAATTTCTTGTAGTGAAATTTGTATTATCCATTGCCTTGCACTATGGTCTAAATTCTTGATAGAATTTGTTGTAGAAAATGTGTTTAGTAATCGATTCTAGAGGTAGATATACTCGTATAAAATCTAAATTAATTTTCTATACAATAAATTTGTAAACTTTAAAACTACATCTTTCTACGCTTCATGCACCTTTGCTACACCCAATTCTAGCTTTCACGTATTTTACCGTTCACAAATATTAAATTTATACATTTTACTATTTTGCATCCAAAAATTCAAAATCTAAGACTTAATTTCAATGACAGGACATCCAAATCGGTGACATCGCCTGTTTTGATTTTTTTTTTTTAGTGATAAAAAACCCTAATTTTCGTATTTTGATGATTGACTTATTCATTTGTCTAAATTGTGTAACTAAACTCACATTATATATAAAACTAAAAAATGTACAACTCTTTATTTTATGTTTTCTTTAACAAAATATGCCAACGAGATAAAAACAAATTGAAATGTAACAAATGACTAATTTCTTGAAGAAGAATATACTCGGAGCTTTTTCGCCACTTTTTTTTCCGCCATTATAAAAGATTTTAAAAAATAATCTTTTTTTTTCGCCAAGATATTAGTATCAATATTTTGTTCGTTATTGCGTTTAAGTCCGTGTCTTGTCCAATTAATACATTGTTTTGAAAAACATTTAAAACTGTAGAACTTTGATTTGGATTTATAACGAGGGTTGATTAGTACGATTTGTACATGGACGGAGTGAGTTATAGTCAAAATACGAAGACTTGAATTCATAATATAATCAATATCGGGTAAAATTGCAAAATTTGGGCTTCAACACCCATATCGGTGTTATATTACCTATATCGATCGGTGTTAGATTTCAATCTAGATCTGTGAATACACAAGTTCCGTATTTTATCATAAGTCACTATTTTTTTTTTGTCCAAATTCTACCATTCAAATCTTGTTCTAAGCTTAGAACAATGTTCCTTTGAGCATGGTTTAACAAAACAACATTTCAAAAGTTGTATTTGTCATTCTGTTCATCTTTATATATCTCATTGCGTTTCCTACCAAACACTATTACAAACCACCTCTCACCATATTCTTTTCCATTTATAAACTCTCCAACAAGATATTACATTCATCATTTGGAGATTTGAAGAGAAAAATATTATGATTTAAACTTTAAGGACAATGGTACTTTTTGAAGTGAGTAATGAGTAGATTTAGAGTAAACAATTTTGAGGTGTAGAACTAGTAATTGATTTTATGTGATATGTGAAAGTAATTAATAAATAAATCCTAAATAAATACTCACTAATCTAAAGTACCTCCAAAAGTCATCAAGCAGTTTTTTTTTTTGCTACTCTACCTTTATTAAATAATTTGACATTTTTTTATTCATATTTAACGTTAAATATGATCGTACAAAAATATATCTGATTTTTCTGCCACTACAATTCACTTCTATTTTTTAATTTGAAAAAAAAAAATCATGTCGCAGAAAAAAAAAAGTCTCTTTTTCTTTTTTTAAAGTGTACAGATGCAACTTGGTTTTTCGTCATATATCTTAGCGACTTAAATTTTTTTGTATAACGTTGAAAGAGTTAAGCTAATGAATATTATAAATAAAAGTGGGGAAAACAAGACACATTATAGTATCTTAAATTCTTTGTTTTGGAAATAGAGTTATTTTTTTAAAATTAACAAAATAGAATTCTTTATTCATATAGAAACAGGTAAACAATAAATATCTCTAATAAATGTTGAAAATAAAAGGCTTTTGCAACGTGGTCGATAAAATAAAACAAGTGATGACATTATTTGTAGAACCGAGCCCAATTTTATTATAATATGGCAATTAGAAAATGACGTGGAAAATCGTGATTGGATAGAGAGGAATGGCATTGCAGATTTGCTTTCATTATTTTGAGTCATAAATTCGATCCTTCCTTTTCTTAGGAAAAGGAAGCTTCCCTTTGCCGACACTCGCTTGGATTTTTATTCTTGTTTAGTTGATTTATTACTTCCTAATTAATCACAATATCTATGTATATACCAAGGTGTCAAATTTCGGGAAATTCGGTCGAAATTCGAGTCGATTGTCGTTTTTCAGAGAACACCGAAACGACAACCCTACCGTTTCGCTGTCGTTTTACCATTTTTCGGGAAATTCCAAACGACTTTCGTTTTGCATGCCTCTTGTCGTTTTTATGCTGTAAAACGACGAAATGAGCTTCGAAATTCGGTAAAAGCTAGGGTTTTCTCATCTTTCCCATTTCTCGCCGACAGAGTGCCTCGCATGCCCATTTCCTCTCGACTTTCCACCCGACTTCCCACCCTCGCTCGCCAGATCTTCCTTTTTTTCGCTAACTTGTGAGAGGTATTCCATTCGAAATCCGATCGTTTGCTTGTATTTTTTACCAAATTTCATTTTAGATTTTAATTAGATTAGGGTTCCGATTTTTGAGGGTTTTTTTTCTTTGGGCTTGATTTTAGAGTAATGACTTGTGGATATATTGATTAATATGAGGTAAACTACTCTATTTACTTATATTAGTACGTTTTTTAGGATTTTAATTGTTGAAAATCGATTTTGATATGTCATGTTAAATCTTGTATGAATGTGTTCTTGTTGAATTTGTTCAACTTATGATTATAAATTTCATTTGTTCAATTTGTTATTATGTTAGATTGATTCATAAACTTGTTGTTCAATTTAGTTACTAATTTTAATATGTTAGATTATGTTTTAATCTTTTATTATGTTAGATTTGAATGCTTGATTAATTAATTAAGTTTATTGATTCATTTTAAATTTTAATGAATTGATTGATTAAGTGAAATTGGTTATTCGATTTTTTAATATAATTGTTTGTAATCTTGATTATTAATTGTAGGTGAGAATTGAGATATGCCACCCGTCGATCCCGCCAGGGAGCATTGTACTCCAGTTGGCGCTGGATTCCAATGTAATTATTGTGGACATGTGATAAAGGGTGGTGGCATCACGCGGATGAAACAACACATCGCGGGGAACGATCCAAAAAAAAACACCAGACCGTGCCCAAATGCACCGCCTGAGGCGAGAGACGTTTGTCGGGGCGTTCTCGGGAAGTTTCGAGAGAAAAAAGAGAATGATAACAAGATGGAAGAGATTGTTAGGCGCCAGATACGCTCCAACCTTGCAGGGGTCCCGGTCGAGGTGTACGAGAGATATCAGGAGATACGAGATGAAATAGATTCAGAGGATGAAGCCACGGAGAATGCGATTACGCGCATAAGAAATAAAGCTAGACGACAAGCGGCAGCCGAAAGATTCCTTTTGGAACAATGCCCGCACGTCGCAGGCGCTGTGCCAGGTGACTCGTCATCCTCTCGACCGACCTCATCGCTAGTGATTCCGTCGTCCTTCTCACACTTGAAAAAGGATAAGTCGAAACAAAAGAAGTTGCCTTCAATGATTCTCCCCCAAATGATTGACCGAGTGTGCCATAACGTGAGTAAGTTCTTTATTCACGAAGGCGTGTCGTTCAGAAAAGCGAAGTCGCCACACTTCGTGAATATGACGGATAGCATCGCAGAAGCAGGTCCAGGTTGTCCTATGCCCACGCCATACGAAATTTCAGAGAAGTATTTGCCCTTAGAGGTGGCGGCTGCCGATCGGATGATAGAAGAGGCTCGAAAGATTTGGGCAGAAAAAGGGTGCACCGTCATGTCAGACGGTTGGACGGGTCCAACCAACCTTTCGATCATTAACATCATGGTCTACTCGGCGGGGAAAACGGTCTTCCTGAAGTCCATCAACGCTTCAGACAAGATCAAGAACTCAGAGTACCTCTTCCAGGTCTTGAAGGAAGTCATACACGAGGTCGGTCCTGCGAACGTAGTCCAGCTCGTTACCGATAACGGATCGGCTTACGTAAAAGCCGGTAAGTTATTGATGAAAAAATTCCACATCTACTGGACCCCATGTGCTTCCCATTGCATGGATCTCATGTTTGAGGACCTTGGGAAACGTGACCTCATCAAGATCCCGGTGGACCAGGCAAGGTCGATTGTGAAGTTCATTTATAACCACACCATCGTCCTAGACTACATGCGGAAGACAACGAGATGTGAACTCCTCCGCCCCGGCGCCACGCGTTTTGCCACAAATTACCTGACGGTGAAAAGTGTGAAGGATAACAAAGCTGGCCTCCGCCAAATGTTCAGTTCTCCGTGGTGGGCCGAAAGCTCCTGGAAAAGGACGGCAAAAGGGCAAGCTGTCGAGGATTTGTTAATGTCCTCAAAGTTTTGGGAGGGCATTGACAATTGTATCCAGATATATGACCCCATGTATTTGGCATTACGCTTCACCGACTCGGAGATACACCCCACCATGGGCATGATGTACCGGGTATACGACTTGCTGCACAGCAAGCTCAAGAGCCTCAGAGGCCGGGGTTGGGCCGTGAACATCGTGCACAGGCGATGGAAGGACCAACTCTGTCATCCGCTACACGAGGTTGCCCATTGGTTGAATCCCAATCACCAATGGGACTCTCAGATCAAGATGCGAGATAAATGCCAATTGAAGGTGTCGAAAGTTTATGAGGTCTTGTTTCCGTACGACTCTGTCGCGACTCTGGCCGCCGAGGTTCGTGGTATACTTTGTGAATTTAAAATGTTTTCCATTCGGATTATTTTAACATGTTTGTTACTTTCTTTTTTATTTATGTAGATGCTTCACTTTCAAGCGTGCAACGGCGAAATGCGATCTAGAACGGCTATTGCTGCGAGGAATAACGTGGCACCAGGTAAATCTTCAAAATATTATAATGCTCTAAATTTTTGTAAATCTACCTTAGGCGAATTCTAATTACAGTTCACTCTTGCAGCCGATTGGTGGATCATGTTTGGCGGAGAGTGTCCGACTCTCCCGAAGTTAGCCGTCCGGGTCTTGTCGCAGACCATTTCTTCCTCGGCGTGTGAGCGCAACTCGAGCACTTTTGCGCTAGTTCACACAAAAGAAAGGAATCGGCTGGCGTACAAAAGGATAGCCGACTTAGTGAAGTGCATCTACAACACCAAGTTAGCAATCAGAGATACTGTGGCTGCCCATAAAAACCCCGAGTTCACTGATCCGTTCGATTGGATCGCGGCTGCAATGGAGAATACCGGTTCTTCCAACGATCTTGAGATTTTGGAGTGGGTATCAGAGACACACCTCGATGATGATCTTGGGAACCCTGATCCCGAGGTAGCTGCTGCGGCAGAGGAGCAGGGCACAAACGTTCTTGAGACGCTCCGCACCCACGTCAACCCAAGAATAGGTTCGGATGAGATATTTGATTGTACATCCACAGGCAACTCACCGACGGGCGGCGAATCTCCGACGGGTTCTTTACCTCATTCAGGTGATTCTCCGAAAGGCTCCCATGACGGAGGAGGAGGTGGAGGAATCACCGGCGGTTATGTCGCAGACCCAGACCCCTATGGTGATGGCCGTACAGCGGAATACTACGGTGATGTGAGCACGCACGGTGGATCATCCCACGGCAGGACGACTACCTCGTCGCATGGGTTATTTCACCCGGCTTTCTTTGAGACTACGCCTAGTGCCCAGCCGCCACGTGATGAGTATTATGATGCGAACCAAAACTTTGATCGTTACTTTGATAGCTTCTGGCTAGGCGAGCCGCCGACACCGCCAGTTTCACCACCGCCGCGGTCTCCTTCGCCGCCGCGGTCGACCGATATCGACAGTTTGTCATCTAGATTCGAAGTAATGTCATTCTGTACGTCAGACGGCGCCATCCGGGCACCCACTGGTGAAGTTATACAACGTCCATGGATTCGTCAATATGTGGAGTTCCCTATTCTCAACACGATCGTCGGTTTAGACCAGCACAACTACGAATCTCATGTTCAGACGTACGTAGCCAACTACTCCTCCATGATGTCGTGGTATGATTACTGCTCTTACCAGACTGTGCAGCCTCACATTTTCCAACAGCCACCTTCATCGAGCTTCTTTTGAGTTTTCTATCACTTTGTCTTTATCAGTGTGTACCGTACTCTACTACTCTATGGTTATGTGTGTTTGTACTTCTTACTCTACGACTTTACTATTAGTGTGTTATGACTTATGAACTTATGATGAGTGTGTACTAAACTCTATGGTGTCATATTTATTATTTGAATATGTTTTTGTGGTTATGTGTCATATTTATTAAATAGGTAATTTAGAAATTAATAATCCAATACCATATAAAAATACGGTTGGAATTTGGAAATACTCAAAAAAATTTACAGAATATCCGTCGGCATATCCATCGGCAAGCGGTATGCCCATTCGAAAAATTCGGTAAATCCGGTAAACGACATGCCCTTTTTTTACCATTTGCCCATCGACATACCCATCGGCAAGCGATATATCCGTAAAACGAAAAATTCGAAACGAAAACGGCAAGCGGTATTTTAAACCTTGGTATATACAATGTGCGTATATATATATATATATACATATATATATATATATATATACATATATATATATATTAGAGTCATTAACGGCATAAGTATTTAAACTTTGACCAACTAAAACAACACGAGTCTAAAATGAAATAATTGTGGTAGAAGTATTAAAATTCTACAAAACTGAGGCAACGCATATTTCCATCCCCTTTTTGCTGACATTTGTCGAATATCATGTGGTATGGCGGACGTTTGACAAAATCATGTGATGCATATTTCAGTCAACTTGAACCTCGTGGCATTTGACCAACATCCGGAAAAAATATATATATATATATAAATATGCGTCTCCTCAGTTTTATCGTCTTTGAGTATCTTTGCTTTTTTTTTTTTTTTTAGACTCAACATCTCCAGTTGGTCAAAGTTTAGGTATTTATATCACCAATATCACTGTATATTAAAATATATATTTCGAAATGCTCAACATGTCCATTAAATTAAAGACATGCCCTAAAATACTGCTCCGTTTTCAGAATTATAATTTAAGGTTTAGACTAATCCCGTTATTAATGCTTCGGGTATATAAGAGAATATACTTGCGTTGAAAACTATATCAGTTTTGAGAGATGAAAACAATCCTAACTTATATAGTATATAGGGTTAATGACGGCAAAAATACCCAAAGTTTGGTCAAAGAACCCCTCGTGTACCCAAAGTTTAAAAGTGGTGGCAAAAATACCCAAAGTCGCATTTAGGGAGTTGACCACTCCATTCTCGTAACGCCGTTAACTTACCGGTTAACTCTGGCCACGTGGACAAATTTGTTTTGTTAAGTGTAATCATTAGGGGTTCAATTGGTTGTATTAAATAGTGTTTATTAGGGGTTTAATTCGTTATTTTGTCGTAAACGAGGCTGATTTGGACTCATCCATGTGGCAAAAATTGTTATGTCAGCAACCCACGTTTGTCCGCATGGCCATAGTTAACGGGTAAGTTAACGACGTTACGAGAACGGATTGGTCAACTCCCCAAATGCGACTTTGGGTATTTTTACCACCACTTTTAAACTTTGGGTACACGAGGGGTTCTTTGACCAAACTTTGGGTATTTTTGCCGTCATTAACCCTAGTATATAATAAGGGTTAATTGCGGCGAAAAGACCCAAGCTTTGGTCAAATGTTCTGCTGTATATACAACCTCTGTAAGTGGCGGCAAAAGTACTCAAACTCGTCATTTAGGAGTTAACCGAGAAAATCTATCCATGTGGCAAACAACCTTTGCCATGTGGCATGCCACATGGCACTTGACCGCCACATGGCATGCCACGTAATTTTTAGTTTTTAAATAATTTTTTATTTAAACAAAATTATTTTTTATTTTTATTTTTAATAAAAATTTATTTTTTTCCAATAATAACAAATAATGAATATTTAAATTTAAATATTCATTATTGGTTATAATTATTTATTTTTAAAAAAATGGGTATAACGAAATAAAAATCACCGTTCACGGTTCACTTGAACTCCATTTCCGATCCGGTTCAAGCGTCGAATAAAATTGTTTGATATGTTTAATAATAATAATTACCAATAAACACATACATATTGTTTACAAGGTCAAGACATAATTAAATACACACCACTTATTAAAAAAAATAGTAGTCATATTTATATTTAACGAAAAATTATTTTTATTTGTTTGCATGATATTTTTTTGTGTTTGCATTTTAAATAATTGTTTGATATGTTTTTTTATTTATATATTATTCTCTTTTTTTTTTAAATTGTCGTTAAATAATCATATGATTATTATTGGTTATTATTATTGTAAAGACGTATTTTCGCGTTGCACAAATAATATGACGTTATAATCGTGAACGATAGGAACAAAGAGAGTGCAGAAAAGTAAATGAACACCAATACTTTTTGGTAACGCAGTTCGGACTTCCTGTCACTACTTCTGCGGGGCACTCACCCAGATTAATCAACCAAGAGATTACAGATGAAGATTACAATCAGTAATACAAACAGGATACAAAGCATAAATAGGAAACTCCCCCTTGTTGTCACGACAACAGCTCTGACATCCGAAGTAATCTCTTGATGAACTTGCAAGATCCCCTTACAACAATCAGCTACAAACGTCCCGTCCTTCTTCACTTCACTCGTGAATTGCTGATTGACTTCTCCCGAAGATTTTAGAGAATGTCTCTGTAAGAGCTAACGAAATGGGACCTCATTAGCCGGGACATATAGGAGTTGCTCGCTAATTCCTCTTCATCAATCAGCTCCTGAAATCTCTCACATGATACGAATAGCCACGCAAATCTCTTCATTCATTCCAGCGTGATATTCATCATTAACTTCGGAGAGATACCAACTCAATCACTCCTTGATTGAGAATCCATCTGATGACTTTCCTGAAATATCTTAGTAGCTGTCATGACATCAAGGATGTCGATACTTTCCATAAATAGACAAAACCGAATCATGAAATAATGAATACTCAATAATCGCAAATAATGATTCAACAATTATTAAGCATATTAAGCGATTTCGTTCCATCCGTGAACCGGATCGGAGGCAGAGCTTGAGTGAACCGTGAATGGTGATTTTTTTCTTTATTTATTTCGTTTGACCCACGTTTCTAAAATGAATAATTATATTTAATAATAAAAATCAATAATGAATATTTAAATTTAAATATTCATTATTGGTTATTATTGAAAAACAATATAATTTTTTAAAAATTTAAAAATTAAAAAGTTTTTTTTTAAATATTATTAAAAATATTTATTAAAATAATAATTATGTGGCATGCCACGTGGCGGCCAAGTGCCATGTGACATGCCACGTGGCATGCCACGCGCCACGTGGCAAAGGCTAATAGCCACATTGACAAATATTCTCAGTCAACTCTTAAATGCCGAGTTTGGGTACTTGTGCCGCCATTTACAGAGGTTGTATACACAGCAGAGCATTTGACCAAATGTTGGGTCTTTTTGCCGCAATTAACCCTATTTATATATATGCCTATAAATATTATTTTATCTAGGAAGATTCTACCTTTTGGTTAATTAAAGAAGAAGATAGATGATATGAGAAATACTTTTTTCTTCTGTTTTTTCTTATCAATTTAATTAAACTTGATTATGATTGTCGGGTTTAGCTATTTTCGGGCCTGCTGATTCCGAATTAGTACACTCGCATGAAGCCCTCTCAATTGGCGATCGCCCCTACCCACCTAAGATCTCGTCTTAGCCTGCCACGCTCTCAAAACAGAAAATATATGACGTTCGAAGAAACGTGATAAGACAGTTACTGTTGGCGCAGCGGACTCTTCTCCGAGTAGCTTATTTCATCCAATTCGAAATAGAAATTCAGGTTGTTGTATGTATAAATTGATGTATGTATATATATTTAGTAATCTTTGATGAGGTTGAAAATTGAAATCCCATTGTTGTACATGAAATATCCAACATTTTTATTCAGTCCGACAACTACATAATTTTATAAGTTTAAGCAACTATTTCCTATCAAAATAAAAGTGGTGAAAGCAAGAAAATTATAAATATTAACTATGGTCTATAAATGAAGTGATAGTTCTTCTTATCAATCTTCTAGTTTCCACTTCTAAATACAATTTTGCTTTTTCGAAAAATCAATAAGGTTAATTAAAATTTCATTTTGTCATAAATTAAAAGATCATTTTATATTCGATTGTAATTTGCAAAAAATTTCAGATATTAATAAAATAGTGGGTTAATTGCGGCAATAATGCACAACTTTTGGTCAACAGGGTTTTACGTTCCCAACCTTTCAAAGTGTGGGCAAAAATACACAACGTTTGTTGAATGTAAAATCCGTTGGTCCTTCCGTTAGGGATGTTAAATTTTACTGATGTGGCATTGTTAAACTGCCAAATGGACTGCCAACTTATAATATTAATTACATAACCTAATTAATAAGAATAAATTAAATCATATTTTAATTATGATTCAAAAAATAAATTAAAACTTTAAATTAACGAGCAATACTTATTTAACACGTAGTTCCTATTTTTAAACTCATGCTTCAATATTATTCACATCTTTACTATGTCGTTTTTTAAATTACATTTGTTTTTAATAATCGGTCATTTTCCAAAATTTTAGTCGTTTCTAATAAACTGTTGTTATGTAATCTTTGCAAATTTTAGTCGTGTTTAATAATCTGTCGTTTTTCAAAATTTTAGTCATGTTCGACGAAGAGTCTGTAAGATTTTTAGGGGGAGTAAAAATTTATTTAATTTAAAGTATTAATTTGTTTTTTGAATCATAATTAAAATATGATTTAATTTATTCTTATTAATTAAGTTATGTAATTAATATTACAAGTTGGCAGTCCATTTGACAGTTTAACGATGCCACATCAGCAGAATTTAACATCCCTAACGGAAGGACCAACGAATTTTACATTCAACAAACGTTGTGTATTTTTTCCCACACTTTTAAAGGTTGAGGACCTGAAAACCCTGTTGACCAAAGATTGTGCATTATTACCGCAATTAACCCTAAAATAGTTAATATATATTTAGATGATTTCTGTGATATCGAATCAAGATGATGATCGTCCTACTATAATTCTTAAAATAATAATAAAAAATAATCTTTTGTCACCTCCAACTGAATTCTTGAATCCGGCTCCACTCAAACTCAGCAGTCAGGCATCCGTAGGCAGTCATCTTTTGACACTATCTTAAAATTTTAATTCCATCTTTTGTTTAGTTAGTGTTTTTAGTTAGATGTGAAATATAATATAAAATAAAATAAAATAAAAAATCAATTGGCTACATAGAGTTGATCAGGTCATTCTTGCTATTCTATATTTTATAATTTCTAATGTCACCAGCAAAATTATCTGATGAAGAAGTCATATAATTGCTACAAATTAATTACACCAATTTCTATTCATATAAAACATTAAAGGGATATTGGCGTATAAGTACCCAAAAGTGTACTAAGTAAGCTCAACATTTTTGTGAATGATGTGACTCTATTGATCAAGATTACTTGCATTACAAGATATATTCAAAGTACCGTTAGAACAGGATGACAATAGGAACTTTCGTCCATGATTTCAAATATATATATAATTTATGTGTTTGTTGGGTTACCCAAAACCTCTCAAAGAGACTTGTATACTCAACATTCTCAATAGATTCTGCTAGCCAAATGTTCCCAAACTTAAAAAGAATTGTTCTCCGCCGGTAGTTCCCTTTTTTACCGCTAGTCATAAACTGTTAAATGCCATGTGGCTTCATTATATTGGTCCATAATAATGTGTTCTTCAAATTCAAACTTCCTCATGTCAAATCGAATTCAAAGTATATTTTGGCATTCGGTCAAAAGGAAAAGTTTAAAGAACCCCGACCCGAGAGCAATGTGAGCTTCAACAATGCGGATATGGTTTAAGAGGGTCATCAAAGTTATGACTTACTCCATCCGGGAGAAATTAAATTGACAAGAGTAATAAAGAGTTCCAACATAATGAAGTCAAGTTGTACTAAAACATTTATGACTAATGTGTATAAAAAAAAAAAAAAAAAAAAAAAACCACTAATTGAAGACACTAAAAGTTTGGTAGCATGTGTCTAGCAAAATTTAAATAAAATCTATACCCCCTACTTTGATATATTGAACGATACTTATGCCGCTAATATCTATAACATAAAATGCCATGGATTTGAGGAATAAATTATATAAAATGTGACACAGTTGAGTCAATAACTCATGTACAAGTTAGCTTGTTCTACATTCAAACTTCATTACATTCACACGTGATATTATTACATAATTAGGGTTTTCATAATCTAGTTTTTCTTTGATGAAAGTCGTCAATATTTTACCGTTATAAGTAACTATACTAAGAGACATTGCGAATCTGTCATCGCAGTAGTAAATAGTAAGTCAACTACGTAACTTATTTTTAAAAGATCTATTGATAAACATGAATTATTATAGTTCTTACATAAAGTACTGAAGTTTAATAACTTATGCAGCCCTAAGCTTCACAGATCGAACCCTATTGTCTAGAGAAGTAGACCCACGTTAAGCTTTGTTTATAAGTATATATGTTTTCAAATTTTAAGTCAATTATACTAAGAAACGTTGACAAGTATCTCATCGCATGAAACAATTACGAAGACTTTTTTAACTAATACAAGATTCCATTGATCAACGTAAAGTTAAGTAACTAGAAATATAAATGAAGTTAATAGCTTATAGTCCTAGTTTTACAGATCGAAGCCTAGTTCCTGTAAAATATAGATATCCAACTTAAGTTTTACTTTTCAATAAACAGTCTTAATTTTTGATAACTTAATAATCCCATCATATAATAATTTTAGAGAATATTTTTAAATTATTACATTACATATTAATATTTTAATAATATATTTAAAAAATTTGGTAAAAAAAATTATTTTCATACCTTATGTTGATGTTGAAAATTAGATCACACATTTGAGCGGCCCAATAGCTTGGTATGGGCCGGGCCCAACGCCGTTTGTTGACTTCGAGTGGGCTATAGAGCGTTGAGCCCTCGCACTTCGGGTTAGACGGACCCTCCACTACCAATAATCCGGGCACTGTCCGTTGCTTGTAACCTCGTTGCCAGTAGCAGACTAGGCTGGGTTACAAGCATGGGATGGCACTAGGGACCTGGTGTCCACGTAAGGACGATCTCGGTGAGATTCCGATGTGAGCCCTGATAGACGAGACCCTTCCGCCTGGGTTCCTAACGTCAACCCGGCCCACGGCCGATCCACAGAGTTAGTATAGACTGGGGGACGAAACACGCGTCCCGTAAATCAGAAACTAGACAGGCAAGATCGTACAGTCGTGTCAGAACCTTTTCCAGAGTTTCCGCTCTAGTCGCTTCCTTTGTCGTTCGGACCTTTGGATAATTCCCAGAGGTCAGACCCCTAGGTCTGCATTGTGAGTCCTGATACGGGTCCTCGGTCTATCCGCGAAGTCGGTATATCTGCTTGAGATAATGGACTGGGGGATAGCACGAGCACCACGTAGAACAGAACCTAGCGGGGAGGATCGTAAACCGTGCCGGAAATTTCTCTAGGGCTTCCGCTCTAATTGGATTCCTCGCGGTCAGAATCTGGGCAAATTAAACAACACCCGAGATCAGGGAGAATCGATAGGGGGTACCCTGATTCACCTCTGACGCTCAGCATTAGAGTAATACCCGAGGGGGGAGGTGTTTAGAGGGAGTAGAAGAGCTCTTAAGTCGAGCAAGGGAGAGAGGAAGTCGAGTTTGAATGAGTTACCGTTTAGTGAAAATCAGAGTTCTATTTATAGGTGGGTCTGGGGGTTAAAACGTGATTATAAATTACTCTGGGAGGCCCCTAGAGTAAAATTATATAGTTTTCTGACTCTCCCAGACGTGGCCGATCGAACGCCGCAAACCGCGTCCTCATCCGAGCCTCCATGCACGGCTTTCGTGCGCCTTACTCCGGTGAAGTTTGCGCCCCAAGCTGCTGACATCATAGGGCTGACGTCAGCCATACAGAGGGCGCGTGTGGCACGTGAGAAGACGCGTGAAGGCAGCAATTGACACGTGGCGGCACGTGGAGGCGTGTGTGGGCCCACGGGGCCCGCCTGGGGTGCTCCCGGGGCCGTTTTATGATCCCGGGAGTCTCAAGGCAAAATTTTACAAACTTCATGACTTTTTTGAGTATCTCGATATTTTTAGGAACATTTGGACACTCTGTTTTGCGAAAACGGACCTCAAGTGAATATTTTGATTGAAATTAATTTAAAATTAATAAAAGAAAACATTATTTAAATAATTTTTCTTTTATTAATCAAAAATCATTTCCGTAAAACACCCGTAACACCTTATTTATAAATTTTATAAAATTATGCTGTCTATTTTAAAACACCAAAAAATTACTGCTTTTACTTTTGATTAATTTCATCAAAATTAAATCTCTGAAATTAACAATCGATAATATTTTGAATTTATGAAATAATTTTTTTTTAGGAAGTTAGTAGTAATTAAGGTATATATAATTTATTTTTATTTTTTTTTCATTTTATTGTAACATCTCATTGGATCTGGAAGTGTGAATGAATTTACTCCAAGATTTCGCCGCCTAAGTCGAGCTTTAATAATCCAACCGAAAAGGAACGCAAATTTTTGTTTAAGCCAGGGTCCCAAGACCAACATGGATAAATAAAGGATTAAATGATAATTAAATAAACAACAACATTAATTAACGTGTGAATGCATGCATAACTTTGAATTTTGAGTTGATTTCTTTCTACTATAAGCATTTAATGCATCGTCCGTGTGGTCTCTTTTTCAGTATAAAACGAATTTATTTTTCTTCTATCGAAATAGCTTGCTTTAAGCTTTTCTATATTTCCCACAATGGTGAAAGTTAAATTGACTGAATAGTATTAGTAAGGGACACCATAATACATTACACAAAGTACAGTACCAGTCACATTATATTCTAGGAACAACTTAGTTTTTCTCTTTTTTCTTTACATATTATAATTTTTCTTTTTCAGATTCAACCTTTCCGCTAAAAAAAGATAAAATATGGTTTTTGTATATAATAATAATAATAATAATAATAATAGTGATCATCCTAGTACAACTACAAATTACTGAATTAGATATGAAAATGACTATTTTAATTAGGAATGTAAAAACAAACAATATCCCATCATAGTTTATAAGCTGTTTTTGAATTTCTCGTTTATATCACTCTTTTTAAACGAAATAATAGATTTTTTTTAATAGAGTGACACTAAATGTATAACGGAAAGGTTATATATTATCATCTTTGTTTTAATAGAGGGGATATATTTACGTTTCTCGTTTAACCGTTGCGCCAATAACCCTATTATAAAATAGAAAATTCAGTAAGTATCCTCACATAACACCTAAAATTAATTTTTACATCTCTTAAGTTAGGTAAACTCTAAAACTATATTAGTTATTGACTTATTATTACATTAGAACCCTTTTGTATAATCTATGACTCGTCCATTATGTACAATACATAAAGGCACTTTCAGTAACTTACCTTAATATGCATGTTTGACCGACTTCCTAGAGACCAGCAATGTTGAAATAAGAAAAGAATTATCATTTTTTATACAAAAGCTGTATAAAGAATTACCATATAAATTCCACTCATTAATAACTTGGTCAAACTTTGCATGTGTCCCTTTTACTCCTCCTTGCAACATGAATCATTGACGAGAGGTCAGTGAGCCATTTTTATTATTATTATTGTCATTATACCATAGAACAAATATATTTTCCAAAAAACAATGCTAAACTTGTCAAACTTTTATAATTCTATACGGAGACTTTGAGAATAAAAAAGAAAAGAAAATAGTATATTAAGGTTAAACATATCAACTAAATTTGAACCATTATCGTGACCAAAATATAAGCAACTGCCCCACTAAGGTGTTTGTAAATTACACACATATCGGTCAGAAAAATAATTATAATGGTTGATGTGAATAATCACGATCAACTATCACAAAGTGATAGCACTCTGTTTATGATGAATAGGACGGTGGATCTTAATTATTCGAGATAAAACCCACTTCGTTGAAGAAAGTTACGAGATGACAATTTGATAAAGAGTTGATCGATAATAAGGAACTTGTATGTTTGATTGATAACCAAGCGATTACAGAGTGAAAAGCTAGTAGAATATATGGAACGAGATGATTCTCCTCTAAGTTACTTCGTAGGCTTTATTTATAGCCTGTTTTACAACGTTTATCTCCTAGAAATTAGTAACGGCTAGTAGACCGAGCTAGTTCTTCCTTTTCCTATCCTTTTGCCACCACGTGTAAAATCTCGACGACGTGGTAATTAGTCTCTTTCCACGTGGAGGACTTTGGACATGGTCAATAAAGGGGGAAATGTCTGTTATCCCGGGCTGCTTGGTCTTCGGGAAGGCTGCTTGGACCTCGTGGGCTTGGTCTTCGGGAAGACTTGGCTTCGAAGTGGATTCTTGATGGATTGAACGTGCTGGGTTACTTATTGGGCCTGCTGGTTTGTTGTGAGGCCCAACTTTCTTTAGACCCTACGTCGTTTACGTCGTTGGGTGTAGTTTCGTCTTTCGATGTCGTTTTTCGGGGAGGATGAAATCCTGCATCAACAGTGAGCCCCCCAGTCCATTAAGTATGGAATGGTTGATGGACTATTATGTTGACGCGATATCTTTAACGATATGAAGACTTTAGGTTTCCGACGAGATGGAATTATTCCACATTTTGTCTTCGTATAAGCTTTGTTGTTTTGATCGCAAAACAACGTGTCGATGGAAAATGCGTAAGGTCCTCGTTTGCGAGGATTTTTCTTTGGTCGGGATTCCGACCTGTTGACCTCTCCTTATTTCCGGAAGGTTTGAATTTTCATCGACGATTTTCGTCTCTCTCTTTGCCCATTTTTGCGTTTCATCATCCAGTAAATATTCGATTTAATTTCAAAATCCACAGAATTTTCTTGACTTTAATTTGTCTTTGCATAAACTACTCAGCCTAAGTTACTTTGCAAATCCAAGGTGATTTCTACTTCGGACTTCGTTAGGATTGAATTTACGAGGTGAAAATCGAACCTTTAGATTCACTAAGTCCTCTCAGATCATTCGCTTGAATGCTAGACCAATACAAGAAGAAAATTTTGCTTTGAATACCGGGTTCCAGGGTTTTCAAAGATTGTTCGAGGTGTCGAAGACCATCAAAATAATCTAAGGATACCCCGTACTTCGGGCATGTTTAAACTTTGAAATAAATAATCGAACAAAGCGAGTGTTTAAGAAAGCACACTTAAGCTCCGTAGGAAGATAACAAAAATTAACAAAGGTATATGGATATCTCGAACTAGTTAGATCCCAGTGAGATATCCTAAACGAATTTATCAATGAAAACCGTAACCATCTAGAAAATTTAAAGTACTAAGTCAGGATTACCTTGTCTGTCGAGGTGTTCCGTTCGACCTAGTCATCTTGGATAACCCTCGAGATGCAAAGATATTATATCGGACCTCGCAAAGCGTAGGCTGCCTACGTACCCTTCTTTCAGGGATCAAGTCATTACGTAGTTCATGGTGTAGGAAGTGTTCTTAAGGATAGAAGTCCGTGATTGCACGTTTCTTTACCCTATCTCTCGATGTGGGGCGCTAGGAGACAGTCGTTAAGGAAGCCATGTTTAGGTTGATGGAGCTTTTGGAGATTTCCATTTCCCTTTTCCTTTTCCTTGTCGCCATAAAATTCGCTGACCGCTTCGGGTATATTCACCTCGCAAATTGGTTCGGCTCGAAGGAGTATTTGTACTTCCTCTTTTGAAGCCTCGTACAATTTAGAGCTGGTTTTTACCTTATGTTTTACCGAGCAATGTCTTGGTTCTACATTTAGGCACTTCGATATGATCTCAAAGTATAGCTAGACATGTATTTGTTGGTTTAGGCAATGCTTTTTTGCATTGTTGTAAATGAAAGCGGGTCTCGTTCTTCTCTATTATCCGGTTTATTTTTGATTGATATTTATAAATAGGGATAAGTTACCTCGACGTATTCACATCCTTGTATAAGAAGTTAAATTCGAAGATTAAAAATTTATCGGGTAGATCATAATTTAGACGATAGCTAAGTAATCATCTCGAACGTAGTTTACGGCATCGTATGAATGTTTAGAGTTGGTAAGAGTGATTTTTGGGTCCTCGTTGATTTCCTCAAATACCTTTACGATGAGTATATTCGGTTGTCAATCAGGTCCTGACAAATCACATTCCAAACCTACAAACTATCGAATACAATGGGCAAACATGTGAGTGATGCTAAAGCTATATCTACTAGTATTAAAATGAATGTCTCCAATAATGTTCGATATTATCAAATTAAATTCTTGAATACAGGAAGTGATTACGGAGAAAACTTTCTTGTTACACAAAACCTGAGTCTTTAAAAAGTTTTCAAGATTTCGGAATCAAGAATCTATTAGAGGTAAAATATCAACCGTGGAGTATACTAGTGTATACTAACATCCCGGGGGGAAAATAAACAAAGAGAGAAAGGTCTATGAATCTTAAACCATTTAGTACGTAATTGGTAAAAATTTTCAGACAACCCTAATTTTCGTTTTAAGTTATTGCCGAAGTGGAAAATATGTAAGCAATATGAAGTACCTTGTTTTGGAATGATGTTTTCCACCTCCTTGATCGGGGAGCTCTTTTGAGGTCGGGAGTCCAACCTTGTTGTGTTGACTTTTGTTACATTGGGTTTCCCGCGAAGCGCCAATCACACTTGTTGCTTCCCTTTTCGTTGCTGAGACTTATTCCCGAGGTTTGCCACCTCGTTTTACTTGGGTTTTCCCACGATTCCCCTTCGACTCTACTATTGCCTTTATTATTGGTCAATCAAAGGTCTTGTGTGTTGATCCCTTGGATGTTTTCTTTTCCGAGCAACTTTCCTTTGTGTTGGGGTTGGACTCATACTTCGAAATCGAATCTCGGGAAACTAGGACGCTTTGAGGTCTCGTTCGTTGATCCCTGGATGTTTTCTTTTCCGGGCAACTTTTGGGGTTGGACCCGTACTTCGAAATCGAATCTCGGGAAACTAAGACGCTTTGAGGTCTTATACGTTGATCCCTAGATGTTTTCTTTTCTGGGCAACTTTTGGGGTTGGACCCGTACTTCGAAATCGAATCTCGGGAAACTAAGACGCGTTGAGATTGTTATGATAGGCGATGTACTTCGAGGAATGGGGTCACTTTGTAAAAAGGTTCCGATGTGCTTCGAACACTTGCAAGCACTTCGTATTTTATTCTCGCGGTGAGGTCCCGCGAACTTAACGTTATGGATTAGTGCATGGGTGCAATGTATGTGCTCCCATTGTTTCTCAAACGAGATTGAGGAGTTACCGCTGGATCTCGTCTTATTTCGTTTTTCTGTACCATGATGACCTAACATAGTGTTCGGGGTCTCTGTTGTCGAATTGAAATTCGTTTTACGAGTTCCAACGCTTTGTCGCGAATGTCATCCCTGGAGTCCGAGGTTTATCTAGATCTGAACACGGGTAGCATGTATTTTACAGATTGGATTTGAGATCGTCGTTTAATTATCATGGAAATGTTCGCATGACATTGATTAGCAACCCTTTCATCCGTAGGCGTACAGTTTGACCTCTTTGTGGAGGTCTATTCTGATTCCTCTGGAGGGTAAGATATAATTCTTCAATTTTGAGGCTTTTAATTTCACCTCGTTCGAATCATTACTTGAAGCCATTTGGAGTTTTCGACATTTAAGTGTCGGGTGTCCGTAGGCTTTATGACATCTGGATCACAATTTTGTGTCCGACCTTTTCCATTAAGGATCGTGCATTCTGCTCATAAGGTTTCTCGCCCTTCTATCCACGTCATGTTACTCTTTTTTCCGGCGAACACTTAAAATTCTTTTGCACTACCCATGAGCTTGTTTCGATTCGCGAGCCGAGGTTGCGTAAACGGCACGAGCTTGACCACCTCGTTGATCCCCAGTGGTGTTTTCTTTCCGAGTATTATTCGAAGTGATATACTCGTAGTAGAAACCGAACCCGGTGAGAAACTTGGTAGTTTACGGTCGTTTGATTTGAACGCGAGCTAAACTATGAGAAAGTGATGTCGCTTTCGGTAAACAGTTTTAAGGTGGGTCAGAATAGTGTTGCCACTATTCTAGCTTCCCCTTACTTCGTCTACACGTAGGTTTTGCAATAAAAATTTGGTGATAGTGGATGCGTATATGCGTGGTATACGCTCCCACCGCGAGGAAAAAATAACAAAATATGGTCAAGAAGAGAAGGGGTACCTCGAACCGGTTTGTTTGGTGAAGTACCTACTTGCCAATTTTACTTTCGAATGCGCGTCCTTGAAGTGCCAAAGTTCATCATCATGGTTGCGTTTAAGCCATTTGTTTTACGTTGGCTTGTAAAATATTTTGTAATTGATGTTTGTCATCAAATCTTGGGAGGTCATGTAAGACAATTATGATTTGAGAAACGAAATGCTAATGTGTGAGAACATGGTACCCCGGATGCGCTCTTGGGTCTTGGCCTTGCGGAGAAAGATTGTCCTCTAATTCAATGAGAATCGCATAGCTTATTCCGTGATGCCTTAGGGTATTGATTGCCACATCGGTTGTTGCTCGGATATGGATCCGAGATCATTGCAGGATCGGATGTGGTACAAATCGGGGCGTATGCCGTCATCTTGGTCATTTTCCGGATATGGATCCGAGGTAATTGCTAGACCGAAGGTGATTCAAACTATTCGCAAGATATACTAAGGAATTCTTATATCGGCTCAGCCACTACCCGAGTGTAGATTTGTGGTTGTATGGGGCCACGGGATACTCGAACCGTGGTGTTATCTCACACCTTGGTCGCTTACTCGGATATGGACCCGAGGTCACTGCCAAACCGAACGTGAAGCAAATTGATTGGAGATATATTCCAAGAGAAAATATCACCCTGAATTTCGCGTGAAAGTTGTTACGAGGTTAGATTTGACACGTATTGTGGAGAAGATTATCATCTCATTTTCTGCCTGAATTAAGATTCGAGGTTGTTGCGAGATCTGATCGTCAAGCTGAATTGGTGAGCGATGCATTAAGGCATCTGATATCACTTTGGTTGTTGCCCAAATGAGTATTCAAATTCGTTGTAAGTCCGAAAACTACGCAAATCATAGTGTTCACTTTCACCTCGTTTAGAGCCCGGATAGGGATCCAAGGTCTTTGTAAGACCCGATGTGAAACAAACATATAACCAATGCATTATGGCGCAAGACATCATCTCGATTGTCGCCCAACTGAAGATCAAGCTCATTGTGAGGCCGAAGATGATAAAATCAGGATGCTAACTCGTACCTCGGTTGCGCTCGGGTAATGATCTGAGGTGAATGCTGGACCGGAGGTGGAGTGAACAGATGAAAATATGTTGCAACATCAAATATCACCTCGTATGCTGCTCGGAAATATATCTGAGACTCTTGTGAGGTTGGAGATGGCATGTATCATCGATTATGATGCATTACGTCTTTGATCGACGCGTAGCGATTCACGCGGATGTCATGCCTGAATTTTATTTCATACCATAGTCCTGAGGTGAGCGTGACGATTGTCGTTTCATCGCTGATCCCTATGAGACGAGATAGTTTGTCCTAAAGGCGGGAGATGAAGGTCCTTTGTGGCTCATCTTTTTACCGCTGCAGGGCTTAAATTTGAGCGACCATGGTTTCTGTCAACCTCTAACCATTGAGAAAATCTTTAAGAAAATTGTTATGAGTTGGTCGAAGAGCCGATCGAGTATGGTTCTAGTTTGTAGAACTATTTGAGCGCGGTTTCTACCAAATGTTTAGCAAAGATCTGACATTTTCCGGAATCTCTCTCCGATGGTTCAAGGTAATCTCTCCCTATCGTGATGTGGAGGAGCCGGAGATGTGCTCCTGATTCCGTCTTCCCGTTATGGGGAATATTCATCATCCCAATGTCTCTGATCTTCGAGTTGATGATCTGAGGGATGAAATGAGTGCATGTTGATTCGGACGAGGCGATCAATATCGGGGGCAGTCGTGACGGCGTTGTAGACTTTAGAGTTCACAACCCTCATTTCAGGTCGCACTTCTTCGACCGTGTCGTCTAGTCCTACGAAACACGGGGGAAATTATCGGTGATCAATGCATTAGGGCATCGGACATCACTTCGGCTGCTGCCCGAATGATGATTCGAGGTCATTGCGAGGCCGAAGACGATAAATACGGGGTGTCCACTATCACATCGATCGCTGCCCGGATATAGATCCGGGGTCACCGCGAGGTCCGAGGTGATTGAGACTCATGGCCAATGCATTGCGATAATGGATTTCATCTTGACTGCTACCTGAATAAGGATTCGAGGTCCCTGCAGAGCCAAAGATGATAAAAACGGGGTGTATACCATCACCTCGATTGCTGCCCGGATATTGATCCGAGGTCACTGCGAGATCCGAGGTGAAAAGAGCTTGTGATTGATGCATTACGGCATCGTATATGACATCGACTTCTACCCAAACAATGATTTGAGTTTGTCACAAAGTCAAAGATGACAAAAATGGACGTCTACTGTCACCTCGTTCACTATCCGAATACGGATCTGAGGTGAAAGAAACTCGGGGCGGTGAATTAAGGCACCGGATATCACTTCGACTGCTACCCGAATGAGGATTCGAGGTCATCGCGAAATACGAGGTGAAGCAAATTAATTGCCCCGGAGGATTTTTGACATCCCAAATATCGTTGCAATATACCAGATGGTGCTGAACCCGGCAGAGGAGACGTTACCAAAGCTCGAGTGCGAGTCAAGGCGATAAGGATCTTGGTGAAATCCAAAGTCGTCTTTTATAAGAGAATGTTCCATGCTCGCGGGGAGACGTAAAGACGTGTCCAGGTTTTGAACCCAATAAGGGTCTTCTCGATGCGATACAGATTGAAGCTTAGGTTATCGAATTTTTCTCGAAGATTATTGTTCACCTCGTTCTTTTCGGGGTGATTTATAATCAGTTCGAAAATTGATTGACTGGGGGGGATTTTTCCCTTTACCTTGTCGGGTCCCCTTTGTGCTGGTTGGGGTCCCGTGGCGGCATCGGAGGATTATTGAACTTCGATGTTGTCGGAGTTGGATAAAACTTCGTGGCGAGAGCGGCTCGCTCTTCTTCGACTCGAATCCAATTACCTCCGCGATGCATCACGTCTTCGATTGAGGTATATCGGTTTACGCAGATATCCTGCCTGAATTTGGACTTGTACCACAGTCCCGCGGTCAGGGCCGCGATTGCCGTTTCGTCGCTTACTCCGTTAAGGCGTGATAGCACGTCCTTGAATCTGGCTATGAAGTTCCGCAGTGGCTCATCTTTCGTTTGTTGCAGCGCGTAAAGCTGCGCCACCGTGGTCTCCGTCTCGATGAACATGGAGAAATGTTTCAGGAAAAGTGTTGTCAGCTGATCGAACGAGCTGATTGTGGCTGGTTGCAGCCTCGAGAACCAATCGAGTGCATTCTGCACGGGGTGCTCGGTGAATATCTGGCAGTATCCCGCATCTCGTTGGTGAGGCTGGAGATCGGCTCTCCCCATCGCGATGTAGAACGCCCGGAGATATGCTCTCGGATCGGTCTTTCCGTCATAACGCGGGACATTAACCCTTCCCACGTCCCTGATTTTCTCGTTGATGATCAGCGAGGTGAATGGTGTGCTCGTGGATTCTTGAACCAGTCGATCTATTTCTGGAGCCGCCGAGGTGGCGTGATGAACTTTTGAACTCACTGCTTTCACCTCGGACTGCACCTTTTCCATCGTGGATTCGAGTCCTCTGAGCCATACCGGGAATGGCGAATCGGGATTGTAAGCGAAAGGATTGTCCTTGTCGTTGCGAGTGGCATCATGTCGGGCCACAGGGGGTGTCTCATCCCGGATGCGGATCGGATTGGTCATTTCGTTCCCGATCCGCGCAGAGCCCGGGCGTAGTGGCGCCTGGGGGGCTTGCATTTCGGCACTCCGATTCATTCTTGGAGGGGTTCAGAATCCGAGATCATCGGGTTGGTTCGGTGCATCATAGTTGGATTAGATTGATCCCAATCCGGTGTCAGGGTGTCTGGTCGAGATGTGGCCGATTGCGACCCCGCGATCTGCAGGCCCTTGTGGGCCCGTGGTGGGATTTTGCCCATCTGTTATGCCCGGGGTGTTTTCCACCTCGGCCATTCCTAGAGTGACTTGGACTCCGGAAAAATCTAGAGTCCTTCCTCGTCCAAGATCTCTCTGTGGTGCTGCCGAAGATTGGGCTTTCATCGAGCTGACCGCTTCGGTCAATGTTCCTTCGATTTGGGACTGCTTCTGGGTGAGGTTTTCCAATTTGGTTTGGAAATCCTTTCTCGACTCAGTGTTTTCTTCGAGTTGTTTGAGGATTGTCTCCAACATGGCTTTTACGGCGTAGTCCGCCGCGGTCTCCGAGGGGTTTCCGCTGGATCCTTCGCTTGCCATTTGCCTACTTGTTTGCCGGGAACTTGGTTGGGTAGGAATCTATAAAGATTTCCCACAGACGGCGCCAAACTGTTGATGTGAATAATCACGACCAACTGTCACAAAGTGATAGCACTCTGTTTATGATGAATAGGACGGTGGATCTTAATTATTCGAGATAAAACCCACTTCGTTGAAGAAAGTTACGAGATGACAATTTGATAAAGAGTTGATCGATAATAAGGAACTTGTATGTTTGATTGATAACCAAGCGATTACAGAGTGAAAAGCTAGTAGAATATATGGAACGAGATGATTCTCCTCTAAGTTACTTCGTAGGCTTTATTTATAGCCTGTTTTACAACGTTTATCTCCTAGAAATTAGTAACGGCTAGTAGACCGAGCTAGTTCTTCCTTTCCTATCCTTTTGCCACCACGTGTAAAATCTCGACGACGTGGTAATTGGTCTCTTTCCACGTGGAGGACTTTGGACATGGTCAATAAAGGGGGAAACGCCTGTTATCCCGGGCTGCTTGGTCTTCGGGAAGGCTGCTTGGACCTCGTGGGCTTGGTCTTCGGGAAGACTTGGCTTCGAAGTGGATTCTTGATGGATTGAACGTGCTGGGTTACTTATTGGGCCTGCTGGTTTGTTGTGAGGCCCAACTTTCTTTAGACCCTACGTCGTTTACGTCGTTGGGTGTAGTTTCGTCTTTCGATGTCGTTTTTCGGGGAGGATGAAATCCTGCATCAACAATAATATCTCTCGTATTTTATTTTATTTGGAACTATATATGTCTTTCTGTTTCCAAATGCACTTGATGATTGATATATATGATGAAACAGTGATAGCAACAACGGAACTAACGACATTGCAATGTGACATGGATATTTTTCCTGATCTATTTACTATCCTTTAATGGTTAAACAGAAAAAACAGAAGGAAAAAAATATACCGTAGATATATATCCTATGAAGTATCACATCATCAACAACATTATCAACTGTTTGAGGGAACATCACGTTAAGAATCCAAGTACATGAGTGGACTTATGCTGAAACTCCATAACTGAATTAGCTTGAAGATAAGCAACTAGAATGGGTAGAATTAAATAAATAATATATATATATATATATCTTTAATTAAGACGAGGATGTGTTTGAGAAGTGCATGGGAATCGAAATGGTGGCACATTGTAATGCCATAATAGCTAATCCTATAAATACATATTGCAGAAATTAAAGACCTCGTTATTCATTTAAGATAAATAAAATTTTTGGTTCCATTTTTGTATATATTTTTTCTTAAAATTTAAACGGATAATTCATTTGGACGGTCAATTTTTATTGGCATTAATACTTCTGAAAATTCCGATTCGTCAGTGTATTCACGGGACAGGACTACTTATAGGCTAGTCGCGTCATTTTAGTGATTAACTAGCCGTTATTTATAATAAAAAAAATGGAATTTATAAATTAAAATATCTTATAACATAATTAGAAATGAGGAGCAACGAAAGTGGAAGCAGTTAACATTGCATGACTTTATTACATCACTGATTGGCGTAAGAATAATAAGAAGAATTGGCATTTTAGTGTAACTTTTTTGTGGCAAGTGGAAAACAATGAGATCAAGAATCGTCTCTGAGATTTCCTGCGTCATGGCCTATGCATTTCTAGTGTTGCTTTGGAGTGGACCACTTCTAATTAACTTCTCATTCAATTGCCTCCTATCATTTGATCGTTTTCATGCCCAACCAATCGCCCGTCTAGGGGTGAAATCTTTCGTATTTTTGACATAATTTACTCAATTTTTATCCAAAATTTATAAACAAACTACCGTTTGAAAGATAAAAGATTTATCTACAACGTTTTAGTTTTACGTTTTATCAGAAAAAGTCATTAAGTATATTAAAATTTTCTCGAAACAAATATTTTGCATTACACTAATGTCCAGTTTTACGTTGTAATTGAAATTTCGTATTTTTTTAAACTTTTTTGAAAAAAAAAACTAAACACCAAAGTTGTAGATATATCTCTTATCTTTCCAACCGTAGGTCTTGCATAAAATATGGACAAAAAATGAGTGAGTTATGCCAAAAATACAAAAACTGTACATATAGAGGAGGAACCACTTGCTGACGGTCAAGTGACGAAAAACACGAAAAAAAATCTAACAGAATCAAGTTTGGGTACATTAGCCGTCGAAAATAAATATTGAGTACATAATCCGCAGCCGGTCGAACATTTGTTACACTAGCCGCAGTTTACCCTATAAAATATAATTTTATATTAAAATTCTAACCGTAGGCGGTAAATGTGGTTTACCGTTCTCTGTATATATACATAACCAATAAACACCACTTCACACACACACTAAATATAACCACCACTTCTAGATTATATGTGTGTATTCGTTTTTATTCGATGCATTCAATTTTTATCATTTGACTTATGTATTCGGTCTCGATATATTGTTGACTTGATTTCTCGACAACTAAGATTGAAAGTTTTTATTTTATTTTTAGCTAATTTTATAACCCTTAATAATGTAATAAATTATAAGATGGTGGACACACGAGGTTTATAGTAGTTTGACACTGTCGAAAAAACGCCTACTCCTCTGCTTTTTTTCTAATTTATGGCTCGATAGTCCCTAACTCGATCGATCCCCCTTCGATCCGTCAGACTCAAGAACCCTAGTGAGCCCTAGCTCGTTGGAATATGCTTAACAAGTGTATTACTTTAATTTTTATAATAATTTTTTGTTCAAAATATTGTATATGTTTTTTTTTTCCTCCTAAATTATTCTACAAATATACAACGTTATGGTCCTTATCGATGTCTTCCAATGCAACGGTATAAGAAACGTGCCCTTAAGGGCTGATTTTATTAGGCTTTAGGTTGGGACATGTCTCATCATCTAATCATATTGGGACATTAATTTCAATATCCCAATTTTAATGCCCATTAATGGAAAAGAGGGGTAACACAACTCAATTTTCGCTTCCTTCCAACGAGAAAAACAAAACGAACAACCCAAGTAATATTAATACGTGATAAATTAAATTCAATAATAATAATTTTAATAATAAATTAAAGAGCCCCTCATTAATTTGGACTTTGACTACTCGGAACAAAGCAGCAGGGCCTGTGGGGCGTAAATTTATAAAATTAAAACTAAGAAAAGCTGAAGTTGTCACGTGGGAGTGTGGGATTTAAGAGCGTTTAATTAAAAATACTAATAATAATATATAGTTTTTATTTGTAGTGATATTTTATTTATTTATTTTGAGTGATGTGTGCATTGCTGTAATCACTTTAATTACTAATAATTTCTATTTAAAACGTACAAAGAAGTGACGATAATTACCAAAAACGAGGTGAACCCACCACATTATAGGTTAATATTAAAGTATTAGTTTAATCTTGATCTTGTGATCACTCACAAAACTTACTGACGGTCAAAGTAAATGGCTTAAGTTAGATGCCCTAGTAAGGTTGGAAGAGTATTTGCAGTTACGCCCCTTTACTTTACATGTTGGTGTGTTTTCACTAGAGCCGAGCAAACGACGTCGCCAGTGACGACGCGACGCGTCGCGACGCATACAATGCCAGTCGCGATTCACGCGGCAAAAGTCGCGACGCGTCGCGATCTCGGGCTCTGGTCGCGACGCGTCAGGGCGTGATCCGCGTGAAGCGATCGACGGCCCAGATCTTGCCACGTCAGCGATCCGCGTGATTTTTTCCTTTTGGGGCATAAATAACACACTTTTTACCCGAATTTTATTCCCCAACCACAATTATTACCAACTTGGTTTTATCAGACATAAATAAGCCCATTTTATGTCAAACCTCTCTTGGTTTTATGTCCCTAAGGAGGGTTTTACGAGAGAGGTTTTAGTGAGGCATCTTGTAATATTTACACTGAATATTTACAACTTCTTCCACCATATTGTAATATTCACAATGAATAATACAACTTTTTTTTTAATATCTTGTTTTATCATATTTACTTATTTGTTTTAGAATTTTAATAATTATTAATATGGTACACGTACATACTTATTAACATATATTACAACTTAAAAATTAACTTATAATTTAAAATTAATAATATGTTACACAATAATAACATACTAAAATATTAATTTTGAAATAAATAAAGTTTAAATAATAAGTTTACATAATTTAATACTTAAATTCGGATAAAAACTAATAAAATTAAACATTGGAAACAAAAAATAACTTTTGCCGCAGCCCTTTTTTTGGTCCTTCCTCGCTAAATCGCGACCACGTCGCGACGCATCGCGACCAGGCACGCCACGACGCATCGCGACCGGCCAACTCGCGATTTTGGCGACTTTAGTCGCGATCGGTCGCGATTGGCTCGTGTGCAGCTCTAGTTTTCACCATTGAAAAGTATTACATCATCTCATACACTTTGAAAACTATAGAAGAAACATTAACTTATTCAAAGATCTTCTTTTAATTCATTGCTAAACGAAATCAATTACGAAACTATTATGAATCAGTGTCTAGTTTTTTTTTAATATTATTACAATAAAAATCTCACAAATTTCAAAATTATAAAATTAAGAATTAACGGAGAGATAGGCCCCATTTGGCATTGCTTATTAATAGGTGCTTTTGCTTTTTTTAGAATTTTAAGTCAATATTTGTGTTTGGTAAGTTACAATAGAAGCACTTCACTAAAAAGTTTAGCTTTTCTATAGGCAAAATTTAAAAGCTAGTAATAGATGCTTCTGCTAGAATCTACTTTTGCTTTTCTTATTCTCTATCTCTATAAATATTTTTTTGGTGGTAAAAGTACCAAAAATACATTTTATTATTGCAGTTAAATGTCTAATTCTTTTTAAGTGGCAAAAGTACCAATTTTTTATGTCCATATTTTTTAATTATTGTGGTTAAAGTACCAATTCTTTTTGGATGGTAAAGATACCAATTTCTTACATCCATGTTTTTTAAAATTATTTCAGTTGAAGTACCAATTCTTATTGGGTGGTAAAAGTACCAAAAATATTTTAACATTGTGGTTAAAGTTCCAATTTTTTTAGGTGGTAAAAGTACATTTTTTCGTTACATTCTTAAAATATTATAGTTAAAAGTACCAAGTCTTTTTGGAAGGTGAACGTATATAAAAAAACAAATACATATTATTATTGCAGTTAAAGCATTAGTTCTTTTTAGTTGGTAAAAGTACTAATTTTTTTACCGTGGACGAAAGAAACATGAATGTAAAAAATTGGTATTGTCACCATAATTATTGTCAATTAAAAGTATAAAAGGCTTAACAAACTAAGAAAGGTTTTTTATTTTATTTATTGAGTAATTATATTATTTAAACTCTTTTTTAATTTTTTAATATTAATATGAGATTCAATTAACATTATTTATGTCTACTTTAATATTTTTTGACATTTAGAAGCTAATTAAGTAAAACTGGTTACCAAACACTAAACTGGAACTTTTGAAAAAACCAATTGTTTTTTGTTTTCATTAACCAAACAGTGCATTACTTTATCTGACAGCACTTTTTTTGACAGTAAATTTTAAAAGCAATTCTGAAGACAGCACAGCAATGCCAAACTGGGCCATAAATACCCAACTTATTGTCAAAGTTGATGACATATACCAAACCTCTAAAAGTGACGGCAATAAGTTAAGTATTTATGCCGCAACTAATCCTAAAATTAATTAAAATATCTTCAATAGTATCCTAAGACATTTGTTAATTAGTAGGTGACAAGTGACAACATGCTACTTTTTAAAAAATACAAGAGGAAATTATCGGTAAAAACTAAAATTTAGAAGACAAACTGCACTAATATGTAAAGTTGAGGGGGGCATTAGTATCAATTACTCAAGTTCATATTGTTCCTTTCTAAAACCCAACCTCTTACCTAAGAATAGTCTCCCTAAAAGTCACCCACTGGGTAATGTCACTGAACTTTCAAACACTTGCAAATGATGCTGTAAAGCACCACCACACTCAAGGTGAATTAGGGTTGGGACTTAGGACAATGCAAAAATAAATAAATAAATAAAACCATATCTATTGCAATTTGCAAAAGATAATAATGGACCCCACACATCCAGACTAAATGTTGGCATTGGAATAATGCTCTCAATGAAGAAGAAGAAGAAGAAGAAAAAAGAAAGAGAATAAAGCTTAAAAAGCAGATAATAAAGATAGGGCTAAACTTTCAACATGGTTAAAGAAAAGAGGAACTGCACAATTTCAGAAGACCCATTGAAGAAATGTTATGATGATGATCATACACATTCATGAGCATTTAATATCTGAAATTAATTGACCCAATATTTTCTTGTTGCGCCATTACAGACCCCATGTCCAGAAATGTTTCTTTAATATACACGGCACTGTGAGAAAATGAGAAGAGTAGATCTCACAAACAAAACTCTCAATAAATAAAAACATATATATTTAGCTTCAAAGGGTAAAAAAGTAATCCAAAGCTAGCCAGAAATGCAGTTCTCCTTTCACTGCCCTTCTGAATTACAGTAGAGAAATTAGTGGCAACTATTTGTAAGGTTAAAATGTTGCTGCTGCTACTATACCGGACCGGAACAACTTCGCCGGCAAAAACAAAACCTCCATCCGCTCTATCCGTAGACGGGAATCGAGCTCCGGCGTGCGGGGCCGGGTTCTGCATCTGAGAGTATAAGGTTCCTGTGAACAATTATGCTCTATTTACAGATTAATAGAGGCGTACCCAAAAAAATTCTGACTCAACCTCCTTACTAATAATAATAATGATATAAACAATCTGCCTAATTGCTTCAGCTTCTTCAAACTGTTAGATTTCCATCTTCCAAATGTTATCCGGATTACCGTCCTGCCCTTTCTCGAGCGCGGCGACTTTCGCCCGGTGCGAGTGCGACGCGATCGCCACCGCGCCCTTTCCTCTCTCCTCGCGGGCCAGTTCGTGGGCTTCGTCGATTGTTCCGGACCTGAGGTCCGCTGGAGGGATGAAGCAGTCGCCGGAGAGGCCCGGGACGTTGAAGGCAACCTCCTCGATGGTCCACGCCTCTTCCATCTTGGTCTTGGTGTGGCTCATGGCCATCTCGCCGAACCGGAAGAGGTTCACCACGGAGCGGCCCGAGTGGGCCACCATGATCCCTTCCACGGACCGGTAGTCCTCGAGGTAGGAGTTGATCGTCGTCTCCCAGTAGACCGCGTCTCCGCCGTGGGACTGGATCCGGGTCAAGTGCGAGTCCTCGATTTGGACTAGCAGCCCCGTCTTCTGGCTGAAGTAGCCGAGCAGGACGTGCCGTATGATCTCGGCGGGGCCTTCACTCCTCGCCTTTAGAGTCTGTGGGTCCGCTGATAGCTTCAAGATGAAGCAATCCTCGCCATTGATCCTCTGCTCTCCGATGCACCTTGAGTTGGCGAACATGCTCGCCGTCGTTCTCGGATCAAGACCCTGGAGAGCCCTACGTAGTGGTCTCACCGGCCCTTTCGCGGTGTGGGCGCCGAGCCAGGGCGTGTGCCGCCAGACAAGCTTGCCGTTGCAGCCGGCGTGGACCTTGCTCCCCCCGACGGCGAGCTCCACGTACCACATGTCCGGGTTCATCTGCCAGAGCACGAACCCGCCCGACTCGGCGCACCTGGACGCGTTCTTGTTCCGCATCACTTTTGTGGCGGTCTCGATCTCGGACGCCACCATCCTCAGCTTCCCCATGGCATAGGCGTTTCGGATCGAGTTCTGCAGCTTCTGCCCGCCGGAAGCCGCTGTGTACTGCTGCAAGATGTACTGAGCCGACGAAGTTTCCTGTAACAAGAAATCCCAGAATCACATCACGGATCAACAACAAAATTCCAAACTTTTCAGTTCAGTGCATTTAAAGCTTGAGATGATGAACTCTCATGGTGATGGACCCATGTCTTTTTTTAACTAAATTTCCCTATACCAATTAACACCTGATTACTTTGCTCTCTTCACCTACCAAACTAGTCACTGTTCTTCACGACTCAAAACAAAACAGACAACGAAAACAGTAAAATTTCTTCAAATTTACACCATATATACATATATATATATATGTATATATTTGAAAAACTCACTATGGGAGTGTCCTTGATGCAGAGGTGAGGCAAGGGGTCGTTGGAGGTGACGTGGAGGGGCGCCAGAGGAGCGCCCATGACGCCGAGGAGCAGCCTGAGATCGGACCTCCGGTACGCCATTGACGGAGCTCTCGAGAGCTGTCCTCGGACCCAGTGCCCTAACGCGGACCCGGCCCGCTTCGACTCGCCCAGAGCCTCCCCGCCTTCCGGATCCGGGCCCTCCATGAGCGGCGCGAGCGGCGCCTCTCCCAGCGGCCGCAGGCTGCCGGATCTCTCCACGGCGCCGCCGGAGGAGGGCTTCTTCCGCCGGAGCAACGCCGAGATCGGCGAGGGGGACCTCGCCGGGCTCGCGCTCCGCCGCGAGCGCGACGGCGAGAGGCCGCGCACGACCTCGTCCTTGAGCGCCGAGAAGAATCCCTGCTTCTTCTCCATCAACGTGAAGAAGAAACCAAACACTATATATATATATATAGAGAGAGAGAGAGAGAGATCACGAAAGAAATGTGGTGTTTTGCTTGTTGGGTTTGGTGGGAGAGAGCTAAATAGCGTTGCGGCGGAGTTGGGCAGAGCGAGAGGAGTGTGAAATGTGCGAGTTCTTCATGGAGAGAGAGAGCGAGCGAGCTTTGGCAGAGGAAGCGTTTCACAGAGAAGTGAGTGAGTCTGTAATATATGTAAGAGTGTGTGCGCGGAATATAGAAAATAGAACACACTAATTGCCAGCAATGCCCTCACAACTTTCCATGATGCTATATTTTGTCTTCCAATTTTAATTCTTACCAGCGATATTTCCTAAACAGCTCAACTTTTAGCAGCTTATTCGATAGTAATCCATAATTCGATATAATCAAACCGTGTATTTTTTTATATGAAATATGAGGATAAAATGAAAAAAAAATTATAAGAAAATAATCTAAACTAAGTTATGTTTTCCTTATATGTTAATTTTTATTTCGTCTTTTGTTACGTGTGTAAGGGACAGTGTATTATTATTTCACAGTTTAGATTTTAGAAATATTTTTGCTAAAAATTAAAATTCTAACCATAAAATGGACCAATGAATAAATTTTAAGGGCATTTGTATAAATTTATCAATAAATTAAACGGATATAGAGAAAGAGGGGTATAAAGTATAAACTATAAAGGGTAAACTGCGGCTAATGTTTATTTTTGGCGGCTAATGTACTCAATGTTTGATCCGTTAGATATTTTCGTGTATTCCGTCACTGGACCGTTAGAGAGTTATTTTCCTCTATATGTACACTTTTCGTATTTTTCACATAACTCACTCATTTTTTGTCCAAATTTTATGCACGGCCTATGGTTGGAAAGATAAGAGATAGATCTACAATTTTGGTGTTTTAAGTTTTGTGAAATCAGTTCTAGAAAAATATGAAATTTCAAATACAACGTAAAACTGGACATTAGTTTAATGCAAAATATTTGTTTCGAGCAAATTTTAATATACTTAATGATTTTTTATGATGAAACTTAAAACTAAAAAGTTGTAGATAAATTTTTTATCTTTCCAACGGGTGTTTATTTATAAATTTTTGACAAAAAATGAGTGAGTTATGCCAAAAATATGAAATATGTGATGCGAAATAATCTTTCATATTTTTAGCATAACTCACTCATTTTTTGTCTAAAATTTATAAATAAACACCCGTTGGAAAGATAAAAAATTTATCTACAACTTTTTAGTTTTACGTTCCATCATAAAAAGTCATTAAGTATATTAAAATTTGCTCAAAACAAATATTTTGCATTAAACTAATGTCCAGTTTTATGTTGTATTTGAAATTTCGTATTTTCCTAAAACTGATTTTACAAAACTTAAAACACCAAAGTTGTAGATCTATCTCTTATCTTTCCAACCATAGGTCGTGCATAAAATTTGGACAAAAAATGAGTGAGTTATGTCAAAAATTCGAAAAGTGTACATATAGAGGAGGATAACTCTTTAACGGTCAAGTGACGGAAAACACGAAAATATCTAACGGATCAAACATTGGGTACATTAGCCTCCGAAAATAAACATTGTGTACATAATCTGCAGAAGATCAAACATTTGGTACATTAGCCGCAGTTTACCCAACTATAAAGTATAAACTATAAAGCAATTTGGCCATAAAGGAGGAATTTACCATTTTGGGGTTGGGGAGGGTAATGTATGTAAGTGATTAATTTGGGGTTGGATTGCCATTTAATAAAAAATATTCCGTGTTATTATTATTTTTTTTGAAACATATTCCGTGTTATTTCAAGATACATTTATTGGTATTTATTCTTTTGATGCCCTCTTAAAAGTGGGAACGTAAAATTAGGACTCGGAATGGTATCTAAATATTTTTGCAATGAGCGGAAAGATATCATAATATATCTTTTTTACTAATTTTACCTGCGCGTTACGTTTGACAGTTCATGCTCTGGGTTTATTCCTTCTTTTAAATTTTCTGTTAGGCTTAAATTATTTCATTTTATTTATAACAAAAATCATTATATATTTTGTTTTTGGATTTAAAAATAATTAGAAAGTTGCCCAATATTTTCTGTAAATTCGATCTCATTTATTTCTCCTCAATTTTGGATAAGGAGAAGGAATAATACATATTGGAATGATTATGTAATTAATAATAATATATTGTGGTGTGATATTTATTTCCTTTATTTTCTCAACAAATCTACCATTCCCTGTATTGAGATCTTGAAGTTGACCAGCTATTTAAATTTTAATAGCATAAACAAAAATTCTCTCTCGTTGACCTTTGACTGAAGTTTTCATTTGCTGCTGGAAATCTTCACTCCTTTAGATTCGAAAAATCACAATTGAAATCAAAATATACAACTCATTATTATCCGGAAACACAAATCGGACACTTTTGCTCATGAGCTTAGTAAATTATATTTTACTATTAGAGAATGCAAAAAAGTATTTGGTATTTATTGTTAGGGCCAGCCAGGAATTATTTATACTAGGTTTTTTTTTTTTTTTTTTTTTTTTCAGGGCCTGGTATTGCATGAACTATACGGTATTGAAAGAGTTATGCAATGACAAAGACCAAATAACTTATGCAATAAACTGCATTCTAAAAACTTAAGTTCTGTACGGTTTATTAATCAACGTTTTATTAAATTTATAATCGTCAATCTCCCAGCTTATCACATTATTTTCTCTAACGGTGGCCAACATTCTCCTGGTTGTCAAACCTCCTCTTGAAAACGACATTGTCTGCCCGAGAATCGAGTTTCTAACTTACTAGAGAGAAAAGGATTCCTCGTCTGACGTCCGAGCTATACTCATCGTGGTGGTCGTGCTCCACGCTACCTTGGCGTACCAATCTGCTCTGAACCCACCCGGCGGCGTGTAGGTCAAGAGTGAGACTACCATGAAGAATCATACGGCCGGTAAGGAAATAATGTTTACCAAAAAACTCGGGTTTGTATTACTTTATCTTAGCGTATGACATTTTTGCTTATTTTATTTCAACTTTTGTTATATTAACATTTACTTGGAATATGCCATTGAAGTACTTTGTATGGGTTCCGACTCTCGTACTACTTATAGCGTTTTGTGATATTAATCCGATAATCTCTTTCTTTCTTTTTTTATTATGTATTACTACTTTTGTTATATTATCTGTGTATGATAAAATAAGGTTTCAAAACTAATATGATGACTATCTATACGAAGTCTTTGAGCTTTTACAGTGCCTATTTTCCAGAATTTAGTTTAGATATAGGTGATCTTTTTTTCAAAATATATATATATATATATATATATATATATTGAGAACTTATTGTCAGTCGGATATTTTGCCTGCGTGGCACTACAAAAAAAATCCCTCGGACGAAGAACAAGTTCCAAACGAGGTCATTTCTGACTTGTCAAACCCTTCCAATCTCATTTCAAATCAAATATATGTTAAGGTCGGATCCAGTCAGATCCCTTTCAAAATACTTTGGAGAGTCGACTCCCAGCTAGGAGCCGACGGGCTCCCAGAGTCGACAATACCAAAGGTCGACGACGCCCGAAGCCGACAGTATTAAAGGTCGAAGGGAATCAAAGCCGATAGTATTGAAAGTCGACGACGCCCCAAAGCCGACATTATTAAAGGTCGAAGGGAATCAAAGCCGATAGTATTGAAAGTCGACGACGCTCAAAGGTCGACGACGCCCAAAGCCGACAGTATTAAAGGTCGAAGGGAATCGAAGCTGATAGTATTGAAAGTCGACGACGCCCAAAGGTCGACGACGCCCCAAAGCCGACAGTATTAAAGGTCGAAGGGAATCGAAGCCGATAGTATTGAAAGTCGACGATATCCAGAGTCGACGACATCAGAGGCCAGCGATGTTCCAAGTCGACGATTCCAATGCCCGATAAAGGGAACGGAGGAGACTGACGAGATTAGGAACTTCGACAGGACGGGCATTTAATGCCCAGAAGCTTTGACAGGATGGGCATTTAATGCTTGGGAGCTTCGACGGGACGGGCATTTAATGCTTAGGAGCTCCGACAGGACGGGCATTTAATGCCCAGAGACTTCGACAGGATGGGCATTTAATGCGTAGAAGCTTCGACAGGATGGGCATTTAATGCCTGAGAGCTTTGATGGGATGGGCATTTAATAGTACTACCTCGAAGGTAACCCCGCAGATTCGGGACACGCAAAAGGGACGAGTCAGGCCCCCCTTTTGCCAGAGACCTGGGAAAATGGGCTGATTGGACTCCAAAGAGCATCGAAACTTGGCTATATAAAGGCAAGAAGAAGAGAGGAGAAAGGGAGATAGAATAAAAGGGAGGAAAAAGAGAGAACGAAAGAGAGAACCATAGAGTTGCTCAGAGCAAGCTCTTAAGTTGTAAAGAGAGAAGAACCGAATCTCATTCATAAGAACAAAAACAAAGATCTTTTTGTGATTGTTGTGAGTGTACGAATCACGCTCAACAATATACAATCTTCCTATATCAACCATATATACATGGTGATTATCGAAGAGAGTCAAAACTCCAAACTACTCCTGTATGTGAGAGTTAAAAAGGAGAGGTTAGTTCACCGCCAATGTGAAGTTGTGAACCATTGCTTGCACCCAAACACCTTCCGACTACTCAAAAGACCACTTCGTTGAGCCTCCTATCAAATCATTTGACAGGAAAAGGGCTTTAAACATTAAAAGAATAGACATTTCTTTAAATAGCTCAAAGATTATTTTGTAAAGAGACTCATTGGATCCAGAGCCGTGCCTGAGGGGAGGCGAAGTAGGCGTGCGACTTTAGTAAAAAAATAATCTTAAATTTAAGGGGGTCCCAAAAATCAAACTTATGGCCCAAAATCACTTAAAATGATTTTTTATATATTAAAATCACTTAAATGAAATTTAGGGGCCCATAAAAAAAATAATCAAAACCACTCATTTTTAATAATTTGGCCCTCAAGTCCCAAATTATTTAGGGCTCCTAATTTTTTTTTTATTAAAATGACTTAACTATAATATTTGAGCCCCCAATTCCCAAATTAATTACGGCCCCTATATTCTCACTTTACTCTATAATTACCTCACACCATTTATTCCCCTAATCCCATTTATTCTCTAGCAAATTACAATATTCAAAACTTTGAGTTCTTGTTGAGATTGGTGATTTGGTACGATTTGTTATTTTTTTTGTTAACAAAGTCATCAAACTTCTTTAGAATAAAGATATGCAAATTGATATTGCTATCTCATAATTAAAAAGTCTATATACCTACTTAAGAGAATACAAAGAAACATGATTTGAGACTGCTATGACAGATGCTTCAAAGATTGCAAGTGAAATGGAAATAGAACTAGAGTTTATAGAGAAATGACGAGTTCAGAGAAAAAAGGAACTTGATAACAGTGGCAGTGAAACAGTGACACAATTTGGGGGAAAATGTTCGAAACTCACTATTTTCACTACATTGTTGATCAAGCTATATCTTCATTCAATATATCAAGTTAGAACATCTTAATTGGTACTTTGAAAGTTGACTTATGTAGTTTACTTTTTCCAATAATTTAAAGTGATTTTTTTTTTCATTTAGGTTTGAACAACTTCAGAAATTTGAAAAATAATTTGACCTTTTACTTGATATGAAGAAACTAAAAGCTGCAGATAAAGATAGTTTGACTTTGAAGAATTTCTGCACCAACCTTACAAAGGTAATAGAGCACAATCAAGTTTCAAATATTGATGCAGATGATCTCTTTAAGGATTTAGAAATCCTAAGTGTGAACGTTGTTAAGGTCGGATTTGGTCAAATCCATCCTCAACACAACTCGTGTCGTTTTGTCCATAAACGACATAAGGGAAGGCGAGGAAGTTCATCGCCCGAGGGTCAAATACGGCGTATCCTCGAGGAGGATTATCTCCGAAGAGGTTTAACCGCGAGGAGGTATGGCCAGCGCAAAAGCAGACTGCGATGAAGTGTCCCATCACGCTCGACGAGGAATTTCGTCATGATGAGTTGTGCAGGACCGAATGACGGCTGACGGGATGCGCATTTATTGAAGCCCACCTACCCACTCGATGAGAGACATCAGCGACGAAGCTTGCAGGACCGAATGACGGCTGACGGGATGCGCATTTAATGAAGCTCACATACCCATAATGACAGTCTGCTCGGAAGTGACATAAAACATGGATTAACCATGCTTCCCTCAAATCACTCTGGGAAGCGAATGATTAAAAGGGGAAAAGGCGGGAAAGATGCGAGGGGGCATAATGAAAACTCTATAAAAGGCAAGTTAAGCCTCGTTTGTAAAGGGGGGAAAATAGGGAGAAAAACCAGAGAGAAAGAGAAAATATCCTATAGTGGAAAGGCGGAAGAAATAGATCAAATCTTTGTTCTTGATCCTTCAACTGTCCAGCTATTCAACGAAAGGAAACCGAGCTCATATCGGAAATATAATAAAACAAAGATATTCACTGATCATTGTTTTTTTTTTTTGAAAGCTTCACTGATCATTGTTGTTAACTTGTTATTTGTGATTATTTTTGTGACTGGAAAAGGACGGTGAAAATCGCCCTCTACAGTTTGGCGCCCACCGAGGGGCTTTGTTTTCTTTCTAACTCACGGGCAGGAATTTGAAGGAGCAAGACGTTATCGAGCGGCGCCATTACCAGCAACGAGGCCCGACCTCGAGGAGACCGGCGGTGGCTGCTCGAGGTGATGATTGAATGCGCGAAAACAGCGAAGAGGGCCTAAGGAGCAACTCAAGAGGCGGGAGTGACGCAAGGGGGGAAGACGTACGGACTCTTTGCATTTAAAAGAAGTAGACGTATAGTCGGCTAATCAGAAAAGGAAACGCGCGCGCATCAATGAATCGGAGTGACTCCCGAGGCGTTGCGAAGGGACGGCAGTGTCAGGGAAATGCGAAGAGTCTACGCGTGGTGTGAAATGGCGGTTATAAATAAGAAGTTAGCAAGAGCGAAAGAATGAGGGCAATTTAACTCTCAGGAAAACCTTGATCACTCTACCCAGAAAATTCCAAATTCCCTTTTTACTATAAAACCGGTGTTTGTTAGTGTTTCCTCGATGCAGGGGGAAAAATAGGGAGAAAAACCAGAGAGAAAGAGAAAATATCCTGTAGTGGAAAGGCGGAAGAAATAGATCAAATCTTTGTTCTTGATCCTTCAACTGTCCAGCTATTCAACGAAAGGAAACTGAGCTCATATCGGAAATATAATAAAACAAAGATATTCACTGATCATTGTTGTTAACTTGTTATTTGTGATTATTTTTGTGACTGGAAAAGGGCGGTGAAAATCGCCCTCTACAAACGTGCCAACCAACAAGAAGAGAACGATCGATGTTTTGAATTACATACAAGAATTGGATTGTAGTTATCCAAGTGCTTAGATTGTCTACCGAATCATGCTAACCATATTAGTTAGAGTTGTGCATGCAGAAATAAGCTTTTCGAAGTTAAAATTGACCAAGTCTTATTGTCGATCAATCATGTCCCACGATAGGTTGAGTGGTTTAGCTACATTGTCTATCGAAAAAGACATGGTCGAAAAACTCGATTATGCAGAGTTGATTAGTACTTTTGCTTCTAAAATTACTAGACTCGTCTTATTTGAATGAGAATTTATTTATTATATAAATATTGCATATATATATATATATTTGCATCAAAATTGAATTTTGCTGGTAGGGGGCCCCGAAAATTATCCTCGCCTAGGGCCTCGAAAATCTCAAACATGACCCGGATTGGATCTTGAAAGGCTTACTAAAAAATTCCTCTCGTTATTTTCACTTAGCTCTCACCCTCAATAAGCTCTTTGTTAATTTTCATAAACATAGAGAAATCTATGGAGTACGCACCACATGTGACATCGCATGCAAAGTGTTGATAAAAATACAACAAAAATGTAATGGTAGAAACTTTTACCATCAAAAATTGTGTTTAGCATTAATTAACTGCAACGAACAAAAGATTTTAAGTCTTTTTTTTAATACACTCAGATTTTTCAAACCTCCTTAAAGTTTTATAAATTATAGATTAACTTTTGTATGCCCTCTAGTTCAATACCATCTATTTTTTAAAGAAAAAAGGGCAATACTCAAAATACATGAACCAACCAATGGCGAGATTGCAGAGACCAAAAAAAAAAAACCGTGAAATAAAATAAGACAATAACAACATCTAGCCTAGTCACGAGCTAATGTCACCGAGGCGGGGCCGGGCGCGAAGAGGATAAGGGAGGGAGACATCGAGCTTGTGAGAAAATAGAATGTATTAGTTTTTATATCTTTTATCAAATAAGCTCGTAATTTGAAGAGAAAAAAAAAATAAGAAGAAGGTGACGGTAAGTATATTTTGGTTCTTTTAAATGTAGGATTTTTTTTCCTTTCTCAAGTATGTAAAAAAATTCCAAATTTTAATATATGATTTGAAAAGATTTTTTAAAACCGTTTTGATGAGCGATAAATTTTAAAAACATAGTAACGTCAACATTTGACATAGCAAAATTTTATAAGACCTATTGCAAAATTAAACTTTTTAAACTGTAATCTTGTTGCTCCATAGACCATAGGCCTGGCTTTATTACTTACAATCTTATTCTTACAATTACAATTAAACACAATAATGTGCCATTACTATCTGAGTTTTAAATTGTTTATTATCCGTAAGCCGTTCTATGAATTAAAGTCTTTTATTTTTATTTTTATTATTATTATTATTATTATTATTGTTATTGTTATTTATCCACGTAAGTACTAAGTAGTAAATAAAATAACATTTATTATAATATAGCTTATTACAACTACTTATTAGTTATTACTGCCGCAAATTATCAATGTAGCCTCAAATCACAAAAACCTAAACTAATAGCATATAAATTATTTTGTATTTTAATTATAGTAAGCAGTTGGTAAATTAGTTTTTATATTAGTGGAATTTGAAATACATGCCAGGTAATTCAACTTAAATTTGGAATTAATGAGATCATCAATTCAATACATATATTGTAACATTTCCTTTGGTCTAATTTTATTATTTTAATGTAGATTATCATTTACCTTCCTTAAATATAGCTTTATGTCTAATGCTAATTTTAATAAATTACCAAGAGTTGTTATTTCACTTTATGTTCAATGCCAATGATTTTAATTTTATTAAAATCATGGGTTCGCCGTGTCTTCATGGTGCTTAAGTCAGTTAAGCTCAATTATTTTTACTTGATAAACTATGAAATAGGAATGGCAAATGATTAATGAGGGATTACGACTAATTAAATATTATAATAGTAAGATTAGGATTTCTTACTACAGGTATACTAACAAAATTGATCCTTTTATAGTTCATATTTTTATCATTTCTAGGATGTTGATTTATAAATCAAATCGTAACTATATTTAAAGTATATATATATTATTTTATAATTAAATTAAGGATTTATTAACTTAGCACATTGATATCAAAATAAAAGTATTATGTATCAAATATTGATTTAACGGTGTATTGCCTTATTTCGGCATAAATTCCGCTAGATTGTGTTTTGCTTCTGTCACAATTACAAAGTAAAGCAGCTGTCTTGATGAAACTAATGCAGTTACCATCTTCGGGCCATTGGTGAACTATTTATTGACAATAATTCGTGGTTGAATTTATCATTTAAATTTTAAATTTTTGTGATTGTTCAGTAAATCATAATAGACGTGATGAAAAATCAGTCAATTGATGCAGTTATATTTAGAGTACAGAGCTGTAACATTTACTTTAAATACTAAATGCCATGGCTGAATTACTACCCTGAACACTCTGAATTTGAACTCATTGGTGCCAATTTATATACATATCATTTTGTACACAAATCACAGAATTTATAACACATTGAATTAATAATAAATTTGTGGCATTTTGGCCGGAAAATTTGGTCGGAGGTGTTCCCCGGCTGCAATGGCTCGCGGATAACGTTGAGCTTTCAGCTATTATTTATATTTATATATATATATATTTTTTTTTTAAATCATTGTAATGTAGAGACGTAGTTCCACGTCCAAACGAACTATTCATCATTGTTGCAAGAACACTCTACGAAAGTCAGAAAATAAGAGATTTTTATCGACATTTGTGGATCACGTAGTGAGAGTCTCTCTTTTGATATCACTAAATTAACTTTAGGAAAGGTTAACAGGACATTTTCCAGGCGCAAAAAATGCACCGGTAAATAGCTTTTAGATGCTGCTACGGACCTACGGAATAATATTTCGATTCTAATGATACAAAAATTCCTGTAGTTTTTAAAATTATTATAAATATCAATAATATCCGTGTTGACCAAAAACATAGTCCATGGAATAATACAGATATTTTCTCACAAAACAATATATGTGGTAGAGAAAATGACGCTTTTTTTTTTTTTTTTTAATTTCATGCACACGGTTATATTAATGTGGACTTTCTCATGAGAAGGAATTATGAAATCAAATAAACTGAGTTACGTTTTATAGCAAATAAATTATGCATATATATATATATATTATATATGTCATATCAAATTATAAATGTACGTTAAATCACTCAAGTGTCTATATTGAGCGTTACACTACCTTTTTTTTCTTCTTCTAATTATATGGATGATGGGATGTGTATTTCTCAAAGTATAGAAAAAAAGTCAAGAGAGACCAGACAATTACCCATGTGAAAGGGTGTTTCCCAATAGTTTTGGGACCCAAATTAAGTCATATATATAACCTATATATATTTATATGTTTATAGGGTTAAGGTTTATAAATTAGGATTAATTTAAAAGTTTAATATTTTTGGGTAGTGCATACTGCATAGTGCATATACAGCTAAGAGGCCGACATATTTTCCGTTTCATTTCTGCTGCTACGTACTGCAATAACCACTAATCGATTTAATTAATAATAATAATAATAATAATAATAATAAATATGTCTCATTATTATTAGGGTTAATTGCGGTGAAAATACCCAAATTTTGGTCTAATGCTCTGCTGTACCAAACCTCCGTAAATGGCGGCAAAAGTACCGAAACTTGGCATTTGGGAGTTGACCGAGAAAATTTGTCCATGTCGCTATTAGCCTTTGCCACATGGCACTTTACTTTTTAAATAATTTTTATAAAAAAAATATTTTTATTTTTTTAAAAAATATTTTTTATTTTTTTAATTTAAATTTTATTTTTAATAAATTTGTTTTCCAATAATAACAGATAATGAATATTGAAATTTAAATATTCACTATTGGTTATAATTATTTATTTTAAAAAAGTGGGTAGAACGAAATAAAAATCACCGTTCACGGTTCACTTGAACTCCCTTTACGATCCGGTTCACGCGTCAAATAAAATTGTATAATAATAATAACCAATAAAAAATTGAACCGTGAACACGCCACTTATTCAAATACACACCACTTATTAAAAAAAAAATAGTAGTCATATTTAAATTTAACCAAAAAATTGTTTTTATTTGTTTGCATTATATTTTTTTTTTGTGTTTGCATTTTATAATATTAATTGTTTAATATGTTTTTTTATATTTTATTATTTTTTAAAAAAATTATCATTAAATAATCATATGATTATTATTGGTTATTATTATTAAACATATTAAGCAATTTCGTTCCACCCGTGAACCGGATCGGAGGTGGAGCTTGAGTGAACCATGAACGGTGATTTGTTTTCTTTATTTATTTCGTTTGACCCACTTTTCTAAAATGAATAATTATATTTAATAATAATAACCAATATGAATATTTATTATTGAAAAATAATTTATTTAAAAAAAAATTAAAAATTTCTTAAAAAATAAAAATATTTTTTAAATAAAAAATATTTAAAAAGTAATAATTACGTGGCATGCCACGTGGCGGTCAAGTGCTATGTGGCATGCCACGTGGCAAAGATTAATAGCCACATGGATAAATTTCCTTGGTCAACTCCCAAATGCCAAGTTTGGGTACTTTTGCCGTTATTTACGGAGGTTGGGTATACGGGAGAGAATTTGACCAAAGTTTGGGTCTTTTCGCCGCAATTAACCCTTATTATTATATATATTCTTATGTGTACCTGGGAGAATAATTATGTATTATCCATTCTCTTTGCAAGGATGATTGAACGCATGTATTTTTTTCGTAATAGCATCAATGTTCTTCATAATTAACTCAAATATTATATCCTTTTCATTTTCCACGGCGCTATACTTATTGTATATAGTACCTGAATTAAAAAAAGAATTAAAAACAAAGGTCATGAATCACGATACTATTATATTCTTAATAGGTTATATTTATTGAAGAAAGATAAAAACTTAAAATCTGATAAAGTGAATTAAAATAATAATGAAGTCGATACTGAAGAAATAAAAATAAAAAAAAAACGAAACTTGGAATAAGACTAAGATATATAAATAAATAAGTCAAGAGTTTATGTATACTAAAAGAGAAAAGAAATGACTAATAGTTAAGTTCTCTCTCAAACATAGATTCTTTAGAAGAGTTAGTTCATTATAAAGGTGGTATAGCTAGAGTATAAGCATGAAAAGGAAAATCAGATGAAAAAAATAGATCAATAAAAAACTATAGCAGAGAAAACAAAAAACTGTAAAAAGTATTTGTGGTGATCGTGGGAATCGAACTTGACTCACGGGAGAGTCTAGGCCTTTGGGAATTTAGCGGTTGCGTTTCCCGGTTGCCCCGTTGTGTTGCATGCACTAGATTTTCGTGCATACACTCGCCCCCTACGTAGCTACACCTCTAATTATCAAATCTAATTACTATATCGACTAATAAAATGTTGTGTTGTGATCAAGCCTAATCAATGGAACCAATACGAAGACTTAACGGAGAGTTATCAATTTATAGTCAAAGATTCAATTAGCGAGGGTACGTATTATACGTATTTCACATGTAATTACAGTAGTATTAATTTTCTAATATAAAGCATGTAGCCCACTTAATTTGTTGTGCTTGCAGCACAAAGAGAGAGAAGGTAAAGAGGTTTGTAGCACCAAAACTCCATTCAACTACAGTGAAAACGATTTACAAGCGGCAAGTGAATGTACTTTTTACACCACGGAGCGAACCATTATAATTTTATGTGTTACCGTGTATTTTTTGTTTTTATTTTATTTTCAATATAAGATTAAGGTTTATTCTCAATAAGTATTATTTTTGTATGCGGCTGGTCAAATAGGTTTGAAAATTTTGAACAAAAATTTCATACTTTTTCAAAGTATTATAATTTTTTTATTATTATATATTATAATCCCTGGTTTTTTTTATTATTTATCAAGAGGTCATTTATTATAAAACATATATAAATTGTTAGGTTTTGGGTCAAAATTCAAAATTATTTACGAGTTGGGACGGCCACACAAGAAACCTACATGTAGTATATGTACTGCAAAGATAAATATTTATATATATATATATATATATATATATAATGCTTAATGCGTAGCCAAAATATTTTATACCGAAATCATTGTTGTGGGTAGTTTGCCCGACATTCTACACGTTCCATGGCTACAATCATACTTTATATTTATATTTAGAATATTAGATCCTTTGGAATTTAGTCACTTTGGTTTATTGTATTAACCTGTATATATCTCTCTCTAAATCACTCGAATCCCACACATGAATATGAAACGACATCAAGAATATTATTAAATCAAGACAGTTTTAGGGTTTGAAGTGCTAATTAGAATAAAACATAGCCTCATAAACTCACATTAGATCGAACCTAAGATTCATTTGTTATTGTACCTTTGTTTCTTTTTTTATTTGGGCTTGGTTGAGAGAGAGAGAGAGAGAGGTTTGCCCTAGTATAATTAGTATGAATTATAAAACCAGAAAAGAACGTGAAAGTGCCACTTTTTGCATGTCTTTTATGTCAAAAACACACCCGAATCAGTTACAGCTTAACATCACCAAATCTCCATGATCAGATTGTGCTCTTGCTATGAGTTGGCAAGTCATGTGTCATATATACTTGAGACATACTTCTTCATATATATATATATACATTATTATTATCTTTGTATTTTTGCTTCCTTTGTTTGTAGTAAAGTTTATATAAATATGCATATCTAATTATATATGGTTCTATTTTGTCCAAACGACGAGTCGCATCATGAACGTATATATCGTAGCCTTAGAATCGGCCAAATCAACCCATCATTCTATGTTTTACCAAAATAATTCCTGAGATTTAAGAAGTGGGCCAATCAGCAATATTATTTGATTAAATGGGTCATTCCGTGTTGTTTTCTAAATTAGTGGGGTCATTGTGCACTATTCGCAAAAAGTAAGAGCAGTAGACAAAATTGTTGTTCCTTATAGACAAAGGCATCTTCTTTCTGATATACATGTTTGTATATAATATAGTATATAAAACCAAGACTTCCTCGCCATAATAAGTATATGTTGTTAAGTTTCGTATAGTTAATGTTATATCTTTTAAAAGAAGAAAAAAATTACTACTGAAAAATTATGACAATTAAAATACTGAATGCACCATTACAAATAATTGTTTACACCACGCTCTTTGTATAGGACTCGTCTTAAAAAAAATGCTGTGCAAAGTGAAGGAAAAAAAAAAAAAACTAAAATTTGAGCGACAACTTCTTGGAAAGCTTACTAAGTAAAAATACAAAAGTTAGCACGTCGTTCGGTAACTGAGATTTGCATGAAAACTCCTCGATAGCCGTTGTACAAAATGAAAACACAAAAATTTGCACAACTTCTTTAAAAGCACTGTATAAAGTGAAAAATGCAGTTGTTTCGCGCGTAAACACCTCTAAAAGTTTTTTGACAATAAACGTTGCATTTATAAGAAAAGGGAGAAACATCCCTAATTACAAAGCTTACAAGCCACTCGGGGCATTCGACCGCCTAAAAGTCCGAAGACAAAATGGAAACACAAAAAGTTTATCTGTGGCCCTCTAAACACCTTAGTCTAAACATTTTAACTTTAAATTTAGACAATTTGCACGACGGTTGCAAGACTATTTTTAGTATTGCTTGTCCATATTATATATATATATATATATATATATATATATTTTATATATATATATATACTGGAGCGGGAGAAATCTAAGTATTTTTTTTAGAGATAATATACTGAAGTTTCACTTTATTGCAACATTAATATACCCTTAGTATTGAAAAAATAAAGAAATTTAAACCTAGTTTAAAAGAGTAAAACATAGATATATTTGTCAGTAAAAAAACTTTAAATCTATACCGCTCTATCACCGCCATTAACCCATATATTAAAAGCTTGCAAAAAGCGTATAAACAGAATATTCTGGCACAGCTTGATGAGTAATCATGTTTTTGAGTAGTCATTAATCCGAAGTTGAAGCAAGCTTAACTAACTTTTGACCACGCACTTATAAAACTTTTCCAACACTTACGCACACACACCCCCCCAAAGGCACTGAAGAATAATGAAACTAGTGAATATTTAAATGATTTTTTGGTATCAGAATTATGGCATCTAGTTCTTCATAACGTGACCCAGTTTGTCGACCTTGAATGTCAGACTTTAAAAAAATGCACTTGAATCATCATCACTCATAAAATGTGGAAAAAAAAAATATTTACCATTTGATGATTGTTTGTTTGAAGTTTTATTAGTGACCAGCTTGCTCATATAATGTGGCGAATCATGTTGTGCTTATTTCATTTTAATAATTTCCTATGTAATTTTTGTCTAAGAGAAACTTAGCTATAAAAACCCGTCAAGGAGTTCTTATATATTTTGGTATAATAATCAGAAATATGTAAAAAAAAAAATAAATTAATTAATTAATCAAGACCCTTAATTCTTTCGTAAAAAAGGTCTAAATTAACCAAAATTAGCAAGTCTCTTGTCAAAATTCCTTCCCAAAATCACACACAATGTCACTAGTCATCACTCATCATCACTTAAAGGCTATAGAAACATTCATGTGATTCGTTCTCAATATGTTCTTCATCACGAATACTTTTTAAATTAATTACTTCTCTCTCTCTCTCTCTCCTACCTATGCTAATTACCAGAAATAGAAACATTCATCTTTTGATGATGAGTTGGAAACCAATGTAACACCATATCTACACAAATATTAAAGACTAAGAAAATTACCAAAAAAGAAAGAAAAAATTAAGGAAAGTAGAGGATATGGACGGTCTTTATTTGGGGTCCAATGAGATGAGCCTTCCCATTTACGCGCCTAAACCACGTGCTCTGCTAATTATTCTACCATGCACAATTCACATATTGAAATAAATTGTAAAAGAAAAGGAAAAATATATAATCGAGCAGGTTCGCCAAAAAGCTAAGTCATAATTATCTTCGAGACTTTGATACTGAGCTCAGCTTTATGACTTTTGCCCGTTTAATTGTATATATCGTTAGTAATTTAGTAGCAACAAACTTCATAAAGTATTATTTGACTGCTTCTTCATCAAGTTGGCTCTGTCAAATCTCGTGGAACAGAACTAGTGTCGACTTTTGTTTTATTTTTTAGGTTTAAAAATAGCGCATAGAATTAATATAAGAGAAAATAGCGGTGAATTACGTTATAATTTAGTCATAACGTCATTGGTATCGGTATGGAAGCCCGAAAACCTATTGTTGAGTTCGTGTCACAATTTCTCTATAAGCGGTTAGCCTGGACCTGTATACACCTATGATTTCTCTATAGTTTCTTAACTATATAAACATGCAAATGCGGAACTGAAAAAGTATTGAGCTACGACATTGTTGCATTTTACTACATAAAAAAATAAATCTACAAACCCGCTAAAAATTGCATAAAAACTCATGAAACTATAAATTTTATAATTTCTAGTTTAATTTATTTATAAATAATTAGTATGTTGTACGACTATATTATTATTTTATGTAAGACTCAGTATATATCAATAGATAATGCAGTCTACAAAATTGATATAATCGTAATTAGACTTGGAAGTTGTTTGCAGTTAACAGGTTCTAAAACATTGATTAGGACGTTAATAAGAACATTAATAGTGAGTTGAGTCATGTCATTTAGTCCAATAATAATGGGTTAAATGAATTATTTTGGACAAAAGTGACACCATGGACCTCACGCAATTAGTAAAGCAAATCCATTTCATTATGAATGAATGATCTGAAAGAACACCACTAATATGGTGTGATCAAGTTGTCCAATGATTTTCCTTTCCATTAATTTTTAATTTTTAAAGTCAAATCAAGCAGTGACTTAAGGTTCGGAATAATTATTAAACTAGTTATTCTGTTATAATTTGGAAGACTTAGTTATATAGAATTTGATTTGAATTTAAATGGCCTATCTCGCGACAATAAAGTTTGTTGACATAAGTGATTAGATGTAGAAATTGAAGCATTAATAAAAAATAAATAAAAAACTTTATATGCTATCTAGTAGTTATATGCAAGGTTTAAAATGCTGCTTGCCGATTATATTATTTGAAGTGTGTAATATTAAGTTAAATTATTAGGTGAAGTATATGTGTATGTGTATGTTAAGTATGAATGTGTGATTTTAGTTGAATAACAAAAAGTCTCACATTGATAGATGACAAGAGTTTGGTGATGTTTATATACCAAATATTAGGGGACAAGGGTTTGGGCCCTTTGGGTCATAGGATTTTGTGGATAGGGAGGACTCACACAAATGTTACACCACCACACGCGCGCGCCGCCGCCGCCGTCCGACCGTGACGAGGCGGGGCGGGGTGCTCTTGTGTGAGTATAATTATTTTTGCCGAAAGTTTAATTGGTATTTTTGCCGAAATCTACCAAAAATGCGAAATTCCACGACTGTTGTTTCGGTGTTCTTCGGAAAACGATTTTCGGTCGGTTTATAAACTTTGTGAAAATGGTCTAACTTGTATTGTTGATCCAAATGTGTGGTCGTTTTCTTTGACATCTTTCGTTTGGTCACATGAGGTTGCCTTGCAATGAGAGATTTTGGAGCAATATCTAAAAGTGAAAAATCTAGAATCTATGAATAATCTCTATAATTAAAAAGGCTATGTCACCCTCAAAACAAGTTGACGAAATTCCCATCTGAAATTATTATTTCAAATAATAAACCGAACTTAATTAACAAAATCATCATCCTAATTATTGTCATTTTTGTATTTGTTAAGAATTTGCAAAAAGAAGATAAGTAGACTTAACAAGATTTTTACAATCATGGTTACTCTTTTTATATCAGTGGTTTTGACGTGGAATCTATTATACTTAACATGTGTCTAAATTTATTAAGCTAAAAACGAGTTCTATTCCAAGAATATAAGAGCGGGTTCAAAATGAGTGTGTTAAAAAAATTCACTATCTTCAAGGGACAAATCTCGCATGAATAATAAAAAAAAAAATCACTATCTTTAAGAGAATAAAATAGACATTAAAAATAAGACTTAACTCGGCTTTAAGCTAATCTTAAAAACTGATCACAGACATTAATACTAATTACTAAGAGTTGCATCAAATGTATGTATGTACTTAATAGTTTTGTGCTATAGACTGCAACTAAATATGAAGCAGATGAGATACACCAATGTTTCCACAAGCACACTTCGAACAAATCAAACTAGATACAAGTAAATTTATATATGAGAAAAATAATAAATTTTGGAAGCTGCATTACCATTGTATATTTGATTAATAATATGTAATGAATTTATTTGAGTTTGAACAGCATATTGAGAAGCATTATAGTGAAACCATTTTCGTAAAAAGAATATATAGTGATTTCTAATATAAGATTAAGGTGAAACGGGCCGTTTAGTTATGTTTTTTGTGTATTTTATATTTTAATTCAGAAAAACAAATTTTATAATATTTTTACTTCTAAGTTAACTTGTAATCACAACTCGACCATTATTTATTTATTTATTTTATATAAAATTAAGAATACATTCAATACATAAATATACTTTTGTCGTACAGAATATATATATTTCGGAAGCATTTAGTGCGTCAGTCCGCACGGGCGGGCCTGAGCCCGGCTTTGAAGTTATTTTCTGTGCAGGCCGGGCGGGCTCAGCCTGAGTTGGGCCGGCCCAAATGCACAATACTTACACATAGTACATAAAGCAGTTTTGGGCCCTTTAACAACAGTTAAGTTAAGTAAAGGTAAGCCCAAATCCTTTTGTGTTTCTTTTTTATGGCCTTTCTATTTGAGAGTTGTTGGGTGGTGTGGGTCTTTATATAAAAAGAGTAGTTTTCAATTTCATGGTAAGAAATTCCATTGGATCTCTCAAACTGGTAGATAGATTTTCAACTTCCTAATAATTTGATAAAGTTACTGTCGAAAATTCCTTTTTTATTTTTATTTTATTTTTTGTATTGTTTGAAGTGGAGTAAGTATGCTAATAGTCCTAAAAAAATATTTTTACGCTGTATTAATAACATAATTAAATTAATCTAGATACAAACTTGGTCTAAAAAATTATACAAATATATATATAATACATTAATACAATATGCATTTTGAAGCGTTTCCTTTGACCTCTACGTAATGTCATGGGTGTTCTCGATTACTAAAAAAACTACGCCCCAACCCAAAAAAAAAAAAACAAAGCAACCAAAAAGTCAACTTCGCAGGCCCACGAAGGACGACTCATACAAAAATTAACCCGGGCCCGGTCCGAAAAGTCAACTCAAGCCCAGTCTGGAAAGTCAAACCGACCTCGGTCCAAGAAAGTAAACAAAAGCCCGATCCTTGAGACATCGGCATAAGCCTGATCCCGGAGACAACAACCCAAGCTTGATACTAAGAGAACCAACAAAAGCTCAATCATGGAAAAGATGACAAAGATCTGACACGGAGGAAATGATAGAGTCCCGAAAGCGGAGAAAGCAAAAGCCCCATTCTCAAAGAAAGCGGCAAAGACTCGATCCCATAAAAAGTACGGACCCTAAGTAAAAACGCAAAGGCATGACATGGCGAAGCCAAAAAATGCCATGGGGGCGTGGAGGAATATGTTAATGCGATTTTCAAAATATGACGTGACATAGAAACTTGTAATATGTATTGCTTTATAATAGTCTTTTACGAGTTTTATCAATTAAAAATAGTAATGGATCAAAATATATTCTACATAAACGATTTAATATGAAATTTTATTTGAAGAATATAAGTTTAGAAAATTTATTTTGTTGTTGAAAGAATTGGAAGATTTCTTTTTTAAAACACTTATGTTATTTATTGCGTCAATACATGTATAAACTATTTTTATTTTAAAACAAGTTCTTTTATATATATATATATATATATATATATATATATATATATTTAATGGGGTTGACACTCAAAGTCAGAACACTCTCGTATTATTGGATATATTCAGTGTAAAAGCAAATAAGACTATTAGTCAACTTCACATTTATAAAAGAAGTACGCATTTATGTCAGATAAGATTTGAAAATAAACATGTAATCTCTTAAAGAGATATGGAGTAGAATTACATTAGATTAAGGGTGTGTTTGTTTGCACATAATAGACATCTTAATCTTAATGGTTAAGATGTAGAGTCATTAAGTGCATTTGTTTTTTTATTTTTTTTCCATCTCAAAGATCTTAATACATCTGTAAGATGTGAACTCAAGTCTAACTCGTTAAGAGTTAAAATTTTGCACACCAAGTTCATATTCATCATCTATTTCTCTCCTCAAATATATTTTTCTCTCTCATCTTCAAAATTTCAAAACTCCATAACTTTTTATCCGAGTATCGGAAAAATCCAAATCATATACCATTGGAAAGCTTGTGACGAGACGAATCCAATGATAGGTGAGAACATATAGTTTCGACGTTTTTTGAAAAAATATTATTACGAATTTATTAATAGAAAATAAAAAATTCATTAATTAAACAATTCATAAAATAATTTATACGAATTAATTTTTAAATAAAATTGAAATTGAAAAAAAAAATTATCTAACGTAGGGGTGGCAATTCGGGGCCGGACACGAAACACGAAACGGTTACGACACGATTTAAACGGGTCTGGGTCTACCGTAAATGGATCTGGGTCCAACCGTGTCGAACACGATTAAAGAACGGGTAAACAGGGCACGAACACGATAACACGATGGGGCTCAATTAGACACGATTAAAGTGCAAAAAGTTACATTTTATATATGTTATTATGTATTTTAATACTTATTATGTATAACATCTATATTTTTTACTAATTTATTACATCGTACAATTGATGAACATAAAAAAGTGTTAGTAAATTGTAAAATCTTAGATAATATAATAAAAAAAATTAAGTTAAATGACTATAAATTGAATTAATTTGACATTTTAAAATACATGACTATGTTAAATGGGTTAAACGGGTAGACACGATAAACACGGTATTTAAATGAGGCGGGTCTGGGTCTCATCTTCTAACACGATATTTAAATGGGGCGGGTCTGGGTCTACATAAAATAAGTAAAAAACGATTAAGACCCGGCACGAACAAGACACGAAACCCGAATTGCCACCCCTAATCTGACGTATCCTCAATTTTATTTTTGTCTCTATTATTTAAAAATTAAAAAATTATAACTTTTTTTCTTAATTTTCCGATAGACTAATAAAAAAAACCAAAGATTTCGTTCATATAAATTAAATGATTAGAGGAAATTAATAGTTTTGACGCTTTATAAAAGATATATTAAATATAAAAATTATTAAAAAAATATAATTAAAAGTTATCAAAATATATTAACTAGTTAATACATGTATAATATCATATTTTGGAAGTTTTTAATTTCAAGAATATATATTTATGAATTTATTAAAATTAATAAATTAAATAATTATTAAATAAATTTCATTTGATAAATTAAAATATAATTATGAAATAAATATGCATTCAAATTTTAAAAAACAAACAGACTTAATTTTTAGTCATTCATATTCAGATATAACATCTTAATATTCAGATGTGCATTCAGTCAGACATCTTAAACTTAATTTAAACAAACACACCCTAAACTTAGTTAACGATTACTTATATAATGCGTGTCTTCTTATTGAAAATAGTGACAAGGCAAAAGCGTACATAAAATAAAAATAAATAAATAAATAAATAAATAAAAACAGACAGTGGGTATCAATTTTTAACACACATGTGGTGCTTCATATTTACAGCTCTGGCCTGTGTAACTTGTCTTTTCCTTTAAATTTTTTTTGTTTTTTTGTTTTTTTGTTTTTTTGTTTTCTTTTTTCTTTTAGATAATTGAAAGATAATTATTTTTTGGACTGGGCTGACCTTCACGAGTGGATTTCGATCTGGATTAAGTTTTTGGGGTTGCTGGACTTATTCAATGGGTGCTAGATACGCCCATTTAACTAATATATACAAAAATCGAGATAAAAAACTAATATACAAAAAATAAAATATAAACAATACAAGGGTCGGGCTGAGCTGAGTGGTGTCGGCCATACTGCTCAACCTTAGCTTGGCTCGCCCTTGAGGCACCGCAAAAAACGGCGCCAAAACGTGGCAAGGCCACCATTGGCGCGACAAAGCCGCGCACATGGCCCAAATACCTAAATATGCCTAATTTTTTTTTCTTTTCGAAAAATATTAACTTGCCATCAAAACACGCCTGCTTACTCTCTATAAATACTCAAGTCATTCTCCATATTCGAGTAAGTTCAATCATGACTCATGAGAAAACTCTCTAAAAAAATTCTCTCAAATTTTTAAACACTATGTTTACACTTCCTGACCCAAATACTCGACTAGTGTTGGGCATTAAAGTGCGCATCGGAGGCGCCTCCTCTCCTCTTAACTTATGTTTCCTTTTATCCGCAAGTACGAAGACCGGGAACGACCTAACGTTGCACTTGGAGCCTAGGAACGAACACCGAAAACGGCCCGTGTTGGTTGCAAAATGTATATGCAAATTTACGCAAGTGCACGTGTCGTCAAATAATACATTATGCAAGGCACAAATATCGATCCCACGGAGACTAAGTCAATTTTCGTATTTATCACGAGTTATAAAAAGATGAGATAACATGAGAAAATTCATAGAAATCAATATTCATTTAAATTGTAAGCTAAATTGGTGTTCAAACTGTTAATTAAGGATACTAGGAACTGGGGAGACAAGAATTTTGATAATTGATGAGAGGAAACGGTTGGGCTCATGAATTACTTCGGGTTTTTACGAATTACCGAATGCGACAGAAATGCTATTGCATTTTCCAAGTGATCTGAAAAACGACAATAACTTAGGCTCTTCCGAACTTCCGTTTGAAAATCGATTGTAAGCTCATCATTCATATTCCTATGATAAGACTACTTACGGGTTAAAATTAGGTTCCAATTTCACGATCTACACGGAGATTAATATATTCATATACTCATCTCAATCCTATGAACGAAATCACGAGATTAAACGTGTATCGAGGTTGTAATTCCAATCTAACTCAAATCTTCCGATAGTAATTAGATCTAGAGTTCTATTAAGTTGAAACAAGAAATAGAACTATGACAAAATTAAGCATTCAACCAAGAACTAAGAAAATACAAATTCCATCACAAACGATAATTCAATAAAACTCTTAGGTCATCATTCACCCAACCTTGAGAAATTAGTCCATACTTGAGCAACAAAAATTAGAAAACATAATTTGGTTCAAGATACAATTCATCCAAGAAATTCAAAGAACAAGCTCAATGAGAATAAGAGTTTAGAAGAACTCTTTGTAGCAAGCTCATTTGATGATGAGTAGTTCTTGAATCCCTCTTCAAAATAGTCTTCTCTTCTTATTTCAGCCTTCTTTCTTCACTTCCTTTTTTGCTCTCCAACGGCGGCTGCTTCTCTTCAAAGGAGACCCTTTCCTAATAAGACGAAAGCTCATTAGGTTTTCTTTCCTCTTTTGGCATTTTTCTCTTGGTAATTGGGCTCAATTAATAAAGCTCAATCTTAACATGTTATTAATTAATGCCCAAGTGGGAGAACATATAATAATACACATAGACTTGGTTCTTTTTTCTCAATGTAAATCAATTTATGTGTTTATTTTCAATGTCACACAAATATGTTCAATCAGTTACAATTTATCCTAAATTGGACAATAAACATAAATTTCATATCGATCTTTCATTCGGAGCTTATGAATTTATCTATAAAAATCGTATAATAACTCTATATTAATAGAGTTATCAGCCCGCTCTTTCGAGCCTAGCTCGGGACCAGCGCCTGTCTCATTGTGCTCATAACTTTAGTTCGAGAGCGGCACACTCCCTTGAGAGTAGCTCGGGACATTCGCTCTCCTCGCTTCTCTCGGGACGAAGAAGTCCTAAGACCGAATCCAAACTCCCATGTACACACCGTTACCTTCATTAAGCTCTTGACTAATTAAGCACGTAGCAGAGATCCGTATGTTATTATGTTTCCTTCATTTATAGATTTTTCGTTTTTTCATTGACTCTGCTTTTGCAATAATAAAAAAAACCTGGATTGCAAATTTGCAATACATTAGTAGCAATGTAGCATATGGCTTGTCTAACATTTCTCTTATGTTCATATTTTTTTTTTCATGGCTTATGAAGCAAAAGGCTCTTTTGGGAGCATTAAAGCACCAACGAAATAATGATATACGCACACAAACAAACATTCCATTGTGTATTTTTCTAACGAAACACACTTGTTACGACCAATTCTGTTTGTGCGACTCAAATAAAGGAAATAATAAAAACCATGGAAAGTTGACATTTTCAACGAAGCCCTAATCTTTTTAAGCGTGGAAAGGTTTGGTCAGAGCAGAATAAAAAATAAGAAACACGACACTCCAAATCGACCGTTAAAATGTTCAACGCTCTTCAGTCTAGTCCCATGAAAATTAAGAAGAAAAGTCAAGTCACGGCTTTTCTTATGCTCTTTCTCTCTTTTCGAGTTATTTATTTGTCATGCTTTTTAGTAAAACATAACAAATACTTTTTTAACATATGTGGGTTGTTGAGGCATAAGTATTTAACTTTGACTAATTAAGACGACATGCTCTAAAGCAAAAAATAATGATATTGGTCAAATGTCACGTGGTATGACAAACATTGGGAAAAACCGTCCACTTGATGCTCCGTGGTATTTGATCATTATCCGTTACAAAAAAAAAAAAAGACGAAAATATATGTCGCCTAATTTTTGTTGACTTTTGATGTTTTTGTTGCTATTTTTTTCTTTTCATCTTGAACTTATGCCAAAGTTTAAGTATTTATGCTATCACAAATTGAATAACAAGTAGCAACCTTATACTCTTATAGTATATTTGCTTGCCAGAACTTCTGAATAGTTTTTATTTGTTACAATATTTTTGGGTTTTGTTTATAAGAAAATTCATATAATTTTTTTTTTTTTGAATGGATGATATTATTGTCCAAGATTACATTTACTCATATTACAAGATATATTTGCATTGTAAAAACAATCGACACTATATGCCAAGATTACATATATACGCAATTTCTGCATCTCAAGAGATCAAATTCAGGACTCCTCGAGTCTTGTAGTGCATTTACCGCTAGATCAAGCTTGGTCTTAAATTTGTTAGGTGGTACCGCTCTTATCATCATTGGTCAATGCTTTATTAAAGTGTGTTTAAGATTGATTATATATAATTAGTTACTTAGTTGTATTAGGAGATTTTATATATATACGAAAGTGAACTCTAAGATCTAAAGTAAACCCTAAAATTTTATTTGAGTTATAAAATTCTGACAACTAGATAATCTTAAGTTATATATTTTTGTTGATATTAATAATTAAATAAATTATAATTTTATAGATTTCATTAGGCAGTAGATTATTATGGATTTATTCTCATATGAATTGAAAACATTGATTTGGTTTCATAAATGTGACTGAAGTAATAATGGTTCTGTTTTGATGGAAAACAATACTGGATTATGTTTAAGTCTTTTTCTATATCATACATTAATTTGCTGTCCAATCTTATTCATATTTATTATAAAGTTGCATCATTAATTAAAGGGAAATTTGATTTTTGATTTTTTATATTTTGTGTTTTTTATTCTTTGCAAAAATCTAAAAATAAAAATAAAATATATCTGTCAATGTTTGACAATATTATATTACCCTCTATTGCTTTCATTTTTAATTAATTTTGTAAATTAAAATTCTTAAAATTGGCCATTAGTAGTGTAATTTTATTTTCTTAAAAGATATATATATATATATATATATATATATTATATCTTTGTGAAAATTAAAACTACAAATTATAAAAAAAATCTAAAAGCCAAATAAAGGGCAAGTTTGAATTTTTTTAAATAAAATAATAATAGTGTAACAAAAATAATATTAAAATACATTTTAAGAATATATTTCAACCATTTTTAAAATGTAAGATTTTTTGTTTTTGTTTTTTTGCAAAAATTAAAATTCAGAAAGATATATAGAAGAAAAATTGTCTTAATTAAATAAACTAACTAGATTTTACTTCCTTTATTTATCTTCGACGGCTTTGAGTTTTGATGTATTAGAAATATAATTTCAGCTGATATAAATCATAATGCTTCCAAAATTATACTATACCACTTTCTAAACTCGTACTGTCGTACATACATGTTGTTGAATTTATCAATAATTATAGCATTATAAGGCTTTAATCACCAACTTAATAAAAAATACATATTCATTAAATTTTATATTTAAACATTTATTTGACTTCCAGATTTATATTCATAACGCTTTAGTCATCTTAACATAAGTATCAATTTTTATACAAAATGTGTCATATTTTTCTAAAATGTATTAATATTCAAAGACCACAAAACATTATCGAAGATAATTTCTATTTACGTCGAATTAATGTTTGCTAAGCCAAGATCACGCGTTGGTCTCTCGTTTAATAAACGTGAAAAATAGTTGAATTTTAGAATTTAATCTTAAAAGTACACATCCATATATTAGATGTTAATGCGACATGGGAGTTGGACTTTGGCATTACTTTGTATCTTTAGTACTATTGCAGCTAAAAAATTAAAAAATCTGTTTGCGAATTTAGAATAAAATTTGGTACTTATACCACAAGAAATTCCATGTTTTAATTAAAGAAAATACGAATTAATAAGATAAATAAGACAATAAAACATTTTGCAACTAAAATATACACTCCTCTCTCTTCTCAGCTCTTCGTCGCCGATCCCACAACCCCGTCCCTCGCCGTCAATTCTCGCCGTCGATTCTCGCTGAAATCGAACACCCAGAAACCAGACCGACCGTTTCTCGCCGTGATCGAAAACCCAGAAGCGGTAGCATCCGTTTCTCGCCGTCGTTGAAAGCCGAAACAACCGTCCATCGCCGTCGTTTCTCGCCGTTATTGAAAACCCAGAAGCCGAAACGACCGTATTTCGCCGTCGCGTCCCCGTTAGCCAGCTCGTCACTGTCAGCCCTGGCCGAAGGTAAACCTCCGATCTGACCGTACGATTTCGCGCTTGGATTTTGGTCATTTTGCTCACTGACTGTTTGTTTCTCAGCTTCGTTGCGTTTCCGTCGGCCACTCCTCAGCTCGAAGGTGAATCTCGAATCCCGAATTCTCGTTCAATTTCGGTTTCGGGTTTCGGGTTTTTTATTACGGGCTGTTTGTTTCTCTGTCACGTCTCCGTCAATAGTGTACAATAGGGTTTATTAGTTTCTTATGGACAATCACTGCTTAATTAAATTTCATTCGAACAAGATATGGGTATTTGGTGGTTTCAAGGATCATAAATATGAGAAATATTCAAAACTATTGGCTTGCCATTGAGGAAGATCAAGGTTAGTTTGCATTATCTGTTATAAGAGTCTTAGGGTTTTGGCTTGTCATAGAGGAAGATCAAAGTGTAGTTTGCATTTCTCTGTTTCGATATATAATGTTACGATTTTTTTTAGAGAAAGTTCTTAATTGATTTTGAAACAGAACTTTACGCCTAGAAGAGTTTTGGGAAAGACTGTAGAAGGATTGAGAAAGTAATTTATGACATGGTGATTGGTAATGGTAACGAAAATGATACCTAAACAGGCACGTAAGCCGACGGTAATCACCAAGCTGATGGTTAACGGACATGTCATTATGTAACAATAATAAATAAAGGCCGTTTCTTTGAGAACATGGCCAAAACTCTCCAAAGTCCAAAGAATGTCTAGAATCAATTGGACAAAGCAAAACATGACGGCTCTAAACCATAGGATGCCACACTTAGAGAGATTAGGGTTTTCACACTTAGAGAGATTAGGGTTTTCTAATCTCTCACTTATTGCGATTACATCACTTTCTAATAAAACATGATATAAAAAACTTAAAGGACTTAATGAATAGCTAGCTAGTCTTCCTTGCCTTTCCTTCTTTGGTACGTAATTACCGAGGGTTTGTACGTTGGCTGATTTAATTCCATATGTGCTAGAGAGTAGAGATTAATGTGTTTCTTTTTATATGAACTTCCAGTTTTTTGGGTTCGTCTGAAATTTGTTGAGTTTTCTCTTGAAAACAAAAAAACACTAATAAACACTTCCGAAAATGCACCACAAAATCATTTTAAACACTTCCGGTTCAAAACTAGTAACGTCTGCGTTTAATATCACGTGCTTCTCTTAATTTATCATTACATTCCTTTTGATAGTTTTTTTTTTTTTTTTTTTGTGAAAGGTTCCTTTTGATAGTTATTTGCTATATATTCGTTCTCTAGTAAGGCAATATCTAACTTTGATACTTTAATGCAGGTGCAATGGAGATATCAATTTTAAAAGCGCTTCTCAATAACACCGCTTCGTTTTTCCATTTAGCATCGTGCGATAACATAAATTCAGAACCGGCTCTAAAGTACTACCAAAAGGCGCAAGAGATATTAAAGTTGTTGAAAACAATACTCGATGCGATCATCGATTCTGATGTAGCTTCGACTGAAGTGCTTAAGAAGTTGTTTGAAGAACTGAGTTGTTTAATTGATGATTTGAGGGATCAGTTCGTAACTCTTCAACAGCTTTCGAGTAAAGTTTACTTTGTAAGTAGCAATTTTTTTCTTAATGGTTCATTTAACTCGTCATTACTCGAGCATTTGAAGTGAAATTGCCCGAAATTTATTTTCTTGTCAAAATTATCTCAACTTCTATGACAATGTCCTTTTGAATAATGGTTTAGGTGCTACAGAGCGAGTCATTGATAACGAGGATTCAGACATCTGCCTTGGAAATCTTCCAAGTGCTTAAGTCCTCAGATGAAGGCCTTCCAGATGAATTCGACTTGACGTCTCTTGAGGTAGATAAATGCTCAAATTCTTTGTTGACAATTGTCAGAAATGCACCCTTGGACTTTGCATGTTGGTGCAGTTTGCCCCATGATTTTTTTTTTACTGAAATGCCCCTATACTTTCACAATGCTAAAAATGATAAATTAAATTAGCTTGTTCGCAAAACATGACTTGTTCGGGAGTAATTTCACTAAAAAAAAATTCCTATCTTGTGAGACTAATAACTTTGATGGATTGCTCCACGGTTGCCTCATAATCTAGTATATTGATGTTTTTCGGTGAATAAATGACAAAGGTATCTTCGAGTTATTCATGTATTATGCACAAGTTAATATATTTTTATCGTTTTTTTAAACTATAGGGGCATTGCTACCAAAAATTAATTAGTGTCGAGTTTTTCCGATGGACATAAAATTTGTTTGAATCGTGTATGGTACGATGTCTTACTTGGCTTGATTGGTTACAGCTCTGCATCCAGAAAATCAAGCACGTGAGCTTCGAACACATGTCTAGTGTGTTCAAAGAAGCTATAAATGATCAAGTGGAGAGCGGTGGAGCCAGCTTTGAATTTCTGGTCAAAATTGCAGAGAGCCTCAGCTTGAGGTCCAACCAGGAGATTCTCATCGAGGCCGTGGCACTTGAAAAAGTGAAGGAGACTGCCGAACAGTCGGAAAAGACAGATGAAGCCGAGTTCATTGATCAGATGATTTCTCTTGTAACCCGGATGCACGAACGACTCATCGTGATAAAGCAATCTCAGAGCTCTAGTCCCGTCCCAATACCTCCTGATTTCTGCTGTCCGCTCTCTCTCGAGCTAATGACGGATCCGGTGATTGTGGCGTCGGGACAAACCTACGAGCGAGCGTTTATCAAGAATTGGATCGATCTCGGTCTCACTGTCTGTCCAAAGACGAGGCAGACTCTTGCGCACACCAATTTAATCACCAACTATACCGTGAAGGCTCTGATTGTCAATTGGTGCGAGTCAAACAACGTGAAGTTGCCTGAATCAACAAGGAGCGTTGGTCTAAATCAGTCGTCACAACTTCTAGGACATGCCGATTCTGGTGCAAAGGTCAACCAACCAAATTCACCCGAGCCAACTCGCTCTGTTGCTTCACCCACGAGGAACACCACCTCTATATCATCAGAAGGCCCGTTGCCTACTGCTACTGGGAACGGTCTGGCTTTAGACATCGCACGAGTTTCGCTGACTAACTCAGACGAAAAGAGCACGAATTTACCTAATAAAGAATCAACTAGTGCCATCAGTTCTGGAGAGTCATCTCAGAGCACAATCCCGAATGGAAATTTTCCTCGTGAATCGCAAGCAGATTCTACTTCAACGAGTCTGACAGGCTATGGAAGTGACGCATCTGGTGAAGTCAGACGAGAGCCGCAGGGCGTAGTCCATTTCCCGATCAGAACAAGAAGCCAAACAATCTTCCGCCGGCAATCTGACCGATTCACCCCCAGGATAGTTTCCTCCCCTGCCGCCGAAACAAGACCCGACCTCTCCGGCCTTGAAGCTGACGTGCGGAGGCTCGTGGAGGAGCTGCAAAGTGAATCAATCGACACTCAGAGAGCCGCAACGGCTGAGCTTCGGTTACTTGCCCGGAATAACATGGACAACCGCATCGTCATTGCAAACTGTGGGGCGGTCACCTTGTTGGTCAACTTGCTCCGCTCCGAAGACTCGCAGATCCAGGAGAACGCGGTCACGGCGCTCCTCAACCTCTCAATCAACGACAACAACAAAACGGCGATTGCCAACGCCGACGCAATCGAGCCGCTGATCCACGTGCTGCGGACGGGGAGCCCCGAGGCAAAGGAGAACTCGGCTGCCACACTCTTCAGCCTCTCAGTGATAGAAAACAACAAGGTCACTATCGGCCGGTCCGGCGCCGTGGGTCCGTTGGTGGACCTACTGGGTAATGGGACTCAACGGGGGAAGAAAGACGCCGCCACGGCGCTGTTCAACCTGTCGATATACCACGAGAACAAGTCTCGCATTGTCCAGGCTGGCGCGGTAAGGCACTTGGTGGAGCTGATGGACCCCGCGGCAGGGATGGTGGACAAGGCCGTGGCGGTTCTCGCCAACCTGGCGACAATTCCCGAGGGCAGAACCGCGATTGGGCAGGAGGGCGGGATTCCAGTTCTGGTGGAAGTGGTGGAGTTGGGGTCTGCCAGAGGGAAGGAAAACGCAGCCGCCGCGCTCTTACAGCTCTGCACCAACAGCAGCCGCTTCTGTAACGTGGTGCTCCAAGAAGGGGCCGTCCCGCCGTTGGTGGCTCTGTCGCAATCGGGCACTCCCAGGGCCAAAGAAAAGGTAATTCATTTGTCATCGTTTGAAGCAATCGTAGACCCGGAATATAAATTTCGGGGAGAAGTATCATGGGAGGGGTTGAATAAGCATAATTGAAGATAAAAATTGAAAAAACTTAGGGTAAAAATGGAAATAAAAAATAAAAAATTGGAGGGACCAAGTCCCTTTTGGCTTATAAATGGTGCCCCTTTGAAGAATTATTGAAACGTACCAATAAAAAAAAAAATTCAATGACGCTTTTTGTTTATGCACTTTATTTGGTTTTTTTTTTTCTTTCTCGTTTTTAATTTTGATGTTGTTTAAGTTTCATTTTATTTTAAGGCTTTATGACGATTTGTTTTGTTGCCGTTTGTTTGTTGTCGTTTTTAAGTGACGACGTAACTGGGCTTTGAGATTTGCAGTTTCTCGAAAAATAATCAAGCAGATTTTTTTTCAAATTAGTTTCGACTTGGGGTCGGGAATTCAGGCTCAGGAATAATTACTAGCTTAGAATGGGATTCAAATTAGCTAGTTGTATCATTTTGTTTACGAAGTAATGAATGTGCGACAGGCGCAAGCACTTCTAAGCTACTTCAGAACGCATCGGCACGGCAACGGGGGAAGAGGTTGAGGCTGCCCCGAGGCGCCGTGAAAAGTCTGTGTATGTGTACATCTGATAATGCAAATAATTTATTTGGGGAGATCCTTTGTCTTTTTTTTTTTACCTGATTTGTTGACAGAAAAGAAAAAGGATAAGAGGAATTGTTTTATGAAAGAAAGAGGTTGATTTGAGTCTTGTAAAAATATTTGTGATATGAATGTTATACCTTCTCAGCGAAAGATTATTCGAGAATTTTGTGTTTCATTTAACCCTTTTTCTTTCTTTGATCTCTTATGCCAAATTTAAATACCTTGCGGAATATATTTTTGCCTGTATTTATGGCCAATGCTCATCAGTCATCGCAATACAAAGTCAAAATCTGTGTCTATTGTTTAGATTTTAGTGTCAATTTATTGACCAACCTTGTAATAAATTTTGGTACTATCACATTTAAAATGTTTTAAAATTAATACTTTCTTCAAAGACTAAAAAGTGAAATATAACAACCATATCATAAATAATAATAAATATTCTCTCTAAGAGCAACCTAGCATGACAATCATTTTGGTGTCAAAATTACACTATTTTGGTGTGATTTTATCACTAACTTTTTTTTTTCAAATTTAATCACACCATCAAATTTTACACCAAAAAGAATATTTTCTATTATAATATTATTAAATTAAAGATTCTTTTATTATTAAATAATTTTAATAAATCTTTATTATTCAATTATATAATTAATTATTGCGTAATTAATGAATTATTTAACAAATTATTAATTAATTATCAATAATTAATTAAAAATAATATAATTAAAAAACTAATTATAAATTCAAATAAATATTACAGTGATTAAAACTTGTTAGGCGCGTCTTTAATCAATTTACATATTATATTTAGAATATTATAAATTATAACGTTTTAAAAATAAAATACACAAAATAATAATACACACATATTATTTTTATAATACAATACACATTTTAACTACACATACTAACATATATTACATATTACATAATACAAATATATCAAATACAAAAAGATAAAACAAAATAATAAAAAAGTGCATTTACCGTGGTGAATAGTACCCCCACAAAATTTGATGGAGTACTGTTCATAATTTGCATACCAAAATGGTTCAAGATATGTCGTTGGGTTTGATTTTAACACCATTTTAGTGTTTTACCGTCCTATGGGAGATGGCCTAAGTAAATGACCAAACACTTTCGTATCTTCCAAATCCAAAGTTAAAATATGAAATCAAAGTCATCTTGCGGAGTTGCGGTAGTGTAACTTCTACAACTTCTACCGCATCTACTATGATCGTAAGGGATTGTAGTCTTTAAATTTTTTAAAATGTTTAAAATTCACCCTTAAATTTCCTTCTTAATACTTAACCCTCTTGAGATTTGTATCCTAAATTTGTTACTCTACATTATGCCAAAAATTGTACTTTTCATGCAGGTTCTTTTATTTTGTTAAGCTTTTTAGAAGCAAAAATACTACTCACTCGAACCGAATTTGTGTAATCAAATTTTTTTGCTAAAGTTTTTCCGTATATCGTAAGCTAAACGAACCTATGTGTGATCTTGCTCGAAAATAGGACATGATCAGTTTCTAAATTTTTTTCTTTGTTCTGCAACTGACTTGTATCTTCCAACTGAATTTATTGAATTAAATCCTAAATAATAACTTATTGCGGAGAAAGTACATCGGTTAATTTTTTGTAAGACCATCTCCAGTGGAGCTGGAAAAGCTACGCTATTATAGCGTACTCCCTCCACTCGAGCTGCATCCCTCACGCTATTATAGCGTGGGATGATTTAAGTGAACAGTGCAGCGCTATTTGTAGCGCTGCACTGTTCACTGCTGTATAATTTTTTTTTAGTCCTTTTAAGTTCTAAAATTTATTCAAATACCCATATTTTATATAATTATGTCATATTTATCCCTTTAATTATTTAAGTTATATAAAATTTATTAATTTGTATAATTTAAAAGACAATAATAATTTAAAATAAACAATGATATTTTGCACATTGCAAGAAAATTATAATATTAAAACGGTTCTAATGAACTAATACCAAACACAAGTACATTAGCAATTTGAAAGAAAATCAACAAGGAAATGGAAATTAAAAAGACATTAAAACACACAATACAACAAAATAAAATTACAATAGATAGACTAATATTCTGGAAGATTGGTGCCGGATCCCCCGAGACCGGTAAAATATTGAGAATATGAATCGGAAGTTGGAGGTGGTGCGTGGGACTGTTGTTGTTCAAGCCTCTTTTGCATAATTTTCGCTTGTTCGGCTTGAACATATGCACGCAACTGTGGATCTAGTATTGAACTTAAATCCCGGAACAATATTTTATTTTCTTCCTTGATTTCCTTTAATTCCAAGTGGCGTTGCCTCATTGCACTTGTCTTCTTCAATTGCTCAAGAAGTTCTTTATTTCCTTCCTCAATATCACTAATTCTAGACAATAGCCCATCATCTAATTTATTTTTTAACTTAGCTTTCTTTACCCCAATTGGCCGCTCAGGAGGAGATGGATGTCTAACAGATTCCGGAGTTGGATTTTCTGACTCTTGTGGGCAAGATGACCCTCGAGATGTTTGTCTTGCACTTGAGGCTCCATCTTGAAATTTTTCAAAATTCTTAATAATGTTCCACACATGATCAAACTTCCAACCTTTCTTGAATTTTTCATCTTATGAAAGCAATACTTTTGCTTGATCCATCTGAAATTCGATAAAAAAAAAAAAAAAACTGGTTAAATAAAAATTAATCGTGACAAAACAATAAACTATAATACTCACAATATCTTCAGTTGAAGCACCACTTGGGTGTCTACTCTCAATTTGTCGAATGCATGCATGCATCTTCCTTGTAGCTTTCTCAATCAGTTGAATACGGCAGTTGATGAATCTTGTTGAACGCTCCTCTAAATCCGAACTTTTTTCGTTGTTGTATGCTTCCGCAGCACGAGTCCAAAACTGATCAGATGATTGATATACACCGATGATGGGGTCTTGAGCAATCTCCATGTAAACCCGACAAAGAAGTTTGTCTTCATCTCGAGAGTAATTAGAAGCTCTAGACATTTTTTAGTAGGGTGAGTGTTGTGGTGAAATTACAACTTGTGAAGACAATATTTATAGCAAGATTCTCACGTTTTCAAACCGTTCTGACGCGGCTTGACAATTCACCTACAAGATTCTCACGTTTATCAACCCACTCTGATGCGATTTGACAATTCACTTACAAGATTCTCACGTTTATCAACCCACTCTGATGCGATTTGACAATTCACTTACAAGATTCTCACGTTTATCAACTCGTTCTGACGCGATTTGACAATTCACTTACAAGATTCTCACGTTTATCAACTCGTTATGACGCGATTTGACAACTCACTTACAATATTCTCACGTTTCTCAACCCACATTTACCTTTATCACTAATTTGTTCCCCTATAAAATACCAATTCTATCATGAATTTTTATATACACACTCAGTTTATTCTGAATTCTCTACACATTCTCTCATTTTATCTCCCAGAATGAATATTATCTCATCCTCATCATCTTCAAGCTCAGATGATAATTTCATTACTAGTTTGGATGAAGAGGAGGACGCCATAACTCGTGCTATCATCAATAACAATATCCTGATCACTGAGCTTATCCGTCAACATTCCGACCAAGTAGACGTGCGAGCGGGAGGCTCAATTCAAGGACGTGCTTTCATCAACCGTGATCGAGTGAGTGCATACAGTCGACTATTCAATGATTACTTTTCAGAAACCCCGATGTATGATGAAGCCACGTTCCGTCGGAGATACCGGATGTCTCGCTCATTATTCCTATGCATAAAGGATGCTGTTCAAGGTCATGATAACTACTTCGAGCAACGGGTGGATCGTGCAGGCAAACTTGGTTTATCACCCATTCAAAAGATAACAGCTGCATTTCGTATGTTGGCATACGGTATTTCGGCAGATGCCACAGACGAGTACGTCAAAATCGGAGAGTCAACGACGATTGAAAGCTTGAAGAAATTTTGTCGGGCAATGGTTGAGGTATTTTTTGAGCAATATTTAAGATCACCAACCTCTAATGATATTGCTAGACTTCTACATATTGGTCAACAACGTGGTTTTCCAGGAATGTTAGGAAGTTTAGATTGTATGCACTGGAAGTGGAAAAATTGTCCTACCGGATGGGCTGGACAATACACAGGTTGTAGTGGAAAACCTACTATTATACTAGAAGCAGTAGCAGATTATGATCTTTGGATATGGCATGCTTATTTTGGCATGCCAGGAAGCAACAATGATATCAATGTCTTAGAGTCTTCCCACTTATTTTCCAATCTCACTCAAGGTATCGCTCCCCCCGCTCATTATGTCATACAAGGAAAAGAGTATAATATGGGTTATTATTTGGCTGATGGTATATATCCAAAATGGTCAACTGTTGTGCAAACTATCCGAGAGCCTCGTGGCCCAAAAAAGAAAATTTTGCAATGAAGCAAGAAGCCTGTAGAAAAGACGTAGAACGTGCCTTCGGAGTTCTCCAATCACGATTTGCAATTGTGGCGGGTCCAACAAGATTTTGGAGAAAAGACGTCTTAAAAGATATAATGTCTGCATGCATAATTATGCATAACATGATAATAGAGGATGAACGTGATCTTAGTGCTCCAATTGAAGTTGCGAGAGAAACGCCACCAGTGGAGGTCGAAATGGTGGTGGACGACGAATCACAATTCGAACAATTTGTTACTCGCTATAGACAAATAAGAGATAAAGATGCACACATCGAACTTCGGAATGCATTGATTGAACACTTGTGGGAACAATATAGTCATTCCGATGCATAGTTGTGTTTTGTTGTAATTTTATTTTATTTGTGTTGTGTCTTTTATTTTGTGTTTGTATTGTATTTTTATTTTATTTGTGTTGTAATTTATTTTTATTTGTGATGTGTTGTAATTTTTATTTTAATAAATGTGAGTGGTTTTTTATTTTTATGAATAAGTTGATCTAATTATGAATCATGAAATAAATATAAGGGTATGTGTGAAAATATGATATAAAGAGAATGAAAATAGAGTGAGAAATAGAGTGGGAAATAGAGTTCGGTTGGAGGTGATTTACTGTTCACTGAGAAATAGAGTGAAAAATAGAGTGATCGGTTGGAGATGGTATAACACTAATTGAAAAATTCATATTTTAGAGCCACAAATACTTAGTTGTGAAATGACATTGATCAATCCCTCTCAACCACTAAGAAATTGCACATATACCCCACTATTATATGCATCTTTACTTTTTGCCTTAAAGTATATTGTTTTTTCTATATTGAATTTTAATGGAAAGAAAATTAACGTAATTCCAATATATAAAAAAAAACCCTAGAGTCGTAACAAAATATATTTCCAATTTCTTTGTGGAAACTCATTGTTTGACACGACAAAGAAGACGGCGACAAAGTAAGAGGAATTGAAAGTTTGGTGAAGGAAATTTGGTGCGGTATTACAAAGAAATTCCCCGAACCAGCTCGATGCTTGCGGCAGAGCTTGCTGCAATCTTCGAAAGGCTCCTCCTAGTAATGTGGCTTCATCATGCGCCATGTGCGGTTGAAACCGACTCAAAAGAGGCGGTCTACATTTTCGGACAATTTTTTTTTTTTTGGGTGTCAAACTCAAATCTACTAGTCCTGCTAATTGGTTTGATTCTTTAAAGTTTAAACCCAGCGTCTTATTTTCACTGATTTATATTCTAATCTATTCAATGAGATTAAAAAAAATTATACCTCCAATTATATATATAAAAAACTATAATATATAAATATATATAAAAAGTCGAGAAAGTTAATGGAAAGAATGCAACCCAACGGTGTATTAGTCCCAATCCAAATACAGAGTAGTGAACCAATAAGATGACACTGCCAAGCCAACCATCAACCAATAACAACCGAATTAATAACAATAATACATTGTTGTAGCATATAATAATAATAATAATAATACCCAAAAATCAAAAGTGACGCATCAAATTACAAAATAAATCTTCTCTCTCTACTGAACCAAAAGCAAGAGAGCGAACCCCAAGCTCAAGCTTCCCACCATTTTGCCCACTGACGTCACCTTCTCTGCTCCACTCTGCAATCCGCAACAAGTTTCACTCATATTTCTCACTCCACATGAAAATTTAATTATTTTTACCACAAGTCAATAATTGTGACCTATATGCTCTAAATTTGTTCAGTTTGACCCCGGGTTAAGCCTTACAGAGACTGACACGTTGACAATAGAATAGAAGTGCCACGTCATCTATCCGATTCTGATCTGGCTTATTTCCTAATTGTAATTCCTACGTACTATGTATAGCAGTGGGCTCTATTGAAGCTTGCGTGAACGTGCACACACCTGATCTATCACCCTGTACTCACTGAAGGGGTAGATGGAAGTGTCTAGGGTTTGCTTCAATAATACGTACGGTACGCTTCTCACATGAAGTGTCTAGGGTTTGCTGGTAATTATAAACTGATGAGTCTATTTACATTTCTTCATCTTCTTGATAGTATGATCATGAATGAATAATCGAATGATATCTGCATGATGTGGGATACATTGTAGCTAGCTAGGTGTACCTGATCAAATGACGGAGAAGGAGCGTCTGAGCCGGAGCCGGGCCCGGCAGCCGGAGCTTCCGTTGGCGGAGCTGGCGGGCTCGAAGTCGGGGTGACAGACTCTGGCGCCGGGGCAGGAGCAGTCACCTTCTTCTTGCTCGGAGCCGGAGCGGGCACCGAAGCCGGAGGGGAAGCCAGCGGGGGAGGAGTGGCGGGTGGTGGGGTAGCCGGGGGAGGAGTGGCGGGCGGGGGCGTGGCCGGTGGGGGAGTCGCCGGGGGAGGAGTGGCAGGCGGGGGCGTGGCCGGTGGGGGAGTTGCAGGTGGGGGAGTGGCCGGTGGTGGAGTGGCGGGAGGAGGAGTAGCCGGGGGAGGAGTGGCCGGTGGAGGAGTTGCGGGAGGGGGAGTGGCGGGCGGGGGAGTGGCGGGAGGGGGAGTTGCGGTGGCGGGCGGGGAAGCGGTGGGAGTGGTGGCTGTGGGGGGAGCAGGGGTGGCGGTAGGAGAAGCGGCCGGGGCTTGACCGGAGACACCGCTCACGACGGCGCAGAGGAGACCGATCAGTAACGCGGCGGCTAAACGGCTAGTCATGGCTTAACCTGCGCACCACCCTCGTTTATTTGGTGAGGAGAAAGAGAGAGAGAGATAGATCAGTTGTAATGTTTATGTGAGTGATTATGGTGAGATGAGATAGGGAGAGAAGCTTGGAGAGTTTATATAGGCGCCTTCTTAATTTGTTTGAATTTCATATTTTTCACTGTTTTCTCTCGGAGAACTTTATTTGGGATTATTGCACCATAAGTTTCATTGTTGTTCAAAAACGAGCCCTTATATTTTCAAACATTTATTTTAGCGAAAATTTCACTAAAATTACTTAAACTTAGACCAATTGATGAAGCATGGAAAGACTATTTTTCCGTTTAAAGGTCAATTTTTAACATAGTGTTAATTAGATCATACACAATTACACACATTTACGTGTTCATCCACCTATCTAGCTCTTCTCTCATTTAAATTTGATGGAAAATAATTAGACAAAAAAATATGTTGCCTCATATTTGTTGTCTTTATTATTTTATTTTATTTTTTTGCTATTTTTTTACTTTGAACTCTTACCTCCTTAGCTACTCAAAGTTCGAGTACCTTTGTCGCGATTATCTCTTTATTTTATAGAGTAAATTAATCTTTTGAAATATTTGTATCTATAAAATTTCATGTGACGATAGTAAATATGTTGGTATCTTAATCAAGCTTTATTCAACATTTTGTACTTAATTCGTAAAAAAGAAGAAGAAAAGAATATGACTATATGAGAATCATTTTAAATAACAATAGAAACTTATACCGTGATTATTTATAATTAGTGTTGATAATTTTGGGTTAGTGAAATCTAAGAAAAAGGAAGCTTGGGACATATTATTGATTTTCCACATGGGTAAGGCGCTAAAGAACAAATGAAGGGCGTTGGATAAAGTCTGTGATAGTGGGTCCCGCTTTTGCATGTGGATCTATTCTTGATCAACAATTAGGCCACGCTGTCAACCTTGAAGTGTTACTGCCCTTACCATAGTAATTCTCTGTTTTCTTTAGAAAGGGATCATCTTCAAATCATCTGCTCTTCTTTCCTCCCTTCTACTGCAAGTGAATGTGGATCGGGTCTTTGTCTTTCTATTTTTCACATTAATTACCGGGTGAAACCAGGTCCCGGAATCCGCTTTCGGATTTTTCAGTCAGATCTCGGGTATTCGGGTTCTACAATCTTTGTTCAATCTTGATCATGGTTTTAAAAAAACTTCAGTTACTTATAAAGTCGGGAACCGGATTGACCGGTCCGAAACCGAGCCGGCTTGGCTTAATATGTTTCTTAACTATTTAATTATATGTAAAAAAAAAATACAGATATTTAAAAAATTTAAAAATACAATCTAATTGAATAATAAATATATTTCAAACTCTAAAAATATAATAAATTAATTAACCTAAACTAAACCGGACCAAAATTTGGTTTTTTAGCCGAATCCGAAAGGTAAGGCCAGAACCGAGTCAAAAATTCGATTCTTAAAACAAGTGTTGGTCATAATTCACCAATACTATATAGTATATAGTATATAACATCAATGGCATTGTATTTATATATATATATATATATATATATATATATATATATATATATATATGTATATAAATTAAAGTGATGCCGACGAAAAGTGTAGTCTATTTCCGGTTATCAAGCTAAAACAAAATCATTTGTGACAATTATAGCTTATTAGTAGTGATGTGAAGGCTCACCACAGTGGGACTAAGATGCCTCTAGTTTCCATTTAACAATAATAATTATTATAATAAATAAAATAAAATAAAATAAAGCAAATGTGAGAATACAAACCCTAGATCAAATGGCATTTATATATATATATATATTTGCAAGCGCAGTTAAATAAAACCCTATAACAATCAATGTTCAAGTGTTGTTTTTCAGACGTGACAAAATACGACATTTTAACTAAAAATAAACCCATTACCGAATTTAAACACCGACATAGTATATATAGTGAAAATAATATCATATTTATTTTATCGTATCTTATGAAATATTAAAACCCTATTAACAAATTTCACGTGACTGATTAAGCTGTTTTAACTCGAACGAATAATATGGTACGTACCAACCGGGGCGAAATTGCATAGAAATTTAAAGAATTGGGATGAAAATGAACTGGTTGTTGAATATTAATCATTAATGAGGTCTTATTCTTTTCTCTTTCAGAGAAAGTCAAGCTCATCTAGATCTTGTTTTTCTCCCTTCCTTTTACCGTTAACACTTGAGATCATCATCATCACCATCATGATCATCAAACGGGATTATGATTTGTGGGGGCCTCCTAGGCCAGGTTTTGCATGTGCTGTTGCTAGCTCATATAATATATACATGATATATATCATATGTGTATATATATATATATATATATCGGTTGTGATAATAATTTGTACGCCAAGTTTATAGCAGAAATTAGCTGAATTTGGTTGGAATGTCGGATCACCGTCTCGTGCAAGGGACCCCTCGGACCTATGTGTCACGCCGTGAAAAAACGCCTTAACCGAAATAATTACTTTATGCTAAGTAACCCTGTACTAATGTATTACCATAAAATCTCGATCCAGAACTTCGGGATCCTGATTTTTTTCGGAACTATGATATTGAGATTTTGGCAAAATATGGATGGATTTAGTACATTGATACTCAGTTTTTTTTTTTTTAAGTTGTAAACTATAATTTTCATAACTTAAATTTAAGTTATTGGATCTTTGATTATATGTAGGTAAATATCAATATGAGTTTTTAGATTATAAAAAAATTTGAAAAAAAAAGATAAGAAATTCGAAATCAGAACTTTATGGTACCAGTTTCGCTTGAATTTTATAAAATTAATACCAACTTCGAAGTTTTGTATCATATTTAGAGGGTTATTGCCAAGTATTATGTTACCTAATTATAATAGTAATAAAATATGAAACTTATGTTAGTATACAACAATTATGTAGTATGAAAATATGGCTTTTGGAAAATTTCGAGTCCCGTATTTTTTTTATATTATATATATATATATATATATATATATATATATATATATATATATATATATATATATATATATGCAAAACCCAAATTTTCAAGCTTCGTTTTAGAAAAAAGAATCCCTCATATAAATTCAACCGTTTAGACTAGGGAAAATTACGGCAAAAATATCCAACCTTTGGTCAACGTGCCTCCCGTGTACCCAACTATTTAAAATTGGCGGCAAAAATACCAAACGTGCGTTGACCGTGACTTTGGCATGAAAACGTTAATTTTTCCGTTAACATCCGCCATGTGGCCGTTAACGGCAAAAATACCCAACCTTTTCTAAAAAAAAAAAAAATTAATTTTTTTAATTTATATTATTTTTATTTACTTGATTAGTGATAATTACTTGAATTCCAAATACATGAAATAACACAAAAGTTAGTCAAAACATCAATTGATTTCTTAATGTGCTTGTATAAGCTACATTTGCTAATAAAAATCTTATTATTATGAGAAATTTTAAACATAGCATTACACAAAAGTCGATCATGATATCAATTATCAATTGTATATTAATTTGCTTGGAGAAGCTAATTTGCCGACTAAACCTAATCATGAATAAAACAATTACATAGTTAATTTAAGGTTGACAATCAAACTTTAAACAAAAACCTAATCATATTGTTTTTGTTACATTTGATTATCTAAATATATAACATGTCATTTCAAAGAAATATTATATAATATGTATATATATATGTGTGAAACTCTTAGAGCATATATTCTCAAGTTATGACCATTACTTATATTTTTATGTCTTTTTTTGGTCGGAACATACTTTGAAGTCTTATTTTGTTATCGGGGTTACTTTTAGAGACGTTAATTAGCCGAGTTAATGTCTTCACATTGCTTCAAATTCTAAGTATGAACCGAATTATTTAAGGGTATGGATTTTAATGGGATCCCAATGGAGGTCTTTTAGCCAATTATTACTAATCAAACCTTATTGATTATTGATAATATTTTTTTACCGGCATATATTCTTAAGCCATTTTTTTTTCAATACGGAAACATTATTTGAGTGTATTAATTCGATCTAAAACGATCAATTTCCAATGAAAAGGGTAATGGTGAAGATGTTAATTCGGTTCATACTTAGAATTTGAAGCAATGTTAAGACATTAACTCGGCTAATTAATGTCTCTAAAAGTATCCCCGATAACAAAATAAGACTTCAAAGTATGTTCCGACCAAAAAAAGACATAAAAATATAAGTAATGGTCATAACTTGAGAATATATGCGCTAAGAGTTTCACACACACATATATATATATATATATATACATATTATACAATATTTCTTTGAGATGTCATGCTATATATTTAGATAGTCAAATGTAACAAAAACAATATGATTAGGTTTTCGTTTAAAGTTTGATTTTCAACCTTAAATTAAGTATGTAATTGTTTTATTCATGATTAGGTTTAGTCGGAAAATTAGTTTCTCCAAGCATACAATTGATAATTGATATCATGATCTACTTTTGTGTAATACTATGTTTAAAATTTCTCATAATAATAAGATTTTTATCAGCAAATGTAGCTTATAGAAGCACATTAAGAAATAAGTTGATGTTTTGACTAACTTTTGTGTTATTCCATGTATTTGGAATTCAAGTAATTATCACTAATCAAGTAAAAAAAAATTAAAAAAAATTATTATTTTTTCAATAAAAGGTTGAGTATTTTTGCCGTTAACGGAAAAATTAACGTTTTCATGCCAAAATCACGGTCAACGCACGTTGGTTATTTTTGCCACCAGTTTTAAAGGTTGGGTACACGGGAAATACGTTGACCAAAGGCTGGGTATTTTTGCCGTAATTTTCCCTGTAGACTAATTAGTTAGACTAAAAACGGAGAACGGATCGGTAACTATTATTACCGGTCATTTATGTCAACAACATTTACTTAAAATATGTCATCAAAGAAAATACCAGTCTACGTATTAAAATCACACTGTAATTAAGGATATAATTTATAAACATAATAATAACTGTTTCTGAGAGAAAGTTGAGCACATTTATGCCTTAATGTCATCCTGCAGAAACTAATGACCATTTTAATATACCATAAACCAAATAATATAATTAGTAATTAACATTTGATGCAATACTATAGTACTCTCACAAAAAAAGAGTTTTACCATCTCATAAATTCAGGACAGTTGATAAAGCTCGTAATTTAAAACTTTGTATTAATTAAAAGTAATGACAATTTATAGAGTAATTATTCCCGTCCAAAACATGTAACACATGAACTTACCTTCTTGTAATAAAATTATTAATTAAAACCTAGCTTACTGTTATTCTAAGATAACCTAGCTTACTTCCGGATCTGTATGCACTCATGTTGGGCATGTCCTAGCTTGTAATTAATTAATTTTTTTACTGTAATCGATCAACTTGATTACTCATAACAAGTTTTAAGTTTCCAACTCAACAATACATTGTGTATATTATCTAATAACTAATTAAAACTACTGTGCATGCCAAAAATTCGCTATCATATTTCCAAGAATATTATCACATTGTTCATGGGTGAATTATTTGATTGTATTATGTCTATGAGACTATGACTATATTATGTTATCATATAGCGAGACAGCTCACAAGTGTCATATCTATAGGCTAGACAAAATGCTCTATATGAACTGTGAAAGATTGTTATTATACTGTGGATTTTTAAAATATTGGCATTTAAAAAGAAAACAATAATAGAGAAACGTGGTAATGAATTATGGGTTAATGACGGCAAAAATACTCAAAGTTTGGTCAAAGAACCCCTCATGTACCCAAAGTTTAAAAGTGGTGACAAAAATACTCAAAGTCACATTTCGAGAGTTGACCGCTCCATTCTCTTGACGCCGTTAACTTACCTGTTAACTCTGGCCACGTGGACTAATCTGTTTTGTTAAGTGTAATCATTAGGGGTTCAATTAGTTGAATTAAATAGTATTAATTAGGGGTTTAGTTCAATGTTTTGTCGTAAACGAGGCTGATGTGGGCTCGTCCACGTGGCAAAAATTGTTATGTCAGCAACCCACGTTTGTCCACATGGCCAAAGTTAATGGGTAAATTAACGGCGTTACGAGAATGGAGTGGTCAACTCCCCAAATGCGACTTTGGGTATTTTTGCCACCACTTTTAAACTTTGGGTACACGAAGGGTTCTTTGACAGAACTTTGGATATTTTTGCCGTCATTTAACCCATGAATTATTGCAATAATCTCCTCCAATACATTTCAATTTTTTTGTGGGCTCATAGCCAATTATGAGCATCATTATCCATATCAACGTGGCAAAGTTTCACAGGTTTGACAAAAAAAAAAAAAAAAAAAAAAAGACACATGGTGTTAATTGAATGATATTTTTATTTACTCTAAATCTCTAATGATGGAAAAATAAATAATGAAAGCTTTGCCATAACGTTACCCGAACAAGTCATTGCTAGTAACAGCAATGTATTAATATATTTTTAATGATGAACTATGCTACTATCAATACTTAGTACTTAATCACTTTTTTTTTTTTATTTCATTTTTGTTTCATTTTAAGACATTTCAATTCCTAACAATGTTATATGTTAAATTCCTATTTGATGGGTCCACTATCTAAAACCATATAAATTAAAGAGATTGGATCCTTCATAAATAAAAATAAAAAGGCAACTTTTCAGTCAGCCAAAAATAAAAAACAATAAATACACAAAAGTAAAAACACATAGATGATAAAAAAGAAAAAGAAGTTATTTTTCATATATTCTATATTATATATTAGAATTTATAGTGCTGTTGATGATCTAACTTTACCTTCTAAAGTATTTTAAAATACATTTCACAATGAATACTTAAATCAAATAAAATATAAAAATTAATTAAAAGAATTTTATAAAAATTAAAAACCCGAGTATGAAAATCCGATTTAAAAAACGAACCGGAAGATGGATGTCAATCCCGGACAAACTATTTTGTTTAGTGATTGATACCATTTCTAATATGGTAATGTATCTATATATAAATCTAATCATACTGTCCAAACTCCAAACAAATTAATGAGACATGGAATGAAGATGACAAAAAAAGAAGAAGAAGTGATGATCCAAATTTGCCACGTATTAAGAGATGATAGAAGAAAAGAATGTGGGACAGCTTAGAGTTAAAGGAAAAGGGTCCAAAATTAGTTTGGCAGTCACAATAAGAGTGATGTTTGCTTGCTAGCTTCCTTTTGTTGCCCCATATCTTTCCATTACGATTTCATCTAATTCTTTCTCCTTTATTTTCCTTCATTTTACCAGGACCATTATTGTTAAATATGCATCCATTATACATAAAATAAATGCATTATATATATATATAATACTAACTATAATTCTAGTCACTGTGTAACCAAGGCCGGCCCAAAGCTTCAAGTATGATTTCGAGACTCGTGGACAAAATAATTTCATAATTTTGACAATTTAATAAATATGATGTGTATCATTTTTCGACGCAAAAGTACCGACTAAAAATTTGCATTATCAAGTTTCTTGATAAAAATGATTTAAAAAAAAATCAATATAATGAATTAAATTGAATAATAAAGAATAAAATTTTATTTTTAGAGGTTTGAATGAATGAAGTGGTAACGAGTAAGTATATAGTAGAGTCTTTTGTGACTGGAGCAAGTGTGTCGCTCGTAGAGTCTTTTTTTTTGCTGCGAAGTAGACAATTGTAAACTTGCGCAGGGGCAGTTGATGCAGACATCAACATGTTCTCGTGCAAAGAGGTGATGTTGCATGATGCAGAGATCACATAGTTGTTTGAAAGATCTCCATGCCTTTTGTGCTCATGTCTTTTACTCCTTGATCCGGGGCTTAGTGATTCTTAAGTCAAGCGGATCCCTCGCTCGATGCCATGTGTTGCCACACATTTAATACTTGATAAAAAAATGCAAGTAACAATTGTATTTTAGGCGTAATAATGATAGTATATAAGACATTTTGATTTATTGAAAAAAATATATATATAACTCTTGAAGGTAAAATTGTTTAAATATTAATATTCGGGGGGTCATAATAATAATAATAATATAAATGCTATAGGAGCTATAGGTAAAACTTGAAACTTTGAATGAACCTCTCAAAACTTCTCACTAAATTAATTTTATTATTTTTTGGGCCATTTTCGTTCAATTTGATGGAGAAGAACGGTTGAAGTATCAAAAACCACTATTTAAAAGTATAGTATAACCTCAATAAATTAAGAAAATGTGGATCATAATATTTTTTTTATATGATTTAACAGGATAAAGATTTAATTTGATCAAAATTATTAATTTATCGAGTATCATAAATTAACAATTTTTATTGAATTGTTGAACCAACTCAAACTTATTTCTTTGAATAACTTATAAACATGGTAAGAAATATACTTTTAACTCAAACCAGCTACTATAAATTGACTTAAGAATTGCTATGTTATGGTCGGTGCATCTATATATTATGCCCATAATTATTACAAATTAGGAGAAATTAGCATATCATATTTCATTTGTTTCAACCTTCAAGATACAATATAAAGCTAGTCTATGGTGAAAATTCAATAAACCAAAACTTAAATTCATCAATTAAATACAGCAATAAAGAAGAAATTAACGAGGTACATTTTTTACTTAGTACCTTAAGACAAGGGGTCCCACTAACATAAATAATATTAATTTTTAAGTTAGAATTACGAAAAAAAAAAACTCACCTACTTTTTCCCCATCTCTTTATTTTCTATTAAATTCTTTCTCAATAACTCTCCTTGAAAGTATATAAATTTCCAATGACTTGAAACGACATTTAATTTAGTGGAATAGTATTTATCTAAACTAATACATAATTAGTAAGACTAAGACCATAGTTTGAAACTTTAAGTTAACTCATAAACCCATGGTATGTTTTTAGAGGGTGGGAAATACCACCTATTTAAAAGCGTTAATGGCAATAGTTTGGCTAATTCCGCTTTCTTAAATATTAAGATCTCTAATCACAACAACACTCCTAAAAAGGCTAAAACACAAAAAAAAATAAAAAAAAATTAGAGCTCTAATAATTATAACACCTTTAACTAATTCCCTAAACAATAAAAAATTAATGGAGTAAAAATCAAATTTTCTCTAATCACTACGCTTATATATTTTCAATTTACATACAAGCTTACCCGTATGAATAAATAAAAGTTCAATATTGAGTTGCGGGTATGGGTATATGCCGGAATACCTGTGTCCGCATTTTGAGATCTGCGAGGAGCTCACCCAAAATCTACAATTTATTTTTTTAAATTTTTATTTATTGAGTGATTAGAAAATTTGCTTCAATCAATTTATAAAGTGATTGATTGTAATTAAAATTTTCCTAAACAAGATGCGAAGAACTTCAAATCCACTAAAAATGAAATTAGAATTACTCTTATCTATTTTGGAGGTGGGAATCTACTTCCATTCGAGAACATTGCGTGTAAATTTGTCTCCATTTCTGGTGGGTTTGGGTGCAGTAATTCGTAATCGCGCCTGACTACGTTTTATTGACAACATTGAAACCAGCACACGGATCACTATTTTGATTCCGATTCCAGGGATAACATGGTAATTTATTACAAATTCAGGATTGACAACTAATGTATTTTGATTCGGTGTCTATTGTTTATATAATATGGTAATGTATTAAAAATTCCGGTGATAATATGGAAATCGTAGAAGCCAAACATGCTTAAAAGAACATGGTCGCCGAAAATATATATATTCATACCTGAAAAATATTTAGTTTATCAAAAATATAAACATTAATCATCTATTTTCCACTGAAAACACTAAATATTTTTCTCAACATCGAGAGAGTTTGTGACCCAAAGTGTCAATGAAGAAAAAAGAAAACGACTTCCAATTTTTGTTTAAATGTTTGATTACAAGCCCATTAAGAGGCCATGTGTCCGAGGCCCAATCCAAATTCCTGACGCGTACCCCGAGAAAAAGGAGGGAAGGCGACGAGCCCCGAGGGCAGTGCGGTAATTTAAACAAAAGAAGAGCAGCAGCAGTACGACAAAGATTTTGAAGGCGGGGTTTTCCAACGTCCAGAGTCACAGAGCTTCACATTATCTCTTCCTTCGCTCCCAAAACCCAAAACCTCTCCCTCTCCCTCTCTCTCTCTCTCTCCCATGGCGCTTCTTTCCAGCAGCCTCGTCTCGTCGGCGTTCCTCGCCGGCGAAGCTCCCTCGTTCGCCGCCTTCCCTCACTGCTCTCCCTCCGCCGTCGCCGTCGCGCCCGCCGCGGCGCAGGTGCGCGTGTCGCGCGCCGTGACGGTGGCCACGGCGTCGAAGGAGGCGACGGGGAAGCCCGTGCTGAGGGGAATCATGAAGCCGCGCAGAGTGTCGCCGGAGATGCAGGAGCTCGTCGGCGTTCCCGAGATTTCGCGCACGCAGGCGCTCAAGGTCATCTGGGCCCATATCAAGGAGAACAACCTCCAGGTATTCTGAATCTTCCCTTTCCTTATCTGGTTTTGGCGATTGAGGTTTTGTGTTCGGATAAGGCGAATACGTGGTTCATTATTGTTGGTTTTTGTGCCGTGTTATTGTCATTCGGATAAGGTTTATATTGCATTGTAAGCAGCAATCAACTGTGCAATGTGAGCCTGGTTTCCGCATCGAGTAGTTTGTTTGATTCTCACAAGGATTATACGGTTTTCAGCTCGTTTAGATTGCTTGTTATTATCCATAAGAAGTGTGGGATTTTGATACGCTAATCATGTAAAGTTTGGGAGGTTCATTTCAGTTCTTATCTGATGGATTTCGAGGGAATCGATTGTTTTCGGTTTTGTGAAGGCTTGTTTAGTTTGTGTATGTTATTATCCCCTGAGTTTAAGAAATTCTTGTACTTCTGCCTGGAAATGGTTCCGTTTCCATTTCATAATTATGGTTCCTTATCGAGTTATCCGTCCTTGTCATACTCCTCGTTGCTTTGTGCTTTGTATTTGTTCGACTTCTGGTCTTGCAATTACGGAAAACAGAACTATAACGATCACTTGTTTGTATAAACTCCGTGTATGGTACTTAGTATCTCACTGTAGCATTTTGAGCCTGACAACTATGAACGAGGAAATGTTGTTTTTGGCTTGAAAAAACGTCGATGGTGTGTAACTCGTAACTTTAACGTGAGCAGGATCCTGAGAACAAGAAGATCGTCGTCTGCGATGACAAGCTGAAGAAGATATTCCAAGAACGGGATCGCGTTGGGTTTCTCGAAGTTGCGGGATTGATTACTCCTCACTTCCTGTGATGGACAAGTTTGAGAGAGCAAGGGACAGCAGAATCTCAGGATCATATATATGTAGGGATCCTTTTTGGTTTCAAGTTCTTGTTAGTGAGAGTATTTCGATAGAGAACTAGACTGTTGGTTTTTGTGCTGTGTTCATCAGCAGTAGTAAGCTTTTGTAGGCAATATCTTTTATGACTGCCAAAATTACATTTCTGTCTAAAAATCTCATATGTTTCGCCTCTTGAAGCTGCCAAGTGTTAATCCAAGTGGTAAAACAATGTCTTTTTAGAGTCTAAAGGAATTTATACCAAGTATTGGTCAACATAATTTCTCTCTATATATTCCGTTTCCCAAGAAATATGTTTTTGTGTTAGGGTGAAAGCCGAGTGTTGTTTTGGTATTTTGGAAGGAAAATTATATTTATGGAACAAAATATAGGTTTATTAGCGACAAAAAGTAGTACTTAAGTTGTTCAAAAATGAGCGGCATAGGGCTAGCATGAAAAAATTGTGGCAGAAGTATTCAAGTTTATCTTTTTGGCGGTTCGGTAGATCTCATCCACTTTATTATTTTCGTTTGTGATGACATTAATAACAAATAAAACAAATAAACTCCAACGATTAAACACGAGAATATTAAAATAAACTTGGATGTAAACACAAATTGTTGGAGCATCAGCGACACAAGTTCTTATTTTTCTTCCCATATTATTTTTTATCGAATTCTAAGTTCCTCTCGTCAATAGCATCACGATTTGCGTTGTTGACGTCATCACTGACGGAAATAGTATAAAAAAGAAACTAACGAAAAGTGGATGAGGTTTATCGATCAGCCAGAAAATGATAAACTTGATATTTTTGCCATAAATTTCAAAATTGATGACATATTCTTGAGTACTTTTACCGCTAATAACCTTAAAATAAACTATATTTGGTGAATCGGTAGCAATAGATTTGGTTTTAACATCGTTTAGCAAAAGATTCTCAAATGGGAGGGGACATATTCCCAAATATCCGATTTAAATATTCAAAGAACATAAGGTTAAATGAAAATATACATAAGTCTCGCAATATAATTTTATGGATGAATTTCTTAAAAAAAAAATACTAAACAATTATCTCTTGATTATCCAAATTGGATGAGTAATCTTTAAAAAAAAATTATGAAAATATGCTCCTTAAATTTGAAAAAAAAAAAAAAGAGTAATCAATCATTATTTAAGAGAATCCACTATTCCTAAATTTGAAAATATTTTAGTCCTTTAAAAAAATTAGGAATATAGATGTTGCCGTGGATCTCAACTTTAACCGTCCTAGACTTGTGAAAGCCTAGTTGATTTTGTACGCCTTCGTATTTGCTTTATGAATTCCGATTTCGCGTCTTGTAGATATCATTCAACGTATATATATAATTTGACAAACATAACTTTTATATAGGTTTGTCCCAATACGGTAGTTGACTACTTTCTCAATAATTTATCGATAATTTCAGAGTACATTCGAGGGAAAATAGAGAATTCGATTACTTAGAGTAACAACAATAGATCTATCGGAACAATTGAGCTCTGATCCTCTGCTCCACGTCCTATGGCTGGCTTTATAGGGTTTTCCTTCTATCTCATGCGTCCGATTTGTTGGGCTTTAATGGGCTCAGGAATGTTCTCACATGCTGCTACGTGGTCGGGCGAATAAGATCTCTTAACTACGACTTGGCAGTTGGACTTTCATAGCCGTTGGAGAGTTTGAACGCGTAGTAATGGACGGGTTCCCGAGTAGACTAGGTCAACTCGTGGAACTTGGAAGAGTCGTGGTTTGACCTTCCGGGAATCAAATAACTGCCTTATAGCAATTTGGGTTGGATGGTTTGAGATTCGAGTTATTGGGCTTTTGTGAAGCCCAAACTGAATACTTAGCTAAGCGATTAAGCCTTTGCCGAATAACTAATCGAATGGATGTGGCAATTGGACTAATTTAATCGCGTTATTATGTGGCATGTGTCGCATTGTGATAATAATAAGTATTGGGTTAGATTAAATCTAAATCAATTAACCTGTTTTGTCATTGAATATGATAGGATTTTATTGTCACTACGGGACATGTAGTTTAGTCATAAAATGACAAAATGTACATCAATAATAGCCGTCAAAATTTTAAAAGATTGAGTATCATTATTATTAATATTTTTTATTATATGATCTAAATTATTAATTTATCGAGTAATAATTCAATAACTTTTGTTAGAATCGTAACCAATTGTACAAATCTATATATCATAAAAGGAGGAAACAACAAGTGACATGGCACCATAAAATTCAAGTATTGAGAACTCTAATTTTTTCATAACTTACAAGTGATATGGCACCATAAAAATCAAGAATAGATAATTCTATTTTTTTTAATATTTGTAATTTTTTTATTATGAAAAAACATGCATTCAACTAATGTATTTGATGCCGCGTAAACCTTGTTTGATATTGTAAAAATAAGTAAAAAAAAAATATTACAAGAACAAATAATTAACATATACTATATATATGTGTGTATTAAATAAAAGTTGAGTTTGTGGTTTTGAATTTATATTAATACCAAAAAATGCATATTTTAGTTTTTTCACTTTAAAACCAAATATAGCGCTATTAAGGTTAAACACAATTTTTACCAATCACCAAACTTTTGGTTTAAATTCAGTTTGAACCGCATTTGATACAATTTTTTTAATCATGTCTTAGTTTCATATATGTTATACGTCTTCCAAAAATCATATCATGCCTTAATTTTAATATTAAAATATCATATATAGTAAAGTTTTAGTTTTAAAAATTTAATATAATGTATTTATAAATTACAAATTACTCCTATAACGAAAAATAAATATATATTCTTTTTATAAAGGGTTAATTGCGGCAAAAAGACTCAACATTTGGTCAAATGCTCTCCTGTGTATACAACCTACGTAAATGGCGGCAAAAGAACCCAAACTTGGCATTTGGGAGTTGACCGAGAAAATTTGTCCATGTGGCTATTAGCCTTTGCCACGTGGCATGCCACGTAATTATTATTATTTTAAATCATTTTTATTAAATTTATTTTATATATTATAAATTTATTTTTTATTTTTTTAATCAATTTTTTTAATTTTTTTTTTCCAATAATGACAAATATTGAATATTTAAATTTAAAAATACATTATTTGTTATAATTATTTATTTTTAAAAAAGTGAGTAGAACGAAATAAAAATCATGGTTCACGGTTCACTTGAACTCCATTTCCGATCCGGTTCACTCGTCGGATAAAAATATTTAATATGTTCAATAATAATAACCAATAAACACATACATATTGTTTAAAAAGTCAAGACATAATTAAATACACACCACTTATTAAAAAATAGTAGTCATATTTATATTTAACGAAAAATTGTTTTTATTTGTTTGTATGATATTTTTTTTTTGGGTTTGCATTATATAATAGTAATTGTTTAATATGTTTTTTTATTTATATATTATTCTTTTTTAAAAAATTGTCATTTAATAATCATATGATTATTATTGTTAAACATATTAAACGATTTCGTTCCACCCGTGAAACGGATCGGCGGCGAAGCTTGAGTGAACCGTGAACGGTGATTTTTTTTCTTTATTTATTTAGTTTGACCCACTTTTCTAAAATGAATAATTATATTTAATAATAATAACCAATTATGAATATTTAAATTTAAATATTCATTATTGGTTATTATTGAAAAATAATTTAATTTTTTAAGAAAATCAATTTTTTTTTTTAAAATAATTTTTTTTAAAATTATTTAAAATAATAATAATAATGTGGCATGTCACGTGGCGGCCAAGTTCCACGTGACAAAGGCTAATAGCCACATGGACAAATTTTCTTGGTCAACTCCCAAATGCCGAGTTTGGGTACTTTTGCCGCCATTTACGGAGGTTGTATACACAGCAGAGCATTTAACCAAAGGTTGGGTCTTTTTTCCGCAATTAACCCTTTTATAAATACATATTTGATTATGTTTGACATATGGAAAAAAATAAAAAATAAAATATATGTCACACCCTCACAGGAAGGAAAAATAATATTTTTTTAAAAAATAAATTTTTTTAAAGGAATATTTTGATTATTTAAATAAACTAAAACATATTATTTTATTATGTTTGATATATGTCAAAAATTAAAACATGTGGGCCAACGGGAAAGAAAAATAATTAAAATAATTATTTTTTTAAAAATGCCACGTGGTGTGCCACATGGGAGAGCCTAACGGCCACGTAGGTAAGTGTCTAACGGCGATAGTTGGTCGGCAACAAAAGTGCGATGTTGGGTGCTTTCACTTACATTTATTGACGTTAGGTACCTATCGGAGAATATGACAAAAGATTAGGTATTTTTGCCGCAATTAACCCTTATTATTAATATCAGATAATTTCTAAGTCTTCTATATCAAATTATTTTAAAATAAAATATGGCTATGCAAAGGAGTTATATGACCTATGAGTTATGACAAAAAAAAATTAAAATATGTCACAGGAAGGAAAAATATATATTTTTTTAAATTTAATTTTTTTAAAGGAATATTTTGATTATTTAAATAAACTAAAACATATTATTTTATAAATACATATTTTATAAAATTATTTTATTATGTTTGATATATGTAAAAAATTAAAACATGTGGGCCAACGGGAAAGAAAAATAATTAAAATAATTATTTTTTTAAAATGCTACGTGGCGCGCCACATGGGACAGCCTAACGGCCACGTAGGCAGGTGTCTAACGGCGATAGTTGGTCGGCAACAAAAGTGCGATGTTGGGTGCTTTCGCTTACATTTATTGAGGTTGGGTACCTATCGGAGAATATGATAAAAAGTTAGGTATTTTTGCCGCAATTAACTCTTATTATTAATATCAGATAATTTCTAAGTCTTCTATATCAAATTATTTTAAAATAAAATATGGCTATGCAAAGGAGTTATGTGACCTATGGGTTATGACAAAAAAAAAATATTCGTCCCAATACGCGCAAGTCAATTTGTCGGATACGTTACGTCTCTACTTTACATCGATATTCCCTTTTCATACTATACTAGGTGATTATCCGCGCTTCGCGCGGTTGTGAATATAGCAGTGATAAATTTGGTTGAAAATATCAATAAAGTTTAATTTCTAATGATCCAAATATTCCTCGCGTTGAAAAATGGGGATATGAGAATCTATACATTTAAAAAAATTGATTAATATATAATGATACTGATCAATTTTATTATTTAAAAATTTGCTCTTAACTGAAATTTCCGATCTATTGAAGTTAACAATTGTTGAATATTTTTGTTAATATTAGTATTTATATTTTTTACTAAATATAAACATATTTATTTCAAAGTTATAAAAACAATCTCATAGGATATTTTTTTTATAAAAAAAAAAAAAATTAAATGACAATCTATGATTAGAATAATTCTCCCAAATTAATAATATGACAATCTTGAGCGGGTAAGGCCGTTAATTATTAATTACAATAGTCAAATCAAATATATTTATAAAATTTTAATTAAGCTAAATTAATTTATGATGATATACGTGACACTAAAAAAAGAGTTAATATTTCATACAAAGTACTCCTAATTAATATGTTACTCAATATTTTTTAGAAACATGACCAAAAAAAACTTATTTAAAAAGTAGCTTTTGGAAATCTTTATATATATATATATATTCTCCAGACACTTTAAAAAAAAACATAAATACTATTTTTTTCATGAAAAAACAAATCATGTACTGGTTTTTCCATTTACCGTCATGGGATTAGAAATATATTATTATGTACATAAATTCATTTATATATTTTTGTGTTTATGTAAACTTTTTTGAATATAGTCAACTTCACAGCATTTATCTTTTTTATTTTATTTTTATATACCTTATTATATTTCTGTTAGTTATTCATTGTATATTGTTTTTTTCTTGATACGGGTAGAACGACAAAAAGAGCTAAAAACCGAACAAACCAAAAAAACTATACAATTCACTAACAATTTCATGAGAAATTATACTTCATCCATTTAACTCATAAAGTGTGAATATGGCCATTCATCTAAAATGCACCTTCATAAAGTGATGAACCATCAACACAATTATTGATTTCATAATCTAAATAGTATTAGTACCAAACAGTTTCTAATATATATATATATATATATATATATATATATATATATATATATATAACGCTAAAGTTATTTAGAAAATGAATATTATTAATTCCCCAAGACTCTTCGTCCTTTATGAAAATTGCTTCCAGTTTGGTGTTAAAAACGCACTCTGGATGTCTTTGCACGGAAATGTAGCTCTTAGAAATCCCTGGAGACCATAGCGTAGTTAAGGTCATCGCCTGCAACAGTCGGAATATTTTGGTTTGTTTGGCCACAGAGCTAGCGCATAAATTGTCGGAGTAGTTGCACACGTGTGAGCCAAACAAAATTAGCATCAAAAGGTCGTAGCTCATTGTATGTTTCAATGGAAGAATATATAAAAAAAATAATCAAATAGAAATATATAAAGTTCAGTGAAACCATGGCAAAGAAAGAAAGAAGTTCAAAAGATTTGAGAAGCAAACCAGATGGGGATCAGTCCTCATAGGTGATTTGGAAGTTGAAGAGATCGACCGTAATAAGAGCACTGATGGTAAAGACGGAGAGACTGCTATTACAATATAAAGAGACGTGAAAGCATAAATACATGGAACCAAAAATATTGCAACCATATAACTCCCCTAAGTCTGTTTTGAAGAAAGCTGCACACCCAAAAACAAAACCAATTCATGCACTTATTTTTTTATATATTTACGGATAAAATAAAAAAACGCACTAACATCGCTTTTTTTCTTCTATAATTTGTAAGCAAAATAAAATAACACCGTGTCAAAAGAATGTGCGCTCATCGTAAAATGTAGTAGCACCGATAACTGACACAATAAATATACTAAATATATACATGAAAACAGAACATTTAAATGCTAAACTCTCGACGTGTGAGTTACAGCTCTCACATTTTTCTTCTCTTAACAGAAAACTAACCTGTATACAAATTATTCCCAAATATATAAATACAAATATATGGTATATATATGTATCATTAAAAATTGCATCAATATACTCATAATTAAATCATTAAAAAATTTACCAATAAAAGAGAACTATGAAAAGTAAATAGTAAACAAATAGGCTAATGACTTTCATAATTTAAAGTCATGCAAATTGCTTGAAATTCTATAAACAACTAAAAAAATGCAGGGTTTGAAAAATGTTTATTTACAGAAAAATAATTTTATGTGATAAACAACATGAAAAACAATAAGATAAAGGCATTTAATTAGCGATTAAATATCCATTAAAATTATAACTTTCACTCATGGATATGTATATAAGTGGCGATCAAAATGAGAAATACTGCGAGTAGAAAAACACTATGAGTAAACAAAAAATTCAAACCCGAGTATCGTAGTAATTAAAAGAAAAAAAAAATTCGTAATTCAAGATTTCATTTGTAATTACGAAGGTTGGCGACTTTATTCACAAATTATAAGATATAGTAATTAACGGAAGAAAGCATATTGGAAACAATATACCTTGATTGATCACCAAATCTCGAAGAAATCCGAAGCAGAGTTGCAATGGCCATTCAGGCATTCATCAAGAAGTGTGTGGACAATAAGCGGAACTTTAAGCATAAAAAAACAAAATATAAAAATACATATAAGAATGGAAGAGGATATCATTAAAATCAAGCCATGCAATAATCAAACCCCAATTGGAGAGCAGACAAATACCTAATGCCAAACATTGAACACGTATTTTTATAAAATTAAACCTTTTTTTTTTATCATGAAGACTTATATGAAGAGCTACACTTATTCTGAACTCCAAAATTTTAGCGGACTCCTTCAAGAAAACCTGAAAAGGAAAAGAACAAAAATACTATAAGAGTTTAAATTGTAATTGATTTATTTGGTTTGTCTGCTTTTAAAGTGGATGGATAGGATATGAAAGGTCTTAATAAATACAAATTAAATGTTTATTAATAGAAAAAATACATTACATTGAGTTTAATACATAAACGTATATCAAGTTATCAACTTCTTTTTTTCTCTCTCTAAAAGTTGTTGTTTCGTAAACATGATGTATTAAACATTACATCCTAGAATAAATTATTGTATTTATGTGTGAAACGTACAAAGTAATATACATAAAATGAATCTTACTAATCTCTTTTATATTCTTTTGAATGACTTCTAAATTTTATGCTAATTTTAAGTAAATGTATTAAAATAAAAATTAAAATATATGTCACAGGAAGGAAAAATAATATTTTTTAAAAATTTAATTTTTTTAAAGGAATATTTTGATTATTTAAATAGACTAAAACATATTATTTTATAAATACATATTTTATAAAATTATTTTATTATGTTTGATATATGTAAAAAATTAAAACATCTGGGCCAACGGGAAAAAAAATAATTAAAATAATTATTTTTTAAAATGCTACGTGGCGCGCCACATGGGACAGCCTAACGGCCACGTAGGCAGGTGTCTAACGGCGATAGTTGGTCGGCAACAAAAGTGCGACGTTGGGTGCTTTCGCTTACATTTATTGAGGAGGTGGGGTGTTTGTGGTTCGTGGACTTCATGCTCGGGTTCGGGTCGAACCTGGACAGCATGAACAAGAGCAAGGAGTTGGGGTTCGTGGGGTTCAGGAACACAAGGACCTCGCTGGTTTCATGGATCGACAAGATGAAGGCTCACAAGATCATTCCTTGAACTTGAAGCTTCAAGCTTTCTGTATTTTGGTTTTTCTGTGGAATAAGACTGACTGATGTGTACGTGGACTGTTGTTTTTGTTTTGAATGCCGGAAAGCTTTTAATAATCTACGTTGGTGTTTGGGGTTAAAGAATTGAAAATATACAGAGCAAATGTTTGGGTTTGAGTCCATCATGAATACTTCTGAATACAACCGCTTCGAACACGATTAACACGTTTAAATAACAGCTGAACATAGTACGGACACGATAAAACGATAGGACCTAATAAGACACAATTAAAGAGTAAAATGTTGCATTTTTATGTATTTTATATATGTTAATAAGTCTTTTAATACTAATTATACATGGAACTTATATTTTTATTCTATTAATTACGTGGTTCATTTGATGAATATAGAAAAAAAAAAGTAAAATTTAAAATTTTAGATAATATAACTAAGGGTTAATGACGGCAAAAATACCTAAAGTTTGGTCAAAGAACCACCCAAAGTTTAAAAGTGGTGGCAAAAATACTCAAAGTCACATTTGGGGGGTTCACCACTCCATTCTCGTAACGACATTTACTTACCTGTTAATTATAGTATTTTTAGCTCAAGTAGAGAAAATGGTATTTTTGTCTAAAATGAGATAAAATACAATTTGAGAATAATTCTTCAGATTTAGTAAAAATGGGAATAGAAAACGTTGAGCTTGTATTTTGGGGAATATTTCTTCCAGTTTCCCTATATATATATATATATATATATATATATATATATATATATATATTTTACACTTGATGTTTAAAGAAAAACTAGTAACCGAATTTTAGAATCATAACCAAAAAATATTTGGTTTAAAATTATATTATAACCTAGTTTTTCAAAAAATCGATTATAAGTAACCATAATAAATATCGGTATTTCAAAACCGGTTATTTTCATATGGGTAGACTACGGACGTGTTGACTATCAGATTCAATTTCAATTATATATATATATATGGTATCTCTCAGTAGAGTTGCAACTCGCGGTGTCGCGGCGAATTGCGACCAAATCGTGAAAAATCGCCAAAGTAGGAGTCGCGATGCGTCGCGGGTGGACGGGTCGCGATGAGTCGCGAGTTAGCGAGAAATGTGGATGTGTTGTTTGCGGCATATGTACCTATTTGTTTCCAATGTTTAATTTTATTAGTTTTTACCCGAATTTAACTATCAAACTTTATTAATTATTTCAAAATTATATATAGGTATGTTAATTATTTTATAATTATTATGTATAATTTATTTATTTCAAAATTATATTTAAGTATGTTATAATTTAATATTTTGTAACATATTAATAATTTGATTTATGTTAATTTTTAATTTGTAACATAAGTTAATAAATATTAATTTGTAACATATTACAATAATTTTAACAAATTTAATAGCAATTAAATAAAGGGTAAATGAAGCAAATGCCCATTTGTGGTTAAAGGTTTCAAAGAAATGCCCAAACCTATTTTTGGTAATTAAAAACACAAACTGCCTAAATTTTTGACGAATCTGCCCTTGTAGTTTTTTTAACGTGTAGACAATTTAATTAAAGAAATTAATAATCACTCTAAATAATTAATAACAAAAAAGAATCAGTTTCCTTAAAAATAGGATATGTTTGAATCAATATATATTCGAATAAATTTCCTTTTCAATATTATATATAAATAAAATATAATTCTTTCCTTAAATATAGGTGGATCAGTTTTAAAAAAAAATATTCTTATTTACACGATTTAATTTGAATTCAAAATTTTAAAATAATTTAACGATTTAATATTAAAACAAAATCAATTCGCAATTTTTTTTGCACAAGCATTTGTCGATAGATTTGAAAACCTTGTTTGGAGGGACAGAAGACGATCGATTGAAAGTGTAATTTAAGTTACAAAATTATAAAAGTAATTTAGTATACTTGTAACTGTAAATTAAGTTACGAATTTATAATAGAAAATTCCATCATTGTATTCGTAGTTTTAATTACGAATTATAATAGTATTATTTGTAGGTAAGTTACGAATTGACATTGTAATTTAAATTACAAAATTATAAAAGTAATTCAGTACACTTGTAACAGTAATTTAAGTTACGAATTTATAAAAGAAAGTTTCTTCGTTGTATTCGTAGTTTCAGTTAAGAATTTAAAACTGTATAATAATTGTAATTAAAGTTACAAATTTATTAAATTAAATCATTATACATCTAATTGCAATTGAAGTTACGAATTACAATAATTTGGTCGTTTAACATAAACTCCTTGAGACCAAAGTCAATAATTTGGTCGTGAACATAAACTCCGTGACCTCTCCAAACTCCTTGAGACCAAAATCAATAACTTGGTCGTTGAACATAAACGACAACGTGTCGCCATGTCCCTCGACCAAATGAATAACCAAATTGTGTAGGAAACGCGCCGGAGTATCGCATTGGTTGAAATATAAGAATTGACCAAATGGGCCATTCTTGAAACCCTCCATACATCTTGGACGACCCGAAATCGACTTCTTGATAGTCTCAATCATATGAACTGTAAGCACAAAATAATTGTAAGCATAAATTAACTGTAAGCATAAAACTTCATGAACTGTAAGCACAACATTCATTACCTAAATTCCGTAAGTTAAATTACCAAAATTTCGTAAGTCATGAACTAAATTCCGTAAGTCATGAACTAAGCACAACATTCATTACCTAAATTTCGTAAGTTAAATTCCGTAAGTTAAATTACTAAATTCCGTAAGTCATGAACTAAGCACAACATTCATTACCTAAATTTCGTAAGTTATATTACCGAAATTTCAGTAAGTTATATTTCGTAATTTTAATTACCAAAATTTCGTAAGTTAAATTTCTAGACTTCGGTAATATAAATTACCAAACAAACACTGCAATAATGAAAACACACATGGTTTTGAAAAAGTCTTTCTCCCTCAAACATTATAAACTGAGTTGTATGAGCAATGCAAGGAAATAGGTATATTTATAAACAGCACATGTCTCCATATAAGGTCGAAAAAACGTTAGGGCCAACATTTTTTTGCAGATAAATTTCGTACTATAAATTACCACGATTCGGTAATTATAATTTCGAAATAAGAATCAGGATTAAACTTACCATTGGTGTAAATTAAATTTCGGTAATTATAAATACGGATAATACAAGACAATTTCAAATTTAAGGAAGTTCTAATCAGAGATTCACCCTTAAACATGAATCAAAATAGAAAACTAATAAACCTAAGATTAGTAATTATAAATACGGGTTCAAAATATATCAATCAAAATTTTTCCCTAAACGTGATCGATATCAAACATATTCAAATATAAGAAACAGATTCAAACAAATCGCTTAATCCTATACTTCCTCAAGGGTTAGACTAATTAGACCCACATGCATAGTAATTAAACCACTTAACAAAAGAATCTGGACTTACCGGAGGCAATGGAAGAGCTACCGCGAGCGACGGAGGCGACCAACCAAAAAAAGCAACTAGAACGACGGAACAAGGAGACGGAAGCAACTATAACGGCGCATGCAAGACTCGGCGACGTCCGATTATCTTGGCGACGAGCAGGATACTAGGCAAAGGATGGTGCGGGACTCGACGGAAAAAAAAAACGGAGAGAAAAGGGAAGAAAATAGTCAAGGTCGAGTGAGAGGATATTCAAAATTGGGAATAAATGAGGTCGATCTGTCAAACAATAAATTCAAATTTTAATTTTTTTAAAAAATAATTAAAAATATTATAATTACCGTGATTATAGGAAATAAAATCGAAAAAAAATCAATAAATAATAAAAACGAAAATAAAAATTAATAACTGATAATAGGGGTAATTTAGTCAATACAGATTAATAAATGGGTACAAATCAATTTTATGAAACCATGGGCATTTCTTTTAAACATTTGGTGTTATTTGGGCATTTTGTGGGTTTTCTATTAAATAAATATGGTGGAACGAGATTTTTTTTTTAAAAAAAGTGTTATTATTACCACAAACAAACACAAAATTTCCCCCTCCCTCGGATTGATGACGTGTCGCCCTCGTATTGGCCGAGAGCAATTCACGCGGATCACCAAGTGCAAGTCGCGATTATCATCACGAGTCGCGACTCGTCGCGATTCCCGCCAGCCAATCGCGATCAATCGCGATCTCCCACAAAACGTCGCGACTCGTCGCGAAGGCCACCATCTCGTCGCGAGTTGCAGCTCTATCTCTTAGCCACACACACATCAAGATCTATTTAGATTCAACTATCCTGATCTCAAAGGGACACGAGTGGCTTGTAAACGAAATATGCACATCCTCAATCAAAACCCACCACAAAAAGAGGTTCAATTTGCATTGAAGAAATAAACATCAATAATTCCAAACTCAAGTAGTAGTCTACCATCAAGAAAATCAAGGACGATAACGACAATTTCTGAGCAAAGAAACCTACAAATAAAATATCCACTCACCCTTTCCCTCTTTTACAGAAATGACGACCACCATGAGCGCACCAAAGGCAAGTCTCTCTCTTTCTCTTCATTCTTGCCTTTTCTTTTTCGTTTTCACTTTCCTCGCCGTCACTCAGATCGGTTTGTCCATCAGACACCCGGCGAGTACGACGACTCGGCGGCAGCGCCGCACAGGAACGTTGCCCTGGTGGTAGGCGTGACCGGAATCGTCGGCAACAGCCTGGCCCAGATCCTTCCCCTCTCCAACACCCCCGGCGGGCCCTGGAAAGTCTACGGCGTCGCGCGGCGCCCGCAGCCGGACTGGAATGCTGACCACCCCGTCACCTACATCCAGTGCGACGTCACCGACGCCCAGCAGGCGAGCGAGCGCCTCTCCCTGCTCTCCGACGTCACACACGTTTTCTACGTCACGTGGTCTAGCCAGCCCACCGAGGCCGAGAACTGCACCGTCAATGCTGCCATGCTGCGCAACGTCCTCGCCGCGCTGATCCCCAACGCGCCGAGGCTGCAGCACGTGTGCCTGCAGACGGGACGCAAGCACTACATGGGCGCTTTTGAACTACTTGTCGCTGGAAAAGTCAGCGCCCACGAGCCGCCTTTTCATGAGGACATGCCGAGGCTCGACTCGCCCAACTTCTACTACGCGCAGGAGGACGTCTTGTTCGAAATGGTGGCGCAGAAGGAAGGCTTGATGTGGTCAGTTCACCGCCCAGGGGCGATCTTCGGATTCTCGCCGTACAGTGTGATGAATATAATCGGAGCGCTTTGCGCCTACGCTGCTATATGCAAGCACAAAGGGAAGAAGCTGAAGTTTCCGGGGACAAAGGCGGGGTGGGAGGATTATTGGGACGTCTCGGACGCGGACTTGATCGCCGAGCACGAAATTTGGGCTGCGGTGTCGCCGAACGCGAAGAACGAGGCGCTCAACTGCAGCAACGGCGACGTGTTCAAGTGGAAGATGTTGTGGCCGGTGTTGGCGGAGCAATTCGAGGTCGAGTACGAGGAGTTCGACGGGGAGAGCGAGCGGGTGACGCTGGCGGAGATGATGAAGGACAAAGGGGAAGTGTGGGAGGAGATGGTGAAGGAGAAGGGTCTGGTGGCGACGAAGCTGGAGGAGATGGGGTGTTGGTGGCTGATGGACATGGCGTTAGAGTTCGGTGCGAGCTTGGACAGCATGAACAAGAGCAGAGAGTTGGGGTTCGTGGGGTTCAGGAACACCAAGACCTCGTTCGTGTCGTGGATCCAGAAGATGAAGGCTCACAAGATCGTTCCTTGAACCTCGATCTCTCTGGTGTCCCTGTGGGCTGTGGCTGTGTGTGTCGGTTGAGTGTTGTGTTCGTTTGGTTGGTTGAGACTTGAGACTTATAGCCTGTGGAAGTATTCCCAGAAGAAAACACCCTTTTATACTTTCGATCGGTTGGATTGGGCCCATTTAGTTAATATGATTAATTTAATATAAATGTGTAATTGATCAAATCTACTAGGTCACAACTCCATGTTTATATGTTAATATGTTTTAGGCTTAGGGTTAAATTTCATTAAGCTAATCATTATTTAGAAATCTCTGGCTAGGAAGAGGGAAAATTGACTAGCCCCTCCCTTGAGCTTTGTCGAATTTTCTCATTCCCGGAACTAGGAAGGTGTTGTCGTACAATTTTGTAAGAGGATATTATAGTAGTCCTACGGAATTATTTTCTGCCATTAACTATGGTGTTCCTAAGCGAAGTAGTGAATGAGATAGAGGCTTTCACTGTCCGGGGATTGTAGCTTTGATCACAAGAATAACGTCAGAGAATTTGGCAGTACTACCACCCCCTAGAAATTGAATATTGGTGTTGCTGGCCCTCTCAATTTTATTTTTTGAGAGTAACATGTCATGTTCTATACTTTAAATTTTAGCACAATATTCATACTCATTAAAAATAGCGTAAAATTTTAACTTATGTGAAACACACATAAACACATGATTTATTTGAACACTTTTAATACAAATATATATGAGAAATGACTCTTAATAGCCAAATTAAAACGTTTGATTAGCCAAATAGCCAACCTTTCCTTTTTCTTTGCAAAATAGCCAAATTGATGAGGTGACTATTTAATAACATATTTTATACTTATAATACCCTTTTAACATATTAACATGTATTAACAAAGTTAATTTTTCTTAAAAATAAGAACATTTACTTGTGTTTACGGAAAATCTATATTAACGTGTATTAACTGAGTTAATTTGTTTAAAAATAAAAAATCGTAATTAAAATTTTAACAAAATTTTAATTTATTTTTAAACAAATTAACTTAGTTAATACACGTTAATATAGTTAATACACATTAATACAAGGGTAATACGGTCTTTCGTGATTTATTAATGTGGTTGATTGACTATTTGACAATATTAATCTAAAGGTTGGCTATTTTGCAAAATAGTTTTTCTAGTTTGGCTATATGGCTATAGAGCCCTATATATATTTCTATTTGTATCACTTATAATAGGATTAATGAGGTCCTTAAAAAATAAAAAATAATTCCATTAAAGTAAGAAATTAAATATTGAAAATAAATAAAGAGTAAATATTATAATAATCCTAAGGGTGAACAAAAGAAACTGTAAATCAAATTTTTACCGAAAACGGATCAAACAAATACCGATTACACCGCAACCGCTATTAAAATGGTTAAAACCGAATATATCGAGAAAAAACCGAATACCGAATTAGCAGGATAAAATAGGGTTTTCGGTTTTCTTGTGGAAACCGCAACCGCTTACCCGGTTTTACCGCTTTAACTAAATCTAATAGTATATTTTATTATTTTATATTGACCATACATATCAACATGTCAAAAAGAGTTTTCTTCACTACTCACGCGGTGCATTGTGTGATATTAGTAGTGAGTTTATGTGTAAATATTATGTAATATTAGTATTTAGTAATTTGTTTATGTGTAATATTTTTATTATTATTAATAGTAGTTAGTTTATGTAGATGTGAATATTAAAAGCGGTAAATGCGGGTAAAAAACCGATATAGCCGTAACTAAACACCGAATACCAGTTATACGATAAATGCGGTAATTGTTAGAGTATTATTTCACCCTATTTATTTGAAGAAGGATAAAGGTTAAGAATGACATTGATCAAGTGATCGACCAGCGTGATCGACCAGCTGGTACCAAAGTGATCGACCAGCTAGTACCCAAGTGATCAACCAGCTGGTACCAAAGTGATTGACCGACGTGATCGACCTGCTGGTACCAAAGTCCAAAGTGAATAGTGATCGACCAGCTGGTACCAAAGTGATCGACCAGCTAGTATCAAAGTGTGACGAGCTAGACATTCCAAGTATGGATAAAGCATATTCCTTCACATGGGTATGTCCCCTGAGGATCAGACAAACCTTACCAGCCTGGATGCCACCTCAACTAATTAAGCAACGACCCAGGACCACCGGGACTACATAATTAGGGTTACCTTTTGTAATCAAAGCCCGCTTACAGGTCGATTAAGACATCTATAAAAAGAGAAGACCTCATTAGGGAAGAGGCCTAGAGATTTTCCATCACCATCAACCTCAAAACACTCTCATTCTCTCCATTTTTGTACTCTTGAGAACACCATTTTTGTACAAGAAAAGGACATGGATAGTAACCATACTATGCAATCTAGTGGAAGTTCTTGAGTATTATCTTTGTCTCTTCTTGAAGTTCTTATCATCTCTTACATGAAATCTCACAACGATATCAACGGAAGCTAACGGCCTTCTTCTTCCTCGGAAAACATAAAACGCCGTTGCCACTTGTAATGTCGCGATTGTTTGAGGCGCTTTTTCCATCAACATTATTCGGTCTATTATTTATAAAAAATCGCACCGAATACCTAGTCCCGTAAAAGTGGGAGGGCCGGATTAGCCGGACCCTCCATTTTTTATTTTTTTTTACGGACCCGGATGTCCGGGTCCGACATCCGGGTCCGACAAAATCACGGACCCGGATTAATCCGGGTCCGACAGTTTAAAAAAATAAAAAAAAATCAAACGGCTCTCTGTTGAGAGCCGTTGATCACGCCACGTGTACGGGCGTGATCATAGAGCCGTTGGCAACGGCTCTATGCGCAGAAAACGAAATATTAAAGTCTGCAATTGCAGACAGGGGCCTGATTTTTGAACGTTGGAAATTAATACACCACTTTACTCGATTCTCTCAATTTTTTTCCTATAAAACCAACACTTCTCCCTCATTTTTTTCACCAACACCTTCTCTTCATCTCATTTTCTCTCAAAATCCGATTCTTGCTCTCAAACTCTAAAAAAAAATTCAGTTTTAAGCTATAGTTTTTCTACCTTATAATTATATTAATACTCTTATATTATAGTTTTGTTACTTATCTAGTTATTAGTAATACTTTGAAAAACAAAACAAAAAATAGTTTTATTTAGTTATAATATAGTTTTATTTAGTTATTATGCCTAATTCCAACAAAGGAAAAGGACGGGCCGGTTCCGAAACCGGCTCGGTGAATAGTAATCCGCCGCCGCCGCATTCAACCCCGCTACAACATCAAATCAACAACCATACATATTATGCCGGTGTTTATCAACAAAATGCTCCGGGTTCCTCAAGTCAACCACCGGCACCGCCGCCACCAATTCCGGTAATGTATGGTCAACAATTTGGTGGTTTTACTAACTTGCTTCAAAATGCTTCATGTAATATTCCGGAGTGGACGAGCGCGGAAGAAGCTTACAATGCTCAAATGCAACATCACCAATATCGTGAGGCTTCACCATCGATGAACAACGACCCGAATTACGAACCCGAAGGCGGGGACGAGGAGAACGACGACGACGACGACGTAGAGGAGGACGGTGATGAAGACGAGGAGAACGACGAAGTAGAAGAACAACCGGTCCGAGGTCGTGGTCGGCCACGTGGCCGACCTCCTATTCCGCCACCGGCGGCAAATAGGGCACCAAAGCCGAGAAAGAGGAAGAACCTAACATCCCCGGTATGGCGAAATGATTTTGTTCCGATTTATATACTTAATCCAATGACAGGAAGAGAGGAAAGATTTGGAAAATGTCGAACTTGTGGAGACCTAAAGCCGGCCGATCCAAAAACTCAAGGCACATCGTACCTAAAAGCCCACGCCGAAGTATGCCGAAAGCGTAAAAAGGTCGAGGAGGTAAGTCGCCTATCCGATGTCATTTATAGGAAAGCTCTCGCTAGATTTATCATACGCGATGGTTTACCGATATCATTTTCCGAGGGAGATGGTTTAAACGAGTTTTTAGCCTTCATCGCCCCGATAAACTATCGGTATGTCTCGCGTCATGTAACTAGAGAGACGATTATTCAATATTATGACGAACAAAGAGTCGAGTTAAACAAATTATTTCAAGATGCATCGTATAAGTTTGCTTTAACCTCGGATTGTTGGAAAGGTCACGCTAACGACGATTACATTTCCGTTGTAGCCCATTTTATTAATGATGATTGGAAATTGGAAAAGCGTATTTTAGGATTCAAACCGATGCGTGTTCGTCATACCGGGGTTAACATTGCCGAGGCTATTTTGAATGTGTTGACTTTTTGGAACCTTAACAATCGTGTTGTTTCGATTACGTTGGATAATGCTAGCCCCCACAACATAACCGTTGATGTATTAAAGGATAGTCTTGATAATTTTAGGGCCGATTATTTTCATCAAAGATGTGCATGCCATATTATCAATTTGATTGTTCAAGCGGGGTTAACTATTATTTCTCCAAGCATCACTAAAATTAGAAATGCCATTATATACATACGATCATCTACTATGCGCACGGAGTCTTGGTTAGAATGTTGCAGGGCTTATCACAAAGCGGAGAGAGTGTTCTCACCGGATATGCCTATCCGGTGGAATTCTACCTACTTGATGTTGGAGTCGATCATACCGTACAAGGAGCTAGTGACGAACTTCATCAACGGACAAGAGTACCGAGACCCCGAAGACTACCTCGACGAATCCGATTGGATGATGGCTATCCAATTCCAGGCTTTTCTATCCCTTTTTTATACTATTACCGTTACTTTGTCTCATGTTTACCAACCTACATCTCATTTGGCTTTAGCTTGCATATTTGATATTATTGTTCATTTTGACAAAGCAAAACAAAACCCTTTATTCGCACCCGTTTTGACTCCGATGATTGAAAAGTTTAAGGTTTATTGGAAGCATATTCCGTTTTTGTTTTGTGCGGCTATAATCATAGATCCTACATTAAAGCTTGGTAAATTGCAGGCGATCTTGGCGATGATGCAACAATTGACGGGAGATCCGTACCTTGACGAAGACTATCCCGACGCCGAATTAAAGATGCGTCTTCTTTACAAGGAGTACGAGACGAAGTACTACGAGGACATGGAGCAACTAGGAGACACGGATCACATCCCGACGCCGCCCCCGACAAACGCACCCGGAGCGCCCTATGTTTCGACGCATCGGGTGTTTTACAACCTCACTCATTCCGGTGGTCATGGAGGATCATCGACGGTTTCAAGTCCGGCGGGGTCACAACATAGCGGAGCAAGCGCCACTAGTTCCGGAGGTCGTCGTCCCCGAAGAGTACATCGCCGAAGAATCAATGAGTACGACGTCTTTTGTAACCTTCCACCGGCACCGTGTCCCGATGAAGGCCTCGACATACTTGAATGGTGGCACGTAAATCGTCTTGAGTACCCGGTTTTATCATTGGTGGCTCGCGATATTCTCACCGTTCCGGTCTCCACGGTTTCATCGGAAGCCGCTTTCTCTTTGGCGGGACGACTATTGGAGGCTCGGCGCAAGTCAACAAAGGCATTTTTGGTCGAAATCCTCATGCTTTCCAAGGATTGGATTTTGGCCGAAAAACGTAAACAAGATAATCAAATGATAGACGCCGAGTTGTTAGACTATTTCAACGAGCTTAATGTGGCGAACCCCTCGGAGTAATCGGTTTGTAATTGTAGTTTTTATTTTGTATTTTCTTTTATTATTAATAAAAACATTAGGGCGCTCTTTTCTCGCCCGAGTCGCACCCGTTTGGGGGTCTCGGAGAGGTTTTAACGAGGCCCATTATTTATATATCTCTATGTTTATATCCTACTTGAAATTTGAAATTTGAATCTCAAAACCGTAAAAACCGTAAACTATAATTTGAATTTCGAACTCTAAACCCGTGTACAAGAACTCTAAAAGCCGTATGTACAACATTTTTTTTAAATAAAAGGACTAAAACGCAATTTTCAAAAAAAAATTAAAAAAAAAATACGGAGTCGGATTAATCCGGGTCCGAGAAAATCCGGACTCGGATTAATCCGACTCCGACAAAAAAAAAATAAAAAAATATAGGGCACGGTGCCCTCCCATATTTGCATACCTTTGTTCACTCTATCTTACACCATAACTTTCATTCATCACAAAAGTGTGCGGAGTTGTTATTTGACTGGTCGAGTCAACGCCAACCAGTACCACCGACCACGCAAATTGATTGTTTTTGCATCCAAAGAGTAAGAAAAACGTGGTTCCTTATTATCATATCCTTTTACAATCTTGTATTTTCTTTTGACAATTATGCCCTCTCGTTAGTTTTTTTTTTGCGTCAGTTTCATGCTTTCATCACTACATAAATTGACTATTTTAACCCATATCACTCTTTCTATCATTTTCGTCTTTTAAATAGAGATATGAATTTTAACATAGCTTCTCATCACAATCCATGAATAGATTGAAAAGGTTAAACTTTAATGTATAATCGAACTAATTAGTCCTACAAAATTTAGAAACAAATTTTATGGCGGAATTAACAAAAATCAATATTACAGGATAAAATTAGTCGAAAATGATAACGACACATATCTAACAGCTATATCATATATATAAAAGGAAAATTGCGGCAAAAATACCCAATCTTTAGTCAAACTGCCTACCGTGTACCCAATCTTTAAAATTGGCGACAAAAATACCCAACGTGCATTAACCGTGACTTTGGCATGAAAACGTTAATTTGTCCGTTAACATCCCTCATGTGGCCGTTAGCGGCAAAAATACCCAACTTTATTTTTTGAAAAAAAAAATAATTTTTAATTTTTTTAATTTATATTTTTTTTACTTGATTAGTGATAATTACTTGAATTCCAAATACATGGAATAACACAAAAGTTAGTCAAAACATCAATTGATTTCTTAATGTGCTTGTATAAGCTACATTTGTTGATAAAAATCTTATTATTATGAGAAATTTTAAACATAATGTTACGGGGATTTTAAGTAATTGAACAGGGTTTTGAAAATAGGTATCCGGATACGGGTAGTGATTATTGGATACCCGGTGTTACGGGTATTTTACGAAATTGATTTAATATTAATTAACAAAAGAAAAATTATTTAAATTAAATTTTCTTTTATTAATTAATCAATTATAATCAATTTTGCCCCCAAATTATTCATCGGAAGCCCGTTTTCGAAAAATAAAGGGTCCAGATGATCCCAAAAATATCGAAATACCCAAAATCGATATAAAATTTGTAAAAAAACGGCCTCGGGAAACACCCGGGGCCTCCGGGACGCGCCGGGAAACACCCGAGCGGGCCCCACAGGCCCCCAAAGGCCAACCGCCACGTGGCAGCGGCCCTGCAGGCCCACCAAGGGTCAAACCCTGTTCCTCCACGTGTCGCCCAGCCACTGGATGCGCCAGAAGGCTGACATCAGCCCAACGACATCACAATGACGTCATCAGCTTGGAGGCCAAGCTTCCACGCGCGCCGCCCACGTTTGCCGCGCGTGAAGGCGCGTCCGGCGTCGGATGGGGACGCCGATTGCAGCGTTGGATCGGCCACGTCCTGAGGATGCGAAAAACTATATTATTTTGCACCAGGGGCCTCCTGAGTCAAAAGATAATTGTGTTTGAATCCCCGAGTTCTCTTATAAATAGAAGCTCAGTTTTCACTTAACGGTAACTCGATTCTCACCCCGAGAACTCACCCTAAACTCTCTCTACACCCTCTAGAACTCGCCTCCCCTCAAATATCACTCTAATGTTGAGCGTCGGAGGTGAATCAGGGGGTACCCCCCCCCCCCCCCCCCGGTTCTCCCTGATCTCGGGTGTTGTTTTGTTCAGGTTCTGAGAGAGAGAAAACACAATTGAGCGGAAGCTCTGGAAAAGATTCTGGCACGATCTAAGACCCTCCTTGCCAAAGTTCTAGATCCGTGAGGTGCTCGTTCTATCCACTGGTCTTGTATCTCCGGCAGATATACTGACTACACGGATAGCCCGAGGACCCGAATCTGTCCCCGTGACGCCGGTTGAGGGTCTGGTCTACCAGGGTTCACTGGAGAGTCGATACTGTGATCCCCCCTACACGGTGGTCAGGAATCTGTTTTTGGTGTCCCGAACCTGTAATCCGGGCCAGGCCAAGTCCTGGCCCTATTAGCGACAGGTAGTGGAGTTTACCACGGGCTTTTGATCATGGAGTCAGCGGAGGATTGACTCGAAAGTCCAGGAGCCCAGGCCCTAAAGTCAAAAAAGTCAATGAGACGATACTGGGCCCGGCCCAACACGAGCTATTGGGCCGCTGAATGTTTGAAGCATTTTTCTGCATCAACACCCGGAAAACCGGATCCGGATACAGGTAGTTCAAAAAAATTGGATACCCGCTGCGGTTACAGCCCTACCCTTTTCATTGGTAATTGATCGTTTTAGATCGAATTAATACAGTCAATTAATGTCTCCGTATTGAGAAAAAAAAATGGCTTAAGAATATATGCCAGTAAAAAAATATTATCAATAATCAATAGGGGTTGATTAGTAATAATTGGCTAAAAGACCTCCCTTGGGACCCCATTAAAATTTGAACCCTTAAATACCCCTGCTAAAAAATATGAATAGTGCCGAAGGAAGCTATGAAACACAATGAAAACTCACGCGCGCGCCTCTGCTTACGTCATCAGGCTGATGTAAGCCCTTCTGAGGGCGCGTAAGGAGGGCATGAGACGCGTGGTGGCTCGTGTGGGGCCGCCCGAGGTGCTCCCGGCCCACTCTAAGGGTTCCGGGAGCGTTCCGTGACCATTTCTTGCAAACTTTATGACTTTTTTAGTATCTTGATATTTCTGGAAACATCTCGACACTTTATTTCGCGAAAACGGACTTCCGGTGAATATCTCAGGCTAAAATTGACTTTATTTAATAAAAAGAAAAATTAATTATATAACTTTCCTTTTATTAATTTATTACCCGTAACATTATGTTTAAAATTTCTCATAATACTAAGATTTTTATCAACAAATGTAGCTTATACAAGCACATTAAGAAATCAATTGATGTTTTGACTAACTTTTGTGTTATTCCATGTATTTTGAATTCACGTAATTATCACTAATCAAGTAAAAAAAATATAAATTAAAAAAATTAAAAATTAATTTTTTTTTCAAAAAAAAAGTTGGGTATTTTTGCCGCTAACGGCCACATGAGGGATGTTAACGGAAAAATTAACGTTTTCATGCCAAAGTCACGGTCAACGCATGTTGGGTATTTTTACCGTCAATTTTAAAGGTTGGGTACACGGGAGGCAATTTGACCAATGGTTGGGTATTTTTGCCACAATTTTCCCTATATATAAATATTTAAGACAAAAATACTCACAAATTATTTAAGTTTTGACTTGTATTCTAATTTTTTTATCCCGTCAAAAATAACTAGTGCATAAAAAGTATTTTTGGTAAGTACTCCATTTTAGTCCATTAAGTGTCATGTGATGCGTTTTAATTTAAGTGATTCACGTGTATCGCGAGCCCCACTCTCTTTTTTCTCACACGTGTAGACCACTTAAAACGTACACACACAAGACAATTAACGGTCAAAAAATGAGTATTCACAGAAAGAAATTTTTTTTCTGCATTATATATTTTTGTCGTAACAAAATAAAAAGTAAGAATATAAATCAAAATTCAAGTAACTTACAGGTACTTTTGTCGCAAATAATCCTATATAATATATATATATATATATATACTCTGAAACCATAAGTCTGGGACAGAGACCAAACGAAAACACAAGAAACGCAATGAGCTGGTGGTGGGCTGGAGCTATTGGCGCTACAAGGGTACGTCTCTCTCTCTCTCTCCGTTTACTTTTGTCTTCCAGTTCTTCATCACCATGATCGCGATCGCTCTGTTCCCCAGAAAAACCGCGACTATGACGACGCGCCGCCCAAGTACCAGAGCGTGGCGCTGGTGGTGGGCGTGACCGGCATCGTCGGCAACAGCCTCGCCGAGATCCTCCCCCTCTCCGACACCCCCGGCGGCCCTTGGAAAGTCTACGGCGTCGCCCGCAGACCGCAGCCCGAATGGCACACGGACTACCCCATCACCTACGTCCAGTGCGACGTCTCCGACGCCCAGCAGGCGAACGAGCGCCTCTCCGCGCTTACCGACGTTACGCACGTCTTCTACGTCACGTGGTCCAGCCAGCCCACCGAGGCTGAGAACTGTACCGCCAACGCTGCCATGCTGCGCAACGTCCTCGCCGCGCTGATCCCCCACGCGCCGAGGCTGCAGCACGTGTGCCTGCAGACGGGACGGAAGCACTACACGGGCGCGTTCCAGCACATCCGATCCGGAGGAACCACCCCGCACGAGCAGCCTTACCACGAGGACATGGCGCGGCTCGACTCGCCCAACTTCTACTACGCTTTGGAGGACGTCTTGATCGAAACAGCAGCGGAGAAGGACGGCTTGACGTGGTCGGTCCACCGCCCGGGGGCGATCTTCGGATTCTCGCCGAATAGTCTGATGAATTTGGTAGGAGGGCTGTGCGTGTACGCTGCAATTTGCAAGCACGAAGGGAAGAAGCTGAAGTTCCCGGGGACGAAAGCCGGGTGGGAAGAGTACCGGAACGCATCGGACGCGGATCTGATCGCCGAGCACCAGATCTGGGCAGCGGTGGATCCTTATGCGAAGAACGAGGCGTTCAACATCAGCAACGGCGACGTGTACAAGTGGAAGCTGCTGTGGCCGGTGTTGGCGGAGCAGTTCGACATCGAGTTTGAAGAGTTCGACGGGGAGAGCGAGCGGGTGTCACTGGCGGAGATGATGAAGGACAAAGGCGGAGTGTGGGAGGAGATCGTGAAGGAGAACGGGTTGGCTCCAACGAAGCTGGAGGAGGTGGGGTGTTGGTGGCTGGTGGACATGGCGCTAGGGTTCGGGTCGAGCTTGGACAGCATGAACAAGAGCAAGGAGTTCGGGTTCGTGGGGTTCAGGAACACCAGGACCTCGTTCGTGTCGTGGATCGACAAGTTCAAGGCTAACAAGATCGTTCCTTGATCACAACACTCTTCTTGTTTGTGCCATTGCTTTGCTTCAGTTTGTGTTTTCGTCTGTGGACACTCCGATTGATGTTTGTAAGTTTGAATAAAGTAATGTTTTTTCTTCTTCTTCAGGGATTAAGATTTAGTATGCAATAATGTATACTGTGTGGGGTTTGTTCTACTTCTGATCATAAAACCCCTCAAAATATCTCAAATCACAGCGGAAAGGTAGAAACGGGCCGGGGCCAGGGAAAAACCGTCATGTCATAAACTCTAACACAGAGCCTCTTAGGTCTTGAATGTACATCTAGGACACCTGAACTTCAGTACACTCGCTAAAATTAGAGAAATAATATACAAATGATTTGTAAAATGGCATCAAAAGAGAGGCATGTGCGAGCCCAACACAGAGCTCAAGAAACTCGTCTGATTATGCCCACACAGCTCGAAGATTCTTTCAAATATTCTTGTAGATATAATGATGACAAAACACGTGGATTCAAGTCATCATGATTGTTGTTATTTAGAGGTTGGAGAGTAGTAGAGCAAGATGGTCATCGGACACTTGAACTTCACTGCACAATCCCAGCGAAGCCGCTAATCTTGCAGCTAATTGATGCTTGCACTGTTCAAACAAGAATAATTCATTGTCATCATTCGAATTCCTGTTAGTTTGTAATTAGTTAAGACCTGTAGTAATTAGGTAGTTAGAGACGAGAGGGAATCAGTGAGGTCATTGTGGACAGTAAGGGTCTCGAAAATATCCCGCAACTATCTGTAATATTTCCCAATTTTAGTAAAGAAAGTGTTCGGGTCCTATCATTTGTTTGGACCCTTCTTAAACTGTATCAGACTGGATTTTCAGCCTCGAGAGATCTTTGAACGGATTGGAGCGGTCACCGCGACACTGATACCTTTGTGGGTTATGTATCTTGATCGATTGAAGTAAATTCAGCCAAAAGGAATCTGCCGAAGTGATGAATTATGAATCCCCTTTTCTTTATTACGATGAAGTAAAAAAAAATAAAAAAAATCGACCTTTCCTTTGAGAGGAAGGTCGATGAACTCCTATTGACGGTAAGCAAGACAAGACAAAGCATAAAAGAGCCTTTGACGGGTAGGTGTTGGTACCTATATGGCGCAGGGACTTGACATAAGTAAAATACTAATATACCATTAATGACTTGATAGACCGAAAGACTACAAGTAAATGAAAAAAACATAAAAGGATTAAATATGAAAGACTAAATGACCGTCTTGCCCCTCCACCGGCGATAGGATCACGTGTCTATCATTTTGCTAAAAGCCTAAAAGGATTCTGGGAATGCAGATTGAGAGGAGTAAAACAGAAAGGAAGCTATGCTTATGTCGTTTTTTTTTTTTACCGTTAACATATCGAACTTTGTGCCAGCCACGGAACTTTAAGAACAAAACAGATTGATCAAACACATGCGAAAATGTTTTTGAGCAATCTGGTTTGCTCTTGATTAAACAGAATACATTGATTTTATCAACCTCAGAGGTATCATCACCACAAAATGATGCTTGAAACGAACAGAAAGGACTCACACAAAGTTGCTCGCCTCTATTCACGACGTCGTAGAAAAACGAATAGCAGGCGCAGAAGTTCTCCGGGAAGCAAAAGTACTCCTCTTTCCTCTTCGACTCTCCCAAAACCTGAAACAATGTCGACGGAATTCGGATGCTTGAGTTCTAAGGCACATAGGTTTCTCATCGCAAATTGGGGTGGTGCAAAATCCCTTTGATTCTCAATCTCTTGGGCACTACATGGACTCGAGTATAACAACAAATATAAATATATATATATATGACCTGAAAGATAGAGCGGCCACTAGAGTGTGCTGAAATCTTCTTGACGCCCCTCTGATCCACAATCCTGGTCGCTCGCTCAAAGTTGTTTCCGAACAAGAAATGCAAGCTGGGTTTTTTCGAATCAGAAGAGAAAAATCCCCAAATTAGGATGAGTAATAGAAGTTTCCGAAATCAATCGAGCGTGGTTTACTGACATGGAGAGCTGATCTTCAGTCACTGTCGAATTCCAGAGATTGTATCAGCAAAACCCCAACAAAATTCAAAGATTCAGTGAGCTTACCTGAAGAAGTTGAGTCGATCTGTTTCCACACAGTCTCTGCCACTGAGCGAGTAGGGCTCATTCTCGCAGATGCTTTCGCGGGAATCCAACGAAGAAGAGGTTAATCACTCTCTTCCAATGCTTTCGGAGATGTTTGACTCTTCTATAAAAATACTATCTTTGATCACATAGGCCGTCTTAGCTCAGCTGGTAGAGCGCGTGGCTTTTAACCACGTGGTCGTGGGTTCGATTCCCACAGACGGCGTTTTATTTTCTTTACGCTGGCACAATTTGCCAATCAGTTTTGAATTTTCTTCAGTGTAAATTTTGTGGTTTTTTTAATCTATTGATCGAAATTATATGTATTTGCATTACAAAATATATTCCCGGTGTGATAACAATTAATTATGTTTCTCTAATAATCATGTTATTATCAGTAAGGCAAACAAATTTGGTATTTAATATTACTCAAATGCCTTAGGCAATTAGCCGCTCCGCAGGCCTCCCTTCTTCTTCTTTTTTTTTTTTTTTTAATCGAGTATTAGATTTTAAATATTTTTAGGACTCTAGGCACAAGCTTCCCTCGATTGAAGCGTGGCCCGGCTGTGGTAATATGGCACAATATTTTTTCTTCAAAATGTAATTAAGTTGTTTCTCACAAATCAAATCTCAGTAAGTTACTATGATACAATTTAAGAATTGAATACAATAGGCGTATTTACTTAATTGACTTATTATTATTTTTTTGTCATTATAATTATATGATCTTTATGATGATGTGGAAGTGAAGTGCATGGTATGGATCACGGTGGGGATTTTGGCCATTATCACCCCCTAATTATCACATTAACAACAAATATACTCAAATTTAATCTAGTCAGTCCGATGTAAAACTTTATACTTTTATTAATATTATTCGAAAGCACGTTTTAAGGCCTCATATTAGAGCTGCACAGCGATGGTCGCCACTGGCGACTCGACGAGTCGCGACGGCGTCGCGATGGTGGGCTGAAAATCGCAAACGGTCGCGAGCGGGGATGAAAGTCGCGACTCCACCCTCTGCAGCCCTCTCTCTCTCTCTCTCCCTCTCACAGACTCTCTCTCTCTCTCGGCCTGCCATCGCGACGAAGCCACGACCGGTCGCGATTCCGGCAGCCACGACGCGTCGCGACTCCATTTTTCACGATTTTTCACGATTTTTTCGCGATCGATCGCGATCGATGGGTGTGCAGCTCTACCTCATATTCAGTAACAAGGTTGCAATACAACCTAATTTTCTTATAAAAACCTTTATCTACAAATTACATAGTTGTTTTGAGAAACCGAGAAGAAAAAAATTCCAAGTTAGGAGCTTCACAGTAGAATGCACTCAACAGTATAGATTTTGTAACAGAATGCACTCAACAACCCAATATTAACCTTTTTTCTCAAAAGAAAAAACCCAACTAAAACCAGTAAGCATTCTGTAACTATGATAATATCTACATTATTGTAATTTCTGTGTTTTTTTTTTTTAATTTCTTGGGCTCTCAACAATCATTGACATCAAGAACCCTTAGCCAAAACTGTTAGTGGTTTTGCGTCGTTCAACGGTTTTCTTAGTTATAGATCTTCCAAACCGTCATCTGCGGTGTGCGAGTAGATGTCTACTGGCGCGGTCGTGTAGCCCAGGGCGTGCCGCTTGAATCTGGTTTTCGAGGAGTGCTTGTTGTGATCGAGAAAAACGACAATCACAGTGATGTCGTCGTGGAAATTACGCCTTACGCCTCTGCTCATTTTCATAATTTCGCCGTAGTTCATCTCCCTCTTGTTAGCCGCCTCGTGGAGGGCTGATTTTACTAATCTCTTCGCGATTCCCTGATATTGGACAGAACGAAAAAGAGCTAAGGTCAATGACTCAACATGGACTGACAAAGATTGCAAAAATGAAATCTCGGGACTCACAGCTCTCGGGTTTCTGGCGACAATCTCCACCGCTGCCTCGTCAGTCAACTGTTCCCAGAGGCCGTCTGATGCAAATATCAGGAACAAATCCTGCGGTCTAAGTTCCCTTGTAACAATTGATGGCTCGGCTGAGATAACAGGTCGTTTTAGGGGAATAGGGTGTCCGAAATACGGAAACATCATCGGGTCTCGTATAAACTCAGGTTTCTTCAAGTAAAAATCACCAATTGATCTTGACACCTAAACAAAAGACAATCAAGGATATGAAGAATTAGTAGAGTCTCCCGACCGCGATACATAGCGCCCTAAACCTTGTGAATATAGACAAATTCGGTACCAAATCACTCATCGCAACCGATAACTATTACAAAATATGCACAACTAGACCAAGATTCTATGTGAACCGATTATCGTATACATGTATTTGATCCCAATGCACCTCAAGCTATAAGCATATCAAAGAATTGTTTAACAAACCCGCGACTTTAACTGTAAAAAAATGATTAAAACAGAATCACGTATACAAATGTAACCCGTTGAATGTACCTGAATAATGCCCTTTATTCTCCAGACTCCGCGTGTATATACAACAATGTGAGAATCATCGGGATGAAGGGCTGCAACCTCCTTCCTCACCTCCTCGTCCCCTACATTGTGATCTGTTGTTAACCGCACCGCAACCACCGAATTCTTTGAGCTTTGCCGACCTAGAACTGCTCTCGAGTCCCCGAGATTCGCAATGTAGAGAACATCGTTCGTGATGGCGCCAACAAGGCAGCATGACCCGACGGAAGCAATCTGCGGTCTCCTCGGAAACGACTGCTTCACCAATCGCAAGAACTCTTCTTCGGTAGCACTAAACGCCTTCTTTATCACGTCTGCTGATAATCCTCCTTGTTCTGATGCAAACTCTGTAAATTCCACAAAGCCAGAGAGAGACAGTCAAATTCAAACATGGAGTGGAACAAAACCGATGATCCCAATCGAAGATAAATGCTTATGATCACTGTACATAAACATAATACTCCATATGAATCAACCGAAACCTATTCAAAATCAACTCATTCAAATGAATCTTGCTCCGTTTCGGATGAAAAGAGAGGGAATTACTTTGCATGTGCGGGAACAGATGCTTGTTGATGAATCTCGAAGCTTCGGGACCGCCATGGCCGTCGTAGACGCCGACGTACATCGCGGAAGGAGACGTGAAGACCTGGCTCTGATCCTCGAGGGTCGAGTTCGCCTGAGCCACCGCCATGGAGAAATCGCCGGAGGCGTGAGACCTCGAGTCCGTCTGCCAGAGAAGCCCGTCGCCGCCGCCGCCGAATCGCCGGCCGAAGCATCGCTCGAGCGGCCTGCAACACGATCGCAGCATCGCCGGAATTCGCACGCCGTTGGTTCTCCGATCGTCGTCTCCGGTGGCTTTCTTCGATTCTCTTCTTCTTCTTCTTCTTCGCGTGTGTGTGTGTTTGTAATGGTAATGTGGTTAGGTGAAGAAAATTTAGAGAGAGAAAGCGTGTTTCTAGAGAGAGAGTGTGTGTGTGAAGAGAGAGAGAGAGAAGTGAAAAGAAAGGAGAAAGAAAAGTCGCCGCGGGAAATAAAAGCAAGAGACTGAATGGTCCTCCAACTTTTCAAATTGGATTATTTTGCCTCTCAAGTTTTTAATTTGACCAAATAACACCCCTTATTACATGAAAAAGAATTTTACACAAGGGGTACCGTAAATATGAAAATCCGTTTTCAGATTTTTTAACTCCAAAAAATCTGAATTTCATATTTTATGCCTGTACATTCCTTTTTTAAATTTTACACGAGTGATTTTGTATTATCGGATTTTGAAAAATAATCTTTAAATAATTAAATAATTGGAACGTCGGATCTAGATTAGTCGATTTGTGTAGAGCTCACAATCATATTCGGGTATTTTATTTGGATTGAACGGAGTAAAATTAACTTTAATTAAAAATAAAATCAACCATACTCGAGTTTTTTATAAATTTAATGGAATCTTAAACTTGAGGAGAAACATTAAGTTCAAGAGCTTGACTTTTACTCGTATAAATTCTTGGAAAGTCTTTCATTGAGGCTACGATCAAAAAATAAAATTGAAAAATTGAAGTGAGAAGAAATGACAATTCATGGATTTAAATAGTAGCGCGTAAGTATGAAGGCATAGCGAACGAACAACAACTCGCACTAATATCCCACTAGCTATATATATATATATACCCAGGGACGGAACTATAGCATAATGGGGGTGACAAATGTCACCCCCAACTTTTTAGAAATCATTTTTTTTTTATGTTTAAAATTAATGATATAAAAATATCAATGCAAAATGTGTAATACCAAGTTACCAACACACAACACACAAGGGCATGCAATTGGATTGTTGTCAAAATACACCTTCAAATGTTTTTATTACTTGATTATCTAGCGTAGTTTTTATAAGTTTTTTTTTAGAAACTTTTATATAGTTAAATGTGATAAATTGTATTTCTTTTATTAATTTGACTTAGAAATTTATTTAGTTAGATGTAATATATTATTTATAGGATATAAAAATTAAGTTGGGTTAGTTTCGTTTATTATTGCAAATGGAAACACCGACTATTGATTCATTGGAAAAAAATATTGATACGTCAATTAAAGTGCCGGAAATTGAAGGCCATCGATCATGCATCAAAGTTACGAAGAGTCTAAGTTGATGTTGATTTTGATATCAACAAAGTAAAACGTGATTCGAGTTTACGATTAAAAAATTATAGAATGTGACCCGAGAATTAAAAAAAAAATGTCTATTTTAGTGTCATATTCTTTGATAATTAACTATTAAATATACTATGAAAAAAATTTCGTCACCCCTTAGTTTGATTCCTGGTTCCGTCCCTGTATATACCTCCATCTTCTTCCTTAATGCGCTTTTTAATTCCACAAAAAAAATTATTATTTTCTCTTTCTATATTGTCTGTAATTGTATATAGTTTCTTGAGTTTAATTGCTTATTGTCACGACGACTTACGAGAATTATTTGACGGGTCAATATACGTGATTGATTGGGAGAGGAGTTGAAGATTCTAATCGATATGGGCCATGCTATGCATGCAAGTATGATACTCAATTTTTTTGGTTGCAATTTGCCAATACATATATTATTCTTGAAAAGTAACTAATTATTAAACGGTAAGAAATCTATATTAAGCCTTCAAAGGAAATTTTTATATGCCTTCTAAAAGCAATTATCTAAAGCTCCTCGGTGCCCCCACAAAACCGTCGGTATCTCGAAAAATCTATCATTTTAGTAAAAAAAAAAAAAAATCACAAATTCTTTTTACCTCGTTAATATTCCTATTAAAACAATAAAATTTATAAAATCTAGTCCCATAAAAAAAAACTCTTACAAATTCAGTTAATAATTATAAAACTCGGAAATCATACTTTTTAATTAAATTGAATATTGAAAAACTTCATAAAAAAATTAAAATCCCGTAAAGTATTTAAATTTTTAGAATTTAGTTTATTTATGAATAACTAATATTTTTAAATATTATTATTTCACGTAATACTCGTCTGATTTGTAAAATATTTTATCAGCAAAATCAATTTTTAAAATCATACAAATTATCCATTAGCATACCATATCTCGCTAATAAACTCGTAAAATTAGACTATCAAGGAGTTGTCGATCATCTGTTATCCGTCCTTTCTTTCTTGCTAAATAACTATTTCGTTTTTGTTGGCTTTGGTATGTTCTTATTTTCATTATTGTTGGAAATTCACATCATGAATCTATTTCGACCCATAGTTTATGCCAACAGAAAGGCGATTCCATCAAAAGGGAAAATGGAAAACGCGGTTTAGAGAGAGTCGTTTGTCTAAAATCTAAATCAAGGAACGTTTAAAAGGGATTGTATTCAATTTCAACGTTGACATGTAAGACTTTTATAGGCAACACGCAAAGTGTTCAATCGTAATCTTCAAATTCAAGATTCACATTCACCGTTTTATACGTATTTGTCATAATTAATACACTCAATATATATATGGTTGTGTATCCAATAAATATGTATCTATGGTTTTATATAGACCATTTTAAGTTTCTCGTCCAATTGTTTTTAGTTAGGTTTCAGTTCTGTGATGAGAATGGAAGGATCAAACCGATAAGCCAGATCACGATTAAAAAGTATTGTAACGGGAGTTTTAGAAGCTAATTTAACGTTAGCAATCACCTTAATTTTTTTTAATTTTTTTTTATCTCTCTCTCTATTGTTATAACTTTTTCATCTAAATCTGATTTTTATTTTAATCTAGATTTTTATGTAAAAAACGTATATGCAAGTCTCTTTATTTATTATTTATAACATAGCTAAAACCTAAAAGTATAGTAGTCGTGCTTTGATTTTTTATTTTATTTTTTATATTCAATGAAAAGTGAGCATATCCTTAATTGGCAACGTTACAAACTATATATAGTTTATCACCTTTAATTTCCTACTAAAAGTGTATAATACTCAATTTAATGATTGTATTAATAGGCTTTGTAATCACTTGTGGAGCAAGAAAATGGACAATTAGATCATTAGCTATTAACCCCATTTATTAGTAGTTCAATTTTGGGGGATAATTGCTATTGAAATAATATGTGGGCATACACGAGAATAATGATTCCTTCAGGGATTTGTTTGAATGCAAATATGGTAAAATAGTAATCCAAATTCCATTTACTACATACAATTTTCTTTAGTTTTATCTTACGGTTATTAAGGGAAAAAGTACCCAAGTTGATCGAAAATAGGATGGAATAGAGCTAAATATGTGGCAAAAGTATTCAAGTTTACTTTTTGGTGAATAAGTAGACCTCATCCATTTTTTTCGTTAGTTTTTTTTTTACTATTTCCGTCAATGATGACATCAACACGCAAATCACAATGCTATGAGGAGATAAACTGGAAATTGGAAAGAGAAAATGAGAAGAAAAATAAGAGTTTGCGTTATTGATGTTCAAAGAATTTGAGTTTACATACAAGTTTAGTTGAATATTCGTGGGTTTTATCATTTGAGTTTATTTGTTTATCTTAAAAAAACTAACGAAAAAATGAATGAGGACTACCGATTCACCAAAAAGGGTGAACTTGGATTCTTTTGCCATATTTTTTTAAAATTGGCTCAATTTTGCTCTATTTTCGAACAATTTGGATACTTTTGCCCGTAATAACCCTTTATCTTATATGACCAAGTCTAGCTTTGGGGGCATTTGTGAAAAAGGACTTTACGAAACCGGTCTAATTTAGAAAGTTCCAAAACTTGGTCCATTCATTTGTTGTCTTCACGTTTGAGTCAACCTCTGTTAATTTGACTTGTAGTCTTGTACCAAGATCAAACAAACAACTACTCTCTCCAAAATAATAATAATAATAATAGATCAAACAAACAACTACTCTCTTCAAAATAATAATAATAATAATAATAATAATAATAATAATAATAATAATAATAATAATAATAAAACGTAAATATAAGGATAAATAGCGATATTATAACTTATAAGTCTTCATGCGTCAGTAATTAGCGCTCAAAATATATAACATCACTAAATTTAGCTTAAATATAATTATACTGAGATAATAGCAGCCAAAAATATTTCACTCCACTTTTGCCTTTTAATCTGAATATATCATGTACCATTAGCTAATAGTGTTACTTTTTTCTTTTCTTTTTATAAAAACTGGCAAAATATCACAATCTTAGTCAACTATATCAGGAAGTACCCAAGTTTTTGTTTATCTTAAATATAACATAATATGGAAAAAAAAAATTCTACACATTTTATGTACATAAAGTATTTCTCTATAAGACCTTAAGCCAAACTCAACTGATTTAAGAGTTGGGTTAATAGTTGAAGAATACTCTTTTCTTTAACGTAATTCACAGTTTGTATGGCCATGTTAATAATTTAATAATAATAAATAGTGATTGAGGTGTCACCAATATTAAACTCAGAATTTTGATAAAATAATCCTTAAGAAATTATTTAGGAGAAAACCTTAACTCAAAATCAGTGTCTTGATTCTTGCCTATTAATGTGGAACAAACCAAGCGTAATGAATGTTCAGCGAGTCATTAGATATATCTAAGTGATCAAAACCGAGGGCTATAACTGTAATTTCTACGCGGTCCTCTTCTTTACAGTGATTACTCTGCGACAATACGGGCAATCCCCGCAAGTCCGAACCCAGGGAAGCAAACAGGCAAAGTGAAACCGATGATCGCACGGCAAGCGTAGGATCTGATCACCGCCGACGAAGCTCTCGAGGCATATACTACAGTCCGCTGCTTCGCACATGAATGACTCGAGTGGCAAACAATCCAAGACCTCTTGGGTTAGGCCTCTCGGCTTCTTGCTAGTTTCTAGTAAATTTTGCGGCCGCGCGGCTTGGGTATCAAAGTCGGGAAATTGCGAGCCATTTCTGGTGAAGTTTGCTGTCGCCCATTCGCTTGCATCGAGAGGCGTTGGGTCAGCAGCGGGCCATGATTCGCTACTGTTAGTCTCGTGTGCAACTCTTCCGTGTGGCCTGAAGAGTGAACAAGTTAAGACATCAGATTCGAGTCGAGGATTTCAAGTTAAAAGTGGCATTCGTGCCTCGTGGTCATGTCTTAATCAATTTACTAATCTTATGACCCCAAACCGCCCCTTAATCAGTCGTGGTTGAAAAAAATGCAGACTCAGAGCCACGTCTCAATTATTAATTGTGTTATGCACAAAATTTAATCGAATTAATAGAAAAATTTAAGGACCAATTAATACATTATATTTTGATAAAGTCAACAGATTAAATCCACAAAAGAAAACATAAATCTGACACTGCAAATTTTAAAGCAAGTTAATAGCATATAAAATACACATAATGGATAATTTGTTATTTAGTCGTGTTGAGTCTAATTATCTTCTCGTGGCCGTGTCATATTCACCCGGTACTTAATTGTGGTAATCATATATTTGTGTCAATCAAACCCATATACATATAGAATTGATGAAAACCGATTTGTTTCGTGTCTTAAATATGTTGTGTCCTATGTCCGGGCTCAAATTGCCAACCCTAAGTGGTCATTAACATATTTATTCTTATGGCCACTCGGAACAGCTCTATCCAGTTTGAAATCGAGAACTTGAGTTTCAAATGACAGTCATGTTTGTACCCTTTACTGAATATACCCGGCAACTCTAAACCACTGCTCTTACATTTTACACAACAAAGAATTTTATAAAGCATATTGCAGAGAACACTGACCTGGTTCCGGGGAGAGGAAGCCCCCACAATCGTTCCTGAAGCCTGGCCTTTGCAAGAAGCACCGCTCCGGGAAGCCTCCCATTCGCAGTCACCGTCGGCCTACTTGTACTTATAAAATTTTCCGTATCAACTCTGCTATTGAAACTGGAACCATAATGGCTCGCACTTTCCTCGGATCGAAACCCCGCACGTTCCTACAATAATACAATGGCACGAAATCAATAGCTGATATATATATTGTTCCAAACCAGAACATCACACATCAAATTCCAAACAAGATATGAACCTAACAATACATATACATTACTAGTGTCATAGAAAAACTATGTCAAACTAAAACAATTGTAATTCAAACTAGAAAACTCAATTCCCCAATAAGAACTGGACCAAGTTTAAAACAAGTGTTGAGTGAGAAGCCTAATCTACACCGAACCACTACGGAAACCTGAAGCAGTATGCAAGAAAAGTATTTTAGACTTTTCACACAGTTATGTTCTTCCGATTATAGCACTTCCGGGTTTGCGAACCACAATAATGTCTGGTGCCAATTTTTTATTTCGTTCTCTACTATTAATGTTTTCAATTTGGGAATTTAGGTCGAAATCCGAACACAAGTGTATCCACACTAAAAAGCTATAATTCAACGAATAAGTAAGCTAAAGAACAGCGATTCATAAGCTCGTATAAACCTATAGGATTAACGATAGCCTATTACATAGAGATGAATTCGTATAAATATATATATACAGTTAAGCATGACTACTGAGACTCTTAAAACCAATTCGATTGACCATGAAATACCTGATGGGAACCACGGCTATGCCCATTGCGAGCCTGCGGGTGTCGCCGGGAAGGATCGCAACCGTCCAATTCGTGTCGGGAATTTCCTCCGGCGCCGGAGTTGCGGCGAGCGCTGTAATAAACAGTCCGCTCCGAAGGCAGACAATCGAGCCCTAGATCGTGGCTTCTCCGTCCGATTCGAGACCTCCGATTGAAGAACAGCTCCGAAGCGCTCGTCATGCGCACACACACACACGCAACCGCCTTTAACCTAAATCTCGGGAGAAAAACGCCCTTACTTTTTAAAAAGGAGAAAGAGGGAAAGCGGAGGGAAGCTTCTTCTTCGATCGATGGAGAGAGAGAGAGCTTCGAGGAAGAGAGACGAGACGAGAGGCTAATTCGAGTGAGCTTCCATGGAAGAAGACGAAGTCTTATCTATTCGCTTTCAGTTTCAGCTGAGAGATGTGTTGCAGATCTTTCTGGGAAGACGGAGATCTGGGGGAGGAAGATAACGGCATGAGATGGTGACACGTGTCAGGATCAGGAGTATTTACGATTCGAGATTATTGAGGACGAGACGTGGGTCCCACGAGGAATGACTGTCTGCGTGTGATGCTTACTTTGGGGTGGTCAACCGGATAGGCTTTTGACTTTCTACGTTTAAAAGACATCGTTGCGCATCAAAAAAAAAAAATTGAAAACTTGAAAAGACATGCGTGTCACTAATTGATTTTTTTTTTTTTTTTTTTAAGGCAATCCTTGTATCAAGAATTCAAGATCATTTTTTTGTCCAAAATATTTCTTTTTATTTTTTAGTCAAGGAGTCTCATAAATTTCCGAACCAACAATTTTATAAAATTAAATCTTACACTCCTACTCAAAATCTAACGTTCTCTAAATTCACAAAAAATTATTCGAAACCGAAAAATCTATTTTCTTTTTAAGTTTAATCACACCGCCTCTGATATCATTGTTGGGTTTTCCGGAAATTTTTTTCAATCCCGAGGCAAAAATCTCGGGATATCTTCGAACGATTAATCTGTATTAAATACAAGAATCAAAATATTTCAGTTTCGATATGTTATCAAATTTTTGGTACTTTTGTTGACTGGTATTTTTCTGGCCGAATCTCTTCGGGTTGCGCGCGTCTTGGGCAACGTTTCGGCTCGGGATCACAGCTCCACAAATGTCGAGCCTCTATCTCATCCACTACGTCGTTGCGGGAACTCTGTAGTATGCAGATCAGAAATCAACTCGTCAAGTTGCTAGACCCTTCTCAGTGATTGGATGATGACACGATCTTGGCACACGGGGAAAATCAAATTCCCGAGCTCAGGGAGGGGGGCGCTCTAATTCTCTCTCTAGGATTTAGGGTTGGGATCGTTAATTATGAACCCTAAGATGTGTATTTATAGACACGGTCTAGAATAACCTAATGGGCTTTGGCGTAGTTAAATAGGTCAAACCCATTAGGTCATTATTAATAATTAATTTAATTAATTATTAACTCCACATAATTACTTTATTGGCCGCGGGTGGGCCCAACATATTTACGACTGTCTTAATCGGACCCCGAAAACCCAACGGACGCATGTAGCCCAATTCTCGATTCGGGTCACCAGTACTCACCAAATTCTGTAATTTTAATAACTAGTCTTTTTTTTTTCCATTTGGTTCTCAACGCGGTACTTTCTTTTCTTGTTTAGGTCATTGACAAGTCCTTTGGTTTCGATGCTGCGGTTGAGGAAATGGCCATCAATGCAACACATGTTGAAGCTGAAAGTATCGAGAATGGGTTGATTTTTTTTTCGTTTCAGTCACCAAATGCTTCAACTTTCCTCATGAATTCTCCGCCGAAATCTATCTCTTCTCCTCATCAACTTTCTGCTCAAGCACTCGTGTATCAATTGAAGCAGTTAATTTGTGTAACTGAAAACGGGATTTGATCAAAGAGCTGCAAGTTTCATCGTTGCTTGCACTTTTTTTGTCTGATCATGTTGGCGGCGGCGATAGGAATGATATGATTGAACGAACTCGAAAAGTTTTGTCGGGTCGAACTATGAGAATCCATTTGTGTGCACATGCTTAACGGGAAACATAGACAATGATAGTACGCAAGCTGAAACAACACTCGGGATATTCGACGATATCGTTCTTCCGGACATCTGTGAAAAGTCGCTTTGTTCCGTCAAAGCAAGGCGAAATACGATTCTACTACCTTTGGGGGGTTCATAGTTTTTTGTGTGTAGACATAGATGTTGGAATAAATGCATGTCCAATAATGTTCTAATAAAGACTTAGTTGTTGAAGAGTGTGGGAATGTGAAGAGTCCCACATTGATTAAACACAAAGAGTTGGTGGTGTTTAAATAGAGTTGTATTCATGACAAGTTCAACAAGTGGTTGAGCTAGTGTTATACAATGTGGAGTGTGATGCGGAGGCGAGGTGGCGAGATCATGCCACTTTGTTCTCTCGCAACGCCAACCCCGCCGGTGTTGCCACCGGCGACACTGGCTCCGGCTCGGGATCGGGGGCGTGGGCATAGAGGCGCTAGTGGCGCCTTGTAGACGCACTTGAGGCACTTGAGGCACGTCGCATCGGGGCGAGCGGCTTAGGCTCGGGTCCTCGCGGCGATTCTCGCCTAGCGGTAGGGTGGTTTTCGTCGGAAACTGTCCTTTCAAAAAGGGTCGCTACCTTTAGAAATGACAGTTACTTTTGCCTATAAAACACTCTCCATATTTCGAGTTTAAGAATTACAATCCATATTTCGAGTTTGAGAATTACAATGATATACGATATAGAACTCGAAATACAGAATACCAAAATCTCTCACAACAATTTCCAGAAACTGTTCTTGCCTATTTCGTGCTTCACAAACGTCTTGTGCAGTACGATTTAAGGCTTGTCGTATCCTGCGGTATTCTTGCGTTGTAGACCTCTAGACGTTCTCGGAAGTGCTCGAAATACTATAAGGAAAGCGTGTTCATGCGTGATTCAAGCCCGGAAGTCTTCGATCTCCAATAATTATCCAACAATAGAGCTTTGCTAATGAAGGTGATCACAAAAACTGTAACGACCTTTTTCTATAAACTGTATTTAGCAATAACATCACCATTATTATTTTTTTATTTTTTTTGTAAACGACATCACCATTATTTGAGTGTACTAATCAGAACTGTAGTAAATTGCGAGTTTATAGAATACGTAATATTAGAAATAATTAGAGGATTTTAATAATGTTACTTAACATATTTAATTTTGTTTTGTCATTAAATTATGTTATTTAAATTATTTCATTCTGTTTAGCTCGGTTAGTTATGTTTTTGAGGTTTATTTTAGTATTTAAGAGAGCATAAAAAGAATTAGCCAATAATAAATTTAAAGTTTAATTTCTCTTGGGAGACTGGGCTCGGTGAAGATTTGGAATCGCCCGCGTTTCTAGAACGATTTTAGTTGGCATCAATCTTTCAGTTATTTATAAATAAGCTACACAATCTACCTTGTCATTTAATTCTACCCAAGCCCTGCAATCATCACAATGACAGAAAATCCCATATTAATATAATCTCAAATAAATGCATCAAATGTTGATAATACATGTTAGATCCTGAGTTTTATTGCAGGTTAGATCCTTTACTTTTCTCAATTTTTTCTATAATTCATATAATCGTTGTTTTTTTCATTTGGTATGTTATTTCGCAGTACTGGCACTGGAGGGAGTCATGGTAGTCTTGGACTTATAATAAATTTACAATTTGTAGCAATGGAGGGCCCCATGATAACAAAAAAAAATATTTTTTTATACTTTTTACATTGATTTTTTTTTTACAATTACGATAGGGACCCCAAAATCGGTCTTCGCCTAAGGCTCCGACAAACTCAGGGCCGGCCCTGTTCTTTCGTAGTCTATGTTAACAGGCTGTACTAAGTTTGTATGGAAAAAGATATTTACGGCATAATTACCCATAAAGTAGTATTTTGGGGCGATATAATTCCGTTGTTTGTTTATCATGAGTTACGTACCTAATGTTACGAGAAATGTGTCTCCCACGTACCTAATCTGAACACGAACGAGAACTACAGAGCCACATAAATCGTAGAATCTTAACAAATCATTAGATTCAAAACATTATCTCAAACTTATATTGAACGGGATTGAAAGTTTCCTCTCTTTTTTCTTTATTTGATTCCTCCCTCAATTAGGCACGACTCTGTACTTTATATTATTTATTTGTAAAAACTTTCAGTATTACTTGAATAAAAGTCGGTGATGTCATGTCAGGCTGATAGGATCGTTCCCGGGCAATACCCTCATCGGTCGAAGGATCAATTGTTCTTCTGGTCAACAGAGATGAGGAGGTCAACTACGTCTAGTCTATCATGGCACTAGAGGCAATTTCAGATAATAAAAATAATTAAAAGGGTTAATTGCGGCAATAATGCACAATCTTTTGTCAACAGGGGTTTTAGGTCCCCAACCTTTCAAAGTGTGGGCAAAAATACACAACGTTTGTTGAATGTAAAATCCGTTGGTCCTTCCGTTAGGGATGTTAAATTCTGCTGATGTGGCATCGTTAAACTGCCAAATGGACTAACAACTTGTAATATTAATTACATAACTTAATTAATAAGAATAAATTAAATCAGATTTTAATTTTGATTCAAAAAACAAATTAATACTTTAAATTAAATAAATAATTTTTACTCCTCCCTAAAAATCTAACAGACTCTTCGTCGAACATGACAATTTTTTTGAAAAACGACGGATTATTAAACACGACTAAAATTTGCAAAGTTTACATAACGACAGTTTATTAGAAACGACTAAATTTTTGGAAAAACGATCGATTATTAAAAACAATTGTAATTTAAAAAACGACATAGTAAAGATGTGAATAATATTGAAGCACGAGTTTAAAAAATAAGAACTACGCGTTAAATCAGTATTGCTCGTTAATTTAAAGTTTTAATTTAATTTTTGAATCATAATTAAAATATGATTTAATTTATTCTTATTAATTAGGTTATGTAATTAATATTACAAGTTGACAGTCCATTTGGCAGTTTAACGATGCCACATCAGCAGAATTTAACATCCCTAACGGAAGGACCAACGGATTTTACATTCAACAAACGTTGTGTATTTTTTTCCCACACTTTGAAAGGTTGGGGACCTAAAACCCCTGTTGACCAAAGGTTGTACATTATTGCCGCAATTAACCCTAATTAAAAATAGGTATTCTGAAATCTGAATAATGTTAATTCTTGAATTTTGATACACGATCTATGTCAATCAATCTGATGGAGGGTGCTTATCGAATTAAAAAATTATGAAATCCCATTACTACCATTGACAAAGAAAAAAAAGAAAAATTAAAGGGTAAACTACGACTAAAATACCCAATGTTTCATTTTGTTTTAATTATATACCTAAACTTTTTTTTGGTGGCTATAATACCCAATGTTTATTCCGTTAACGCGAAACAGACCCGCCGTCCATTCCTCGTTCTCACCGTTAATGCTCCCTACGTGGCACCCACGTCGATGCCACTTGTCATTTTTATTCTCCCACGCCAACCCTTCCCTTGTTAAAATCGAAATAAAATAATTAAAACAAATTTAAAATAAATAAACAAAACAATGGTCGTATACATTTTAGGACTAGAATTTTTTTCACCCAATTTCATCTCCTCTCCTCTGCCTCATGCTCGCTTTCTCTTCCTCTTGCTTTCTCCTCTCTCGCTTCTCTGTTCATTTTCTCTACACATGGCCAGTGAGGGATCTGTCGGGTCGATCCAAAGCCGCCGCGGTTTGGTGTGCGATTGTGGTTTCAGAACAATCCTTCTCAGATCTACGACGGTGGCTAATCCCGGGAGAAGATTTCAACGATGTTGCAGAAGCCAGGTTAGAAGTTCAATGTATAAACATATGGAAAAGGGAAGCAGTTAATAAAATAATTTATATTTGTCAACATTAAAGAAACAAGGAATAAACAATTTGTATGTCTTAATGAACATATTAAGAATAGACAATCTGTATAAAACACAATCTATATTAAAAAAAACTCAGAAATTAACATTAAAAACAAAAAAACAAAAAACACAGATTTCAACTTAAATAAACATTAAAAAACACAATTTATATTGTTAATAAACAATATGTATGTCTTACCAATCTTTGTGTCTTACCAATAGTCAACCCAAAAATTAATATATATCGATATATAACAGAATAGGTTAAAGTGTTTGAAACTGTAACAAAATTTCCGTGGTCAAAATATGTGCATTAAATAAACAAAACCGTGTGGACTCAAAAATTGTGCAGACAAACTAGGGACAATCAACAAAGTCTGCTTTGGTCCATCTTTGACTGTTTCATGACTTTATGACCAAAAAGACAAAGAATATTGTATTCAATACCAGTAGATTCTAAAAGGATATACTATGACTGTTTAAAATAAGCTTTAAACACTCAAACCAACACAGTTCAACAAACTTACATATCCTCATATTTTCCCTCAAAAAAGCGAAACCGACATATCCCTAAACCAAAACTGAAACTCAGAGCAGCGGGAGAAAGTTTGCTTGTTCAAAAAAATCGAAGCTTTATAACCTTACCATATTCAGGTGTTTTGGGGTTGATCTTTGGGTCTCTCCACAGTGGAGGAGGATGACCGCCGCCGCCAGACTCCATCGAAGCCAACAAACTTACCATATTCGTCGAATGCTGGAAAGTCGCAGGCTAGGGTTTGAGAAAGGGAGTTGATTTGTTTCTGGGTGTCGAACAATTTTTTTTTCTTGGTCGAATGAATTTGGTATTAATTTTGGGGTTTGTTTTATTATTAATTTTTTTTTCTTTTAATTGATTTATTTGAAATTTGATTTATTGCCAATTAATCTCAGCCCTAGATCTGATATTACGTAATTTATTTTTTTTTTTTTTTTTTTATTATTTTGACAAGTGGCATCGACGTGGCCCGTGGGTGCCACGTAGGGAGCATTAACGGTGAGAACGAGGAATGGACGGTGGGTCTGTTTCGCGTTAACGGAATAAACATTGGGTATTATAGCCACCAAAAAAAAGTTTGGGTATATAATTAAAACAAAATGAAACATTGGGTATTTTAGCCGTAGTTTACCCTGTAAAGGAATGGTTATTTCCCAAGTATACCATGAAATATTGTAAGCAAATATTTGAGATATGCAATGCATACAAGATTTAATTCAAAGCCAACTAATTATATACAAAGCCAAAGTATACCATGAAATATTGTAAGTAAATATTTGAGATATGCAATGCATAAAAGATTTAATTCAAAGCCAACTAAGTATATACAAAGCCAAACTAAACCCCTAACCTATATATATATATATATATATATATATAAAAAGGAGAGTTTTCCAAACATGATTTGGCACTACCACAAACAAGAAAAAGAGAATCCCTATTTTTCACACTTTTTAATTTTTTTTAATCACAATATCATTCATTTAATGTCTCATTCAATTGTGTATTTATTTCCACTTAAGTGCATGCAAGTTAAATATATATGTATATATGTATTTTTTTTCATGTCAATGCAATTTGTATAAAAAGTAGCTTTTAAAAGTCATACAATTTGTTTAATATATATATATATATATATATATATATATCTAATGTATGCTCATTTCTTAATTTTCACAATTTTAAATTTCAGTTTCAAAATTATAATCATCTCATTCAATTGTTTTATTATTTTACAAATATATACCTAACGTAAGCTCATTTCTTAATAGTTCACCGTTATATAAACTCGATTGGTATTGATAAAAGATATAAGATATACCGACAAATTATAAATGCTAAACTATAATTTGCTATTCTCTTATTAATATGTAATAGATTATGTTTATAATTTGTGACATTTTATTTTTGAGTGTTTTTTATCTTTATTTTTTTATTATTTTTTGTACTTTTTTTAATATTATATACTATTTTTAATTTTTAATTAAAAACATGTTATTCTAACATATAAATGTAATATATTCCTAATTGCAAGACTTTAAAATTGCAAGTCCTTTCTTTTTCCATGCTAAATGCAACGCTTTTTTTTTTTTTGTTCAATAATATATATGTTTATTCTTCATTAATGGCACTTCAATTCATATTATTTGTATCTAAAAAGAAATTTTGTAACCATCCACTTTATACATTGGACTCTTGCTATCCCAATTGTTATTTTCATATTAATTAAAATCAAGTAATTGTTGTAACTCTTTATGCTCTTCCCGTGTCTTTATATACTACTATTGTTCATCCTCAAGATAAAATTTGGGTCGTCATTTGTTCGTTGTTTTTTATAGTTAGTGTCATTCATTATAGAATCTTAAGAAGCATGGAGTTCATCGAGGTATTTTTTTTTTCAATGTGTTATATATATATTGTACTACTATTGTTCATTTAAATCTGGGTCGCGTCATTTGTTCTTTGTTTTTTATAGTTAGTTTCCGTCATCATGGAATCCTAAGAAGCATGAAGTTCATCGAGGTATGTTTTATCAATGTGTGTTATATTTTTATTTTTTTTGTTAAAATTTATTTCTATATTACTCTTTAATATTATTTCGTTTGTTTTTAATATTAGGGTAGTATTTTGTAGAAATGTCAATTAAACTATGAATTTATAACAAATGATTATAAATATATATAGCAAGAAATTAAAAAAAAATTATTATTATGCTTAAATGATTATAGTTAAGAATTTATTTGTTCATGTATTCATGTTAGTTTTTTCAAAACTATGTATAGAGATTGTGCTTTCTCTTTTTTTCTTCTTCTTAAATTTGTGATTTTCTCACGTTCTTTTTCTCTCTCTTTCATATGTTGTTTGCCAAATTTGTATTCATGTTGGGAAGGTATCCTATAAAAAAGAAGGTATCCAAATATATATTTATTGTTTAACGAATTATTGCAAGATATAGGCGCTAATTCTTTGTCGTAATCATATTTAAATGTCAAGTGAAACACAATATATATATAATATATATATATATATATATATATATATATAAAGGAGAATTTACAAATGTTACATGGAACAATCTAAATCAAGGAATACATGTTTTAGGTTTTTATAGAATTTGAATTTATTTTTAATCTGTATTACGCCATGCATTAAAAATTGATAAATTGCAAAAGTACATCCATAGTAAATGTTTACGCATTTTTTATAATCAGAAAATATAACATTGACTTAGACTCCCAGTTTGAAAAAAGAACAACATTAGTATTTAGAGTTTTAGACTCTTTGAATTTTCTATATAAGAGAACAACTATGTATTCATTTAGATTTATTATTAGTAATTTATAGATACATTATTGATAGTAAGTTTGTTACTCGACTTTATTCGGTGAGACCTTTTGAATTCTTTATGTAATTACAGAGGTTCAATTGATAAGTTTTATGGACTGGAAAAAAAAAAAAAAAAAAAAAACCCAATAGACTCTACAGGAGGTATATAAATAATAACAAAGCTCATGACTTTATTTTTAGTCTTTTAACTTGGATATGGATAAAGTTTTTGAAGTATGAACATAATTTTCATTAACCAAATGGCATGTTTTTACTTTTAAGATCAAAAGTAAATACTACTTTGAAGATTATACTTGGATTAACATGGAGATGAATGAAGTTTTAGGGATTAAGATTTTTCATTGATGACAAAGTATTTTTTTTATCACTATTTATCAAATATATTTAGTTAACTTTTACATTATTCGTACTTTTTTCCCTTCATGTTTATTGAGACTTCAAGAACAATTAATACGGAAAAAAATGTGATGTGAGCTTTTTTATTGTTGTTCTTTGAACTTTATATTTATGGGGAGTCTCATAACATAAAGACTCTTTATTTTATTTTTTAACTTTTATTTCTGTTGTACTCTTTTTTTTTCTTTTGTAAATTTTGTTCCTTTAGAATAGAGATTTTCGAAAGAAATTTATCGGAAAAGTGCGATGTGAATTTTCTATAGTTGTAATTTTTTTGAATGATATACTTTGCTATGAAATGTCAGAGTAGAAAAGTGTGATGTATCTTTTTTGTTAATTACGATATAATTTGAGAAAAGAAAAAAAGTTTGAATTATTATTTTTCTTCAGAAATTATGTTTTTGAAGTAAAAGACCACATTTACAACCTATTAATGTTATTGTTTATTATTATTTTAAAAAAATTCTAATCACCTTTCTCCATTATTTCTCAATCTAAAAAAACTAACATAGCACTTTTTAAGATTTCTCACGAAATCGTGATTTATGTGGATGGCAGGATTATTATAAACTATAGTTATAAATGTCTGATTATGAAATTTTCTATCATACAAACTTGCAATATTGTTGTATGTTTGTAGATTTTTTTAAACTATTTTTCTATTATGATATACAAATTTTGAATATGTATATAAAATTATTTTTCTATTAGCTAATCAAATTATGTAGTATTGGTATTTTTACTTAATAAATAGAGCAAGTCCATTAAACTACGGTATGTAGTTCATGTTAAGTCAATTTCTGACCTTTTATGCGTAGTATTTTCTGAGGTGCATAGCATTCCAGCTCCGAAGGACTCTCGATCCGTCCGGGGTTGCCAGTTTGTATACACTTGGTTTTACTACTTCGGTAACGATATAGGGTCCTTCCCAGTTAGCCCCCAATTTACCGGCACTGGGCTCGGCCGTGTTCTGGAAGACCCGTCTGAGGACCAATTCCTCGGAGGTGAATCTGCGATGCTTAACTTTAGAACTGTAATACCTAGCTACCGAGTTTTGGTGGTTAGTGATTCGAATTAAGGCTTGTTCGCGTCGTTCATCTGCGTGGTCAAGTTGGTCTAATCTCATTTCGTCGTTAATCTCTGCGTTGTCGGGAGCGTACTCCCTCCTGAGACTGGGGGCCTCGATCTCGGCTGGTATGACTGCTTCGCTGCCGTATACCATTGAGAAATGGGTTTCTCCCGTAGCTCTCCGCGGGGTGGTCCTGTACGACCATAGAACGCCTATGAGCTCATCGGCCCATTGACCTTTTTTGGTGTCAAGTCTTTTCTTGATACCATTCACGATGGTCCGGTTAGAGACTTCCGCCTGACCGTTTCCTTGTGGATATCTAGGGGTGGATGTGTTTAGGGAAATATTCCAGTTATAGCAGAAATTATGGAACCTGTTTGACACGAATTGGGGTCCGTTGTCGGCAATGATTTCCTTGGGCAATCCGAAACGACTTATGATGTTTTTCCACACATAGTGCTCCACATTCGAGTCTTTGATGTTGGCGTAGGATTCGGCTTCCACCCATTTCGAGAAATAGTCTGTCACAACCAGTAGGAATTTTTTTCCCGGCTGGTGCCAGGGGAAAGGGTTCTATTATATCCATGGACCATTTCATGAATGGGTATGGTACCGAGACTGACGACAACTTCTCTGCCGGAAAATGTATGGCCCGGCGAATGACGCTGACATTTGTCGCATCGTCTGGCGTGAGTTTCTGCGTCGGCTAACATGGTTGGCCAAAAGAAACCCTGCCGCTTCGCTTTGTTAGAAAACGATCTCCCGCCGGAATGGTTTCCGCATTCTCCGTCGTGGATCTGCAGTACGACTTTGGCTTCGGCCTTTCCTAAGCATCTTAGGTAGGGTCCGGAGTAACTTCGTTTGTACAATTTTCCGTTTATTAAGCAGAACCTAGCACTTTGAATGCGGAGTTTCCGGGCCTTCTGCTTATCCTGGGGTTTTTCTCCCGTTAGGATATAATTCAGGATGGGAGTTCTCCAGTCTTCCATGCCTATTCGGATATTGTGGACGTGTAGACTTACACTAGGTTCGTCTATCACTTCCACGGGAATTATCCTCTTTGCCGCGGGGTCCGAAGTGGATGCTAGTCCGGCCAGAGCATCAACCGAAGAATTTTCACTTTGCGGTATCTGAACCACCTCGACTTTGTCGAATTGAGAGATCAGGTCCTTGACCATCACGAGGTATTTTTCCATGTGATCGTCCCTGGTGGTATACTCGCCACTGATTTGGCTGGTGACAAGTTTAGAGTCCGAATGGGCCCTAACTTTACTGGCCCCAACTGCCTTGGCCAGTTTTAACCCTGCTATCAGTGACTCGTACTCCGTCTCCTTATTAGTGGCATAAATCTTAGCCTAAAATACTGTTCCAAAACCTCTCCGGTTGGGGAAATCAAGCGTATTCCTATTCTGGATCCACCCTTATTTGACGCCCCATCCACTTCGATACGCCATTCTTCGTTCCCTTTCTCCCCCGTTGGATCATCCGTTGGGAGTTTGATCAGGAAGTCAGCTAGCACCTGGGATTTAGCGCATGTTCGAATTTTATATTCGATGTCGAACTCGCTTAGCTCGACAGCCCACTTTGTCAGTCGTCCTAACTGATTTAGGCTATGGAGGATTACCCTTAAGGGTTGAGTCGTCATTACCAAGATGGTATGAGACTTGAAGTATGGCCGGAGTTTCCGTGCTGAGGTTATCATAGCCAAAGCTAGTTTTTCCATGGCGGGATACCTTGTTTATGCGTCCTCCAGCGATTTGCTAACGTAAAAAATTAGTCTTTGTTCGCCTCTATCTTCTCGAACGATCACGCCGCTGACGGCCGAGAGGGATACCGATAGGTATAGCAGCAAGGATTCTCCCGTAATCGGACGGGACAGTACCGGTGGCGTTGACATGTACATTTTGAGGTCTTGGAATGCTTTTTCGCATTCTTTGGCCCATTCGAATTTTTTGTTGCCCCTCAGGATCTTGTAGAAGGGCAGACATTTGTTCGTAGACCTTAAGATGAACCGATTGAGGGTCGCTATCCTTCCGGTCAGTCTCTGCGTTTCCCGAACAGTCCTCGGGGAGGGCATGTTTAGGATAGCTTTGATTTGATCCGGGTTGGCCTCTATTCCTCGTTGGGTTACCAAGTAACCGAGGAACTTTCCGGATGTTACTCCGAAAGTGCATTTAGCGGGGTTGAGCTTCATTTGATACTTTCTGAGTATCGCGAAGCATTCTTCCAGGTGAGACACGTAGTCTGTGGCCTTGGTGGATTTTATAAGCATATCGTCGATATAGACTTCCATTGTTTTACCGAGTTGTTCGGCAAACATTTGGTTGACCAACCATTGATATGTTGCTCCCGCAGGTTGCCTCTACTAAGCGGTCGATATGAGGCATAGGGAAGTTGTCCTTGGGACATGCCTTGTTCAGGTCGGTGAAGTCGATGCAGACTCTTGCCTTCCCGTTCTTTTTCTTAACTACCACTGTGTTAGCTAACTAATCTGGGTATTTTACCTCCGTGATGGAGCCGGTCTTTAGCATCTTCTCGACCTCATCATTTACCGCCTGGGCCCGGTCAGGTCCCAATTTTCTCCTTTTTTGCTTCACCGGCTTATGGCTCGGGTCCATGTTGGGGCGATGGGCGGTTATGCTCGGGTCGATTCATTGTCCAGGTTGACCCCGATTCCTACTTTATGATCGGGATTCTGCGGGTCGATTTGGACCTGGTGCGTCATTTCCAAATCTGGGCCTTCGTTGTCGTTGACCCTCTTTTGGGCTGGATCTTTTTCCTCCACCGACATTAATTGTTATTGGTCGGTTTTTGGTGCTTTTGACTCGTTTGAGGCGTGTGTGACATCCGAAACGACGTCATGTAGCAGATCCGGGCCTGCTTTTGGTTGCCCTTCACTTCTACGATCTTCCCATCCTCTCTTGGGAAACAGATGGTTTGATGGTAGGTAGATGGCACGGCTTTCATCAAATGAATCCACGGTCTCCCGAGGATCATGTTGTAGGCCGTGGGGCAATCTAGCACCAGGAAGTTTTTTATCTTGCCTACTCCAAAGGCGACGATTGACAGTCTGACTGTCCCCAAGGTATCAACCGTTTCACCATTGAAACCGGTCAGAGGGATGTTCCCCCTATTGATTTCCGTGTCATCGATTCCCATTTTGCGTAAGCATGACAGGAAGATGACGTCTACCGAGCTACCATTGTCGACTAGAATTCTTTCGATCGCATAGCTGGAGACTAGAAGGGTGATGACAAGAGCGTCATCGTGAGGCCCGACCAGAGTCGAGGCTGTTGGGAATTTGATCTGGCTATTATACCATTTGTTGGAAATTGGATCTGGCTATTATGCCAATTTTCCTTAGAAAATAACGAAATAGCTTTGATTGCAAATTCATTAAAAATTACGTTTAACGTCCCGTCCAAATTACCTCGAATATTCCGCTCTCATCAGTCCGTCCGAGTTACTTTTAAAATTAATTTTAAGTCAGAATAGTTACTCCGTAACAACGCACTGACATCGATTAATTTGGATAAAGCAATCGGGTAAATAATTGGCAATTTAATTATCAGAATTAATTTCATAACAAAATTATTAAATCTAATTGTCTATGAAAAATAAATAAATACAATAAAAGAAATTTTGCATTTATTGACCCAATGCATAAGGCCGTACCTCATTGACGACTTCCGTCTGCGCGTTCTGACTTTGGCAGGGCTCCGCCGGTGCTAGGGAAACTCCCGTAATCTTCCGGGATATTCTCCTGGAATCCTCGTACCGAAGCGTGGGCTTCGATGACAGGACTCTGACAAATATTTAACTGATGGTTCTTTTGAAGCTACCGGAGAAAAGATCTCACAAAGCCGAACCAGGGGGAGAGAGAAGAGCCAATTTCCGCATCCCCTAATAAAGGGTCACGAAATTTTGAGCTCTGAGGTGTGTAGAAAAGTGTGGAATGAGCTCCCTATTTATAGAGTTCAGTTCCAACCATCTGTGAGAAATTTTCTCCATCCGGATCATCTGATTGGTCGAAAACCCATGGCTCAGATTAATCCTAGGATTTTTTCGAATTTTAAATAATAAAATAAATCTAATCTAACAGTCCAGATTAAATCTAGATTGATCCAATGGATTAGATTTGCTGAGAGATTTTCTCAACCACCAAACTTGGTCACCAAGTTTATATTATTTATCAATTTCGAAATTCCCTTTTAAATAAATAAAATATTAATTTCCAATCCAATGGTCAAGATTAAATCTTAAACTGATCAAATGAATTAAATTAATTTAAGGGTTTTTCTCAAATACCTAAACAATAGGTACTTATGCTGCAAATATGCAAAATTTGTATAACAGATTCACGCGTACAAGTTCTCTCGCACGCAGTCCCATGCAGCTCCTTTGACTTTTCTTCTTTATATATATATATATTATTAATATATAAAAAAATATTCGAATCTGTGTGCCAATTTCACATATTTTTGGTCACGTACAAACGTTGCGTGCAACCTTTCATATATATTAATATATAATATAAATCTATTAATTATTAATAATCCGGAATAAATTTTATTAATAATTAAATCTAATTAATTAAATTATATTATAATTTATGATCTCTCATATCACACATTAAAATGTCGTGGGACAAACCCACCATTTTATTTGTGACACGTGATTTAATTAATGCAACCTGAAACTTTAGGTTAAACTCATTAAATCTATAAATCACAAACCGTCAGTCGGATTGACTCGGTTCCAAAAGATAAATTGCACAGAATTAAATTTTCTACAACTTTCTAGTTGATGACAAAATTCAATTCATTCATATTTTGACAGTTAAATTTCTGGTACCAAACTTTGGTACTTTTGCCGCGGTAAAGCTATCTGAAATCTGACACAGACTTCAGTTTTATAAATCCTATCAAATGATTAAACAAACGTATATTTAATCACGTACGTATCATCCGTTCCGGAGCTATCCTGGGGACCATGGACTCATATCACTAAAGCTCGAACGAACTGCTAGAAGTTCGTTAACCTCGGCGTAGTTCCACTATAAACCCGAGGCTGCACTCTTTAGTGATACAATATATATTATCCCATTTTATAACAAGGTGTCCATTGATACAATCAAATTCGGGTTATTGATCTTTCACTTGATGATCCACACATGAGCAGGCGGTATTACCGTATTGCCCATCAATGCATTTTCATCCTTAACTCAGTCGGTAATATTGTGAGCGACCCACTTAAGATTACGAGTCATAAGCTGGCCATGGGTCTTTCTCACTTCTCACCATCGACAATTAAGGGAATCATCTTGACTCTGAAGAGAGCTGTGTGATGCCCATATCTACTATCAAGCTACCTTTACTACTGACTATCATGTTCCCAATATAATAGTGTTGGGAACAGCGGTAATATTTTGTGTTCTTTAACGGTTAAATCAAAGAACAATCAAGCCAGCAGCTTAGACTCAAGATCACTCAAGACTTAGATCGAATATCCATTTGATCATCTACTAGTGACTCAACTCTAAGTTATCAGTGACGGTCTTATATGATAACTTCCGGAGTTTAAGTCAGGTTCAGTCCAGTATGAAGACATTTCATACTTAATGCACTTCTAGTGAGTGTGACACACACTTAATCCAGAATAGGATTATATCAGTTAGTCACATTAATGACCTTATCTGATTAATGGGCTCCCACCCAGTTAATCAGGTCACGGACATTTTAAGTTCATTTATTATGATTATCAATTCTTCCTCACATTGACTCGGGTGTGATGATAATAACATAATTGCATTCCATTATGAACTATGGATCAAACATTCTATTTTATTCTACCAGAAACTATAATAAGATTAACATAATAAGTATCATCTTTATTCAACGACAAGTCATAATCTTTTACAAATGGGTTAAAACAGCTTGTTTAAGGACACATGTCCAACAGAGGCCTCACTGTCTTTGAAGGAGATCTCGTAGTCGGGTTCCTTCCGTGGGAGAACCACTAGACCGGCCTTCAATCTCCTCTGGTGGGCTTTGATGGAGTTGATCGAGTTCCCGTAGAACTGTGACCCTCCAACTATAGTATAGATTCTCCCGATGGCTTCTTCAGTCACCGGTTCCTCTATATCTTCCGAATCCTGGTCGGTCTGCTTTCCAGCATGAGGACTTTGCCTCGTTTGTTGGGAGGAGTGTTATTGCCTTTGGCCGGGTGCTTTTGCTCGAGTTTGGCACCGCTGCCCTATCCAGCGTTGGGTTGTTGCGCCTGCTCGATGCGTTCACCCTCCGACCTGAAGAAGTCTAACGGGAGATCTCCGAGCTCACCTCTAAGGTACTTATTGGCGAGACGGGCCCGTAGGACCTTACAATTTCTTGTATGGTGACCATACCTCTGGTGGAATTTGCACCAGGCGCTCATGTCTCTGTTATTGGACGCCATGTCACCGGCGCTCATGTACAGTTCTCCTTGCTCGTCGGCTTCGGCTTCTTCCTCGGCCTCTGAGTTCAGATTGTAGACCTGATTTTGGGAGTGTGCTCTTCCCCCGGGTTGGGATATTCCGTGCTGGAAATTCCCGTGCTGGGGATTAGATCTCCTGGTAGGAACGTGGTTCCTAGGACCCTTGAAGGGGGGTGGCTGCCCGTTTCTTGACTGAGGTGGGTGCACCCCGGGCCTTGGTACATTCGGGGACGACCCGAATTTTCTCGTTAGGGCCTCGTGCTCCTCATCGTGCTTGATCCAATTGGATGCACGGTGAATCACGTCCTCTATTGAGGTGTACCGGTTGACCAGTATGTCGGTCTTGAATCTAGAGTCGTACCGCAGCCCGCTGGTCAGGGCGGCTATGGCCGTTTCGTCCGCTAGTCCGTTGATTCGGACCATTTTTGCCTTGAACCTCGTCATGAAGTCCCTGAGAGGCTCGTTTGCCCTTTGCTGCCGAGCGTACAAGTTGGCCACGGTGGTCTCAGTTTCCATAAACATGGAAAAGTGTTTGAGAAAAACCATGGTTAGTTGATCGAAGCTATTGATCGATCTTGGTTCTAACTTGGAGAACCATTCCATTGCTGCCCCTGTGAGGTTTTCAGCAAAATACTTACACCTTCCTGCGTCCATCTCTTGGGCATCTAGGTTAGCCCGTCCCATTGCACTTCGGAACGCCCTTAGGTGTACCTTTGGGTCAGTGGTTCCGTCGTACTTAGGCAGGTGAATTTGCCCGCCATGTCTCAACCGAGTGTCGGTGATAGTTGCTGAGAAAGGAGTTCTCGTCGCTTCCTCGACCAGGCGCTCGATTTCGGGGGTGGCAGACACTGCACGGTGTACTCGAGAGTCCACTTTGGTGAGTCTCTCTCCCATCCGCATCATGGTGCGTTTGAGATCTTCCAGCTCGGAACTGTTTTGGGAAGAAGGCTCAGCTCGAGAATGCTGAGGGTACGAGCCTGCGCGACCGCCCTCTGTACGTTGAGGGTAATCGCCTGTAGGTCCGTGAGGGGTGAAGTAGTTCGGATTCTTCGCCCGAGACGGGCTCGAGATTCGAACTCCTGATGGGTGATTGCGAGATTGCTGGTAGGGTGTGTTCTGCCCGGGATCGGGGCTGATCGGTTTCGAAAGCGGGGATTCGGAACCGGGGGGTGCCATTGCGAGGTGGTGAAGGCAGCGCGCCCGTGGGCGGGTCCCTTAGTTGAGGTGGCGTGCTCGGGCGCGGTCCTCTTGGGAGAGGTGGCAGGTTGGTTCTCTGGGCTCGGGGATTGTTGGGGTTTAGGAAGTCAAAATGGACCGCATTAACCCTCTCGTGAATCCTTTGTCCAAAGGTTTGTCCGGGTTCATTTACAGAGTAGGGCCTCTGTTCGAGTCGAGTCTGGCTGCTCATGAGGAACTCAGTTTGCCTTTTGAGCTCGGCATTTTCAGCAGCCCTTTCTTGGAGCTGGGTCCTTGGAGTCTGCTCTTTGGTACCCTGGTCGGGAGTTACCTCCACCAGAGCATCGGAGGCAGGGTTCTCTTCCGAACTCATCGTTGTGCGAAGTATGACAGAGCTAGCGAGATCAAAGTTTCCAACAGACGGCGCCAAACTGATGATGTGTTTTTGCACACCAACAGTCACGTGAATTGTGAATTGGATTTCGATTTGATATTGCTGAATTTTTGTGGATTATGACCTCCGCGTTGTTAATACTTTAGATGGTGACAAATAGAAACAAAATCAAAAGAATAAAGAAGAGTAGAACACCGAGGTTTTTTAGAGAGGTTCGTCCCAATACGGTAGTTGACTACGTCATCTGTACGTTTATTGCTTTGAAAAGATGATCAACTGAAACCACAAGCCAATTTCTGGTAGATCGAAAGTAAAAGATGAAAACACTCTGAAAATACAAATCTCACAGACTCTTTTTTCTCAGGATGAATGCTTACGTGCGTATGATGGGGCTGTCTTCTTGCTTTTATAGGAATCTGGTTTCTGCCCGTTGGAAATGAACATTGGTGGTGGCTTCGAGTTCGGAGCCTGGCTTGCTATCGAGCTGACACGTGGGCCACGTTCTGAGAGATTTGCGCAGTAGTGGACTTTGACTTGTCGTCGTGGGATTTGAATTTGGATCGTGGCGATCATCCTGGTCGGGCTTTGGAAGTTTGAATTGAGATGGTTGACTTGGTCTGCTCGTGCTTGGATGTTTCGTATGCTTCTGCTCGGATCCCTCTGCGACAATCTCTGCCCGGGACGAGTTTTGGGTTCTTCAGGTCGTTTAATCTGTTTGATGCTTGGATTTCGACCAAGTGTTGGTTTTTGTCTTGAGGTAGGATCTTTGAGCTTTGTTCGGGATTTCTTCATTTGGAAAGCTCTGTTCGGATCTCTTTTGGGCATTTTCTGCTCGTGGTGGGTCTCTTGCCTCGTGGGCCTTTTTGTTCTTTTCGGCCCGAACACAGTTAAGTGTCCATTGGGCCTCTGGGCTTTGTATCTCACAAGCCCATTTGCATAAATATTCAATTATATTCATGACTTAGACTTTAATTAATTTGGACCATTAATTTAATTAATGATCTCATAGTTCGGAACGAATTTGCACATCAACACTTTTAATGATCAATTATATCAATTAAAGACACGTGTCATGTCCACGTTATTATATTATTAAAAACAGATTCAAACCTTCACACTCGACTTCTCCCCGCCCAACGGATTTAGCTCAGAACATGTTCTAATTTTTATCTATTATGAATTATTTACTCTAATCTAGCCTAAATTCAATTCCCGATTCTGCGCAGGAAAGTTGAATTGTTTTATTATTATTATTATTCTTATTATTCTTATTATTATTATTATTATTATTATTATTATTATTATTCATACGTTTAGTAATTTGGATAAAAAATTTATCTTTTTTCTAAATTAGAGTTTGAGGCGATTGAAGTCGGTTTTTAAGATTAAGTTGTTATTTCGTCACATCTCATTCATTCATTCATATATTTTGATCGACTGTTGCTTTTGATTGGGTTTCTTATTTTATTATTCTTAATTGCTTAGCTACGCTAAGATTTCTTCCATGACAACCGAATGGAGCTTCACGGTCGTAGACGCCGCGGGCAAGGCTCCTTCGCGGCGGCGACAACCGAATGGCTCCGTCGCCCTCAAGATTATGTGCCGGCTTGAGTTCTTCCCGACAACGGAGACGGAAAGGAAACCCCTATACGTCATGACCTTTGACAAGAAAATAGTGACGCCGCTGCGAGAGCTCGGAGAGGGCTTCTTCACGCATGAATTGTCCAATATACCATTCGCCGTGCATCTTGAGAACGTGGACACCCACGGCCTTGCTGGATGCGTGCTCAGCCTCGCCACAACGACGGCGGTGCATCTGCGAGTGAGGCTTAAGGCGGTGACGGTGATGCCGTTGGCTGATATCGAGCGCGAGGCCCAACTAGCGCGTACCGTAAGCGTGCTCACGGAGGTGACCCTCAAAGACGTAGGCAAAGAAAAACACTGCGACATCTGCCTCAAAAAGTGGGGCTGTAAGAAGAAGCTTTCGCAGATGTTGTGCACGCATCTCTTTCACTCGCGATGCATCTTCAAGTGGATGAAGACTTCTCCAACCTGTTTAGTGTGTCGCTTCCAGAATCCGCAATTTTAGGGTTAACAAATTTGAATATGCGTTGCTGCGCTTTTAATTTTAAAGTTCAAGTTAGGTTTAAAGTAAGAGTATTAGATTACTCTGTTATCCGATAATGCGAATTCGTGTCTTTGGTCATTAATCTTATATGTACTTTGCTATTGCTATTCTTTTCTTGGGATAAAATGGATACAAAATTTGTCAGGTTGATGTTTAGAGTTTTGGAATTATAGGATTAGAGTCCAATTTATTCATTCAATATTGAGTACCCCGCATATCTCTTATTGTTTGTCGAGCTTAATTTTCTCTGCTAACGGCAAATAGAAAAACATCTTACACTAATTGAACACTCGCTCCATAAATTCCTTCTTTTTACAAGGTTCACCACATAGAAAACCCCGTAATACCAACCACGCTTTTGAAAAAACGGTATAATCAAATCATAAATCTTTCACCACCGAAAAAAAAAGTAAGCGATTGAGCACCAAGAATTCCTTAAAACTTTTTCCATAAAACATCTTGGGATAATACCCTTTGAAACAAAATTGAAACATCTTGCAATATCTAATATATATAAGCAATCCAAACAATCAAACATATCGAATAAAACTTTAAATTTTCAAACTAATTCGTACTGCAGTGAGGTTGAACTCACCTGAAACGCCATGATCGTCTTACTAGCGACTCTGACTAAGGCACCTCTACGAGCGACGTTCCTAGATAATAGATAACCAACTATGAATTAGAACCTGGTCACTCATAAAAATCCTAAGACTTGGCTTTACGACTAAAACGAGATTTGTGCTTGTATTTATAAAAAATGACTTTTTAGGTATTTTTTTTATATAATAAAATCGGTAAGGAACTGGAAAAAGCGTTCTCAACAAACTTCAATTATTTTTCGAAAACGAAGAACTTTCGTGTTTTGGAAATTTTCAAAAGAGAACTGTAACTATGAGATATATCGATTTTTTCTGTTCGGCCAGATTCTTATAACACGATTTCGGGCTAGATCCCGAACAAATTTCAAATTTCTTAAAACACAAAACATTCTATAATTTGGATTCTCTATAAAACCTATCTCTACATAAAATCTCTAATTCGGACTCTATGAATTTTAAAAATAAAAACGAAAATCTGATCTGCAGAATTTTATCGTTTTCCCAGAAAATTTAAAAATTGAAAATACGATTTCGAGCGATTTAGAGCTCCAAAAATTCTGAAATTAAATTCTATGAACCTAATCGGAGTTGTGGTTAAAATTTCAGCCAAAACCGCTGCGTGGTTTTGGAGATAAAAATTCGACAAAATTCTGCCATTTGGGATTACGAAAATAAAATTGGATTTAATAAGATAAGCAAACTCATACCTTGATTATGGAAGAAGAAGAAGAAAAAAATTTCTGGCTGATGAGATTAAAAACTCAATGATTTTTTCTTTCTTTCTCTCTAGAGAGATTTCAAATTTTGAGAGAGAATAAAGGTATGGAGAGAATAAAAGAATATGGTGAAACCCTAGCCTAATTGGGTTTAAATATAACCCTAATAATAATTTTCGCAACTAATTAAATAGCATAAAAAATATTATTTTTTTATTAAAATATCAAAGATATTTTATATTATCTTATATAAAAATCCTAAATTAATTAGAAATAAAAATAGAATAAATACTTATCTATATTCTATTTGAGGGCTCTAAAAATACGGGATCTCACAAAAATAATCGCCTAGGGCCCCTGAATACCCAGGGCTGACCCTGGGTAGTTGATGAATCTATAAGCTTCGAGATCGCCATGGCTGTAGTAGACGCCAACGTACGTCGCGGAAGGAGACGTGAAGACCTGGCTCTGATCCTCAAGGATCGAGTTCGCCTGGGCCACCGCCATGGAGAAGTCGCCGGAGGCCTGAGACCTCGAGTGCGTCTTCAAAAGAAGCCCGTCGCCGCCGCCGAAGGATCGCTCGAGCGGGTTGCAACACGATCGCATCATCGCCGGAATCCGCACGCCGTTGGTTCACCGATCGTCGTGTGCGGTGGCTTTTTGCACTCTCTTCGTGTTCTTCTTCGTGTGTTTGTGTTTAAAGAAAATTTAGAGAGAAAGCGTATTTTTAGAGAGAAATTTGGAAAATCAGAGTGAATTGGGAGATGTTTCGTGACACTGAATACTTGACACTGAACCGTATTCCTAGAGTGAATTATGATCATCGATCGATCTTAATTTATTTCCTTTAATTTCTTTCATTCAATTCAAATTCAAATTTATTTTCTTGATTTCTTTAACAACATATATGTATTCGTAACTACAGTTAAGTAAAAGTTTAAAAAATACATTTATATTTAAGTATATTGATAATTACAATTGTAATTTAGAATTTACAGTTATAATTTAGTATTTAAAATTACGATTCTATAAATACAATTATCGAATTGCAGTTTTGCATTTACAATTACAGTTTGGTAATTACAAATTCGTATATAGTTGCAAAATCATATAAATAATTACAAAATTTTCTGCGACAAAATTTAACTGATTTCGTTTATATAATTACAGTTTCATAATTATAGAATTATTTTGAATTTTCTCGAAAAACAAACCAAATAAAAAAATGACAGATATTACGAAGAAAAAAAACGCAAAATCCTTAGATTTATAAGTAATTATAATTGATATTTAAATACCAAATAAAAATGTCAAACGTAAAAAAACTAATAAAGAATATATTAGTCCACAATTCAATTATTTAATAATTGGAATTACTATAAATAAGTTTAAGTATTTTGTTAAACAAAATTTGATTTGATTGATTAGCCCTAAAATATATACCATATACTTGTTATCTTTTAGCTCAAAGGTTCTAACTGTACACGTATGTCATATAAATTATAAAGAACAGTGAATGCAATATATATATATATATATATATATATATATATGGAAATTAATTAATTTAATCTTTTGTTAAGTTTTGATACCAACCAGGTGGCCTATAAATATAATTGGCGCCACACACGTATATAACTACGCGTACACTCATCTAAGCAACTGCCATAACTGGTAATTACAAGTAAACCCCTAGATTAGAGGTTAATTTACCAATTTCATACATTAATTCAACGCTAATTATTAATTAAGTGGTATATATTCGATTATTGTACCCTGAGAACTGATCAGTGACGATATTTAGGGCTTATAATTAAGGAAGCTACATATCAAAGACAAGTGTTAGTGTTGAAGTAGTGGTCGGTCGGAAGATCGTGGTCGGCTTTCTCGACGCCCCTCAGCCAGTAAGTCCGGTCGAAAGTGGCGGAGTTTGCAGGGACGTCGTCGACCACGTGCTCGTGCCCTTTCGGCAGGTATATCCCCGTCCGCGGATCTGGAGCCCAATACGACGACGTGTCTGAACTTATTTCCTTATCGCTCTCGTCACCTTCGCGCGAAACCCTAGCTTCTTCTGCCAAATCCAAAACCCTAAGATTGCTGATTTACATATAATTTATAAATTTATAAAATATTTAAATAAAAACGTATAAAGCTATAATTTTTTTATATATAATATAAACTAATTGATGTAATTGATAACTTTTAATTATCAATTATATCAATTAGAGACACATGTCCAATTCCCAATTCGGCGCAGGAAAGTTGAACTGGGTTTATTTTTTTATTTTTTTTTATTCATACGTTAAGTTTGTTTATTTGGATATTATCTTTAAGATTAAGTTGATATTTCGTCACATCTCATTAATTCATATATTTTGATCGAGTGTTTGCTTTCGATTTATATGATAATCGACTGTTGCTTTCGATTGGGTTTCTTATTTTATTATTCTTAATTGCTTAGCTACGCTGAGATTTCTTCCATGACAACCGAATGGAGCTTCACGGTCGTAGAAGCCGCGGGCAAGGCTCCTTCGCGGCGGCGACAACCGAATGGCTCCGTCACCCTCAAGATTATGTTCCGGCTTGAGTTCTTCCCGACAACAGAGACAGAACGGGAACCCCAATTCGTCGTTTCCTTTGGCAAGAAAATCGTGACGCCGCTGCGAGAGCTCGGAGAGGGATTCTTCAGGCACCAATTGCCCACTATACCCTTCACAGTGCATCTTGAGAATGTGGACACCCACGGCCTCGCTGGGCGCGTGCTCAGCCTCGCCACGACGACGACGATGCCTCTGCGAGTGAGCCTCAAGGCGGTGACGGTGATGCCGTTGGCCGATATCGAGCGCGAGGCCCAACTAGCGCTTACCCTGGGCATGATGACGGAGGTGACACTCAAAGACGTAGGCAAAGAAAAACACTGCGGCATCTGCCTCAAAAAGTGGGGCCGTAAGAAGAAGCTTTTGCAGATGGTGTGCACGCATCTCTTTCACTCGCGATGCATATTCAAGTGGATGAAGATTTCTCGGACCTGTCCATTGTGTCGCTACCATGTGCCGCTTTTTTAGGGTAAACAAATTTGAATTCGTGTTGCCTCGCTTTTAAGTTTAAAGTTCAAGTTAGGTTTAAAGTAAGAGTATTAGATTACTCGGCTATCTGATTTTATATTTTTCGATTTTTGAATGCGAATTCGTGTCTTTGCTATTGCTAGTCTTTTGGGTTGAAAGGGATACACAATTTGTTATGTTAGTTGTTTAGAGTTTTGGAATTATAGGATTAGAGTCTAATTTATTCAATATTGAATACACCGCCCGCATATCTCCTATTATTTGTCGAGCTTAATTTTCTCTCCTAACGACAAATAGAAAAACATCTTGCACTAATTGAACACTCGCTCCATAAATTTCTCCTTTTTCCAAGGTTCGCCACATAGAAAACCCCGCAATACCAACCACGCTTTTGCAAAAACGGTATAATTGAATAATAAATCCTTCACCATAGAAATAAAAGAAGAGAGAAAATGTGTAAGCGATTGAGCGCCAATAATTCCTTAAAACTTTTTCCGTAAAACATCTTGGGATAATACCCTTTGAAACATGTACATTGGTGGAGCTTGAAAGTTGAAACTGAATAATAAATATACTTGAAATAGAGCCTTCAAGCAGTTAACATAATATTATAAGGAAGTGTACACACGTTGGTGTTATAAATTAGATTGCTCCATTATGTGTGTTTTGTGTCGGTCAAGAGTTAATCTGACTTAAGTGGGATCAACTGACAAATTATCAAAGATAATAAGAGTAGAGAGATTATTTTTCAGCCAAAATTTTATTTTATCGTCAATTTAAAGCTAACAAACTCATAAGCAATTCTCTACTAAAGATTTGTTGATTTTTGAAACATCATTTTTAGTCTTCTTGACCTGTAAACATCATTTTAAAACTCATGACTTACATTCTAGACCTGTAAACAAAACCAAAAAACATTTTATACTCCTTCTTCGGAATCAGGAAACGAGGACCGGCTTAAGCAGATGTGCCAAACCATGGTCTGTGTCCTTTCTCGAGTAGCACATATGTCGAAGGATTCAGTCATAAGATAATAATTAAGAAAGAAGAACCACATGGTTCTTCAAGCTTAACTTATCAATCAGAGAGATTTACATAATTTTGTAGATTGGGGGAAGTGATGTCTAGGTGGAAGCCACTCACTTCTTGCAGACCGTAAAAGGTCTGTGGCCAACACTGTAGAATCCTTAAGAGTCACACCGAACTCGCTAGAGGAAACGGAGTATGATAACGAATTTACAACGAAAAAGGGTTTTTGTTGTAACCTTAAAGAACCAGACATAGGTAATTAAGAAAGATGTACAGAAATTGCATCTTTGTAATTATTGTATGTGCAGGATGTGCACGGGAGATATCCAATTCCGGTACGTTCGTGCAAGTGGGAGATTGTAGGTTATGCCCGAACCGGAAATTATATCCATCGGGTACTCGAGTAATGACCCGAGGCCATAACCGACTCAACGGGCCCAATTGGACCCGAGTATTAATTATGATAGAATGAATTAATTAGATTAATTAATTAAAAGAGTAATGGGCCTTTTAATTGAAAACCCCCATTAGGTTAAATACAAGGTATTATAAATACTTATTTAACTCATAATTAAAACCTAATCCTAAAACACAAGCCAGAGAGAAAATTCGAGCTCCCCCTCCATTGGAACTCGAGTTGTTCTCCCGGTTCTTCATTGGTTAGTGATCTAAGTACCGACAAGGATCTAACCTATCCTCCGAGGTACTTTCCGGTCATTAGACGTTCCCGCAGTGACGTGGTGGACGACGTAGAAGCACAACAATTGGCGTGCTATATCCCGGAGCCAGAGAAGGAATCGGCCAAGCCCTTAATTCGGCAAAAGTCTGCGTTTTTGGTACTGTTAGCATAAGTACCAAAGTTCGGTAATGTTCCTGAAACGATCTCTTAATTTTTGAATTTATTCTAGATCTATATTGTTCGATGATATCCCGTGATTTCCGCCTCGAAAAACCCAACATTAATAATGTATTTCTGTTTATATAGAATTTTGGTAGTACACGACGATGATCACTAATGCGCAACACACATAGAATTGACTTAAACGACGTTATTTTTTTGCTGATTTATCGGTAATGTTGTCGTTTTTTTTTTCTTTCTAATCACCATGATGTTATCCTTGAAATCTGAACCGACAATAGAATGATGGTGTTATAATTTATGATAATGGTATGGAATTATGTCTTTACCATTTTTTTATTGAAATGATTTATTTTATTTTTTAAATCTGCTAAAACACACTTTTAAATGTTTATAAGTAATTTATAGCTTGTATAGTTTTTTATTAGAAGGCAAAGTTACACTGCTCCGCGACCAATGACCATCGTTCTTGCCTCTTATATTCTCTTCATCTGTGTAGTAGTGCCTTACCCACAAAAAAAATAATTTCAGATAATTATTAAAAAAATTCAGATAAAAAAATTCTCAAGCATTTTTTCATTTATAATTATTAATAATTCTCAAGCATTTTTTTCGTTTATAATTATTAATAATTTCAGATATTATTATTTTATATTGTATTTTTTTGACATATTTGTAAATCAATTGCTACTTCGTAAAATATGATCAACAAAAGTTGTTGATGCAAAAAAATAGATCAAACACCGTAGCGGCCCACGTTAGGCCACGCTAGGTCACGTTAGGCCACACCAATAACAAAAGTAATTATCAGCTTTCAAAAGCCTGCATTTCATCCTTTAATCCGTAACCCTTTAACTAATCCACAAAGTTGTACCATATCTGAACCCGTCTTTTTTTTATTTAAAGGAATGCGCGTAAAAAAGAAAAAAACTTGGTGGAAGCACCTTAACAATGCGCGTTAATAAAGATGTTTGATATCACATTAACAATTCAGGAACGCCAATCTCGTAGGTGGAAGCAGCTTGAGGTGGCGCGGGATTCAAACCCCCAATCTTTTATGTGTGCGTTATTACCTCATAGTTTATTTTTTCTTTGCGTAGATTTTTATAAAATAACTCAATCCCTTCAATTTATATAATAATTTAAAATGCAACATCCGGATGTATTTATTATAATTTAAAATGCAACATCCGAATGTAATTTTTGGTAAATTTTTTTTAAACCCCGAGTTGTGTTTTCTGATTCTGTCACTGACAAATCTGTTCAAGATTCGCAATATACTATTTAAATGCTTATAACGAGTATATAAACGACATGATAATTCAATTTAAAATCTCGTACTCGTGCTGTCGTGCAGTGCTATAGGCTCTTGTTTGTAGTATATTGAATTTAGTGTCGTTTTATGGAGCGTGCACTTTTTTTCAGCCCTGTTCTGTCCCAAAATTGTGACCCAAATTGTGAATCGAGACGGGCCAAGGCTTTCGAATGTTTTATTTATTTGAAATTAGTTTATTATTGATATATCATTTAGAGTTCTAATTTTGGATGAAATCATATATATATAATTTAAAGTCTAGACTCTGGATTATGTTGTTTATTAGATTTGAAGATACTGTATTAATTTATAATCTACTAATTAAAAAAATTGCTCAAGAAACACTAATCCGGAATCCAGATCGAGCATTTGGCTCGGTTTCGTTAGCAAATTTGCGGCCGAGATTTTCTTTTCTCGATTTGGTGAGGGAAAATCCGAACAAATCAAAACAAAAGTGGAAGAAAAGTGACAAAATTCCTACAATGCCATGAACAAACTCGAGCAACGCTGACACAACAAATAAACCAGAAACCCGATGGCGGTCACGGATTTACCTGCAGACACGGGAGATCTATATCCGTCGCTGCAAGGAAGACGACTTCCGCTGAAACAGCCTCTCTTTTGCTCAATCCCGAGGCCTCGGTTTTCTAGAACAAAAGTGGAGTTTGTCTTTCCGCTGCTGAACAGAGCACACCAGAAGAAAGAACCTCCGCGGAATCCGACCATCCCTATCCCCACCTCGGAATAAGACTTGTTACTAATCACGGAGAGGGCACTCTTATCCCGGATAAGAACATCTGAAAAGGCGAGCGACGGCTCGAGATACTTAGAACGACACCCAACGATGCGAGCAGTTATTATATCAAATGTTGGAAGCTCTACGCCGCAGTTTGGGGCAAAAACTTCGGTGAAGTTGTTTTCCGATGGGTTGCAAAGAACTGTGTCGTTTCCGGTGCAATTTCTCTTACATAGTTCGACATATTGCAAGGCTATGCAGCCAAGTCCAGCGTTGTCCATCAGTTTTGGAAGCTTATGTGCTGTTCGGTTGTCGTTAATCATGTTTACGAGATCGTTTGCCGGGTTTCCTGATGAACAAGCAACATAACATTATAATCTCATAGAGTTTATCAACTGCTTGGAAAAGTATAGAGTCAATTCATATGTTTGATTTCTGGAAATTCCCATTGAAGATCTTCTAGAGAGATTTAGTCTCGCTTCCAAAAGAAAGACCGTTTATCGTTATTTCTCAAATCACAATGTTGAAGTATAGGAAACTCTAACCTAGATTATTTCTCAAATCACAATTCATTTCACATGGCAAGTAAATTGTGTTCTTTCATGTTCAAAATGGTCACAGATACTCTTATTGAAGATAAATCACAGATAACATTTTTATGTGTGCCCACGGGCAACCCATGCTCGCTCGACCCGTTGCCCCATTTAAAAACATTTGAAAAAATTGGGTGGTTTCGTTTGCCCGCCCACCGGCGCATGCTGCAGACGGGCAACTCGTGCCCGCCCGGTGGCCATCATTTTACTTGTACACAGCAGAATAGAAGTTTTCCATGTCATTAAACCCCATGACTCAAACGCTAATAGTAAATAATAATCTTTCCTCTATAATTATAAGCAAAAATACTAAAAAATAAGACGAATCGTAAGAGAAGCAAAATGAAAGAATACCATGTTGCTTGGAGCAGACCGGACGTGATAGAAACAGTAACCAAACAAGGAAGAAACGACATAGATTCTTCTTCGGCATATATAGATTAGAGAGAGCAAGAAGATATGATGGGGCTTTTGATTTACAACAAAGGAGAGAAAAAGTAACAGAGTTCCAAAAGAGAGTTGATGAAGTGCAGGTTTTAAGGACAAGAGATGGGTGACTCTGGTAGTGGTGGACCCTACTAGCCGTTATGCGTGTCTAATGTCTTCTTTTTTTTTTTGGGAAAGATTCATGTCATTAATCAAACAGAGGAAAATCCCTTTGGATATGATGAGTTACATGCCAAGGAGGAGCCCAAAAATCCGACTTCAGAACGTTTAACCGGGTTTTAGCGTCTCTCTCGACATTCTTTTCAATAAAATATGGAGCCAAGGTTACATGATTACGTCAAAAATATTACTGTAAATAAACATCAATTAGCGTAGCCTAAAATATTATATATTGCTGTATAATATATAAATAAATATTATATATTGCTGTATAATAGGACCAGCTGGCTAAGGGAGTACGTGGACAGGCTTTCGATGTCGTTTTCGTCGCCAACGACGTCGTTTCGAAGCTCGGGGACTGGGCCGTGCCTCAGATTTTCGGGGTCCTAGGCGAAGAGAACTTTGGGGGCCCTCTACCTTTATTCAAAAAATCAATTTTGATACAAAAGTGTATACAATATTTATATAATAAATAAATTCTCATTCAAATAAGACGCGTCTAGCATTTTTAGAAGCAAAAGTGCTAATCAAATCTGCATAATCGAGTTTCTCGACCATGTCTTTTTCAATAGACAATGTAGCTAAACAACTCAGCCTATCTTGAGACATGGTTGATCGAAGATACGTCTTGATCAATTTTAACTTTGAAAAGCTTCTTTCTGCATGTGCAACTGTGACCGGTATGGTTAACATGATTTGGTAGGCAATCCAAGCATTTGGATAACTATAATCTAATTCTTGTATGTAATTCAAAACATCGATCGCTCTCTTCCTGTCGGTTGGCACGTGAAACATCTTTTTTCAATTTCTCTTTTCTTTTTTCTACCCCCGACTTGTATTTTCTATTTGAACTCATTGTAAATCCTATCAATACAAAAAATAAAAATAATTCTATTTAATTTTGCATCATTACAATAATTAATCTATACTAACATAACATTTAATAAATTCATACCTCCAATCAGTAATAACTTCGCTTCTAATTGTGACAATTTTGACAACAATTCGCTACGCTTCTTCCTTGCACCGTTTATCCGGTTAAAATTGAATTCAGATTCAGATACAAAAATAAATATATTTAATATTAGATTTTTTTCTTGTCAAATATCAATTTTAGAAACACTTACCTAGGCTTTGTCCCTGCTCTCTTTCTCCAAAAATGCGAACTCCAAATATCGACCAGGAAGCAAAAAGAATGATGATGGCTAACAACGAGGGCTTCTTTCTTCAAATTTCAATTAGACTAACAAGTACCCATGGTGATTGAGCACAAAGCCACGTCGTCGACACTCGATGGTGGTTATAGTGTTTGGCAAAAACTGTGAATTCAATTTGCGAGGGACTTTTGGGATTATGAATATAGGAAGGGAAGCAAATAATTGTTATGGTAATTTGAGAATTAAAGCCCAAATGTTAAAGAGTATAATAAAATAAATATTAGAGGCCCTAATTAATTTGAAAATTAGGTAAGGGCCCATTTATTAAGAGATATTAATTAACTTTTTAGGGCCCTTAAATTTGATTTAGGTAATATTAATATTAAATAATTTTTTGGGGGCCCCTAAATTCAATTTAAGTGATTCTATTTTTATTTATTTATGTGATATTGGGGCCTTTAAATTTGATTTTTGGGGGCCCCTAAATTTGAGATAGTTTTTTTTTTTTTACTAAAGGCGCGCCTACTCCGCCTCCCCTTAAGCACGGCTCTGCTCGGGGAGATTCTTCACCGGCTCGAGTCGCCGGAGCAACGTCATTTTGGACGGCGGAGAGTGTGACTTGGAAGTTGGCCGCGTCGGCAAGGAGATCACCGAGCTTTTCCGGTGGGTCTCAGGGGTATAAGCGTAAATACTAAATACGTCATTGTTAAGCTTTCTTTTGTTCAGTTAGATTAATGACACGTGGACCGTGGTTTGGGTTGGGCCAAGGTATAAAATTTTGCGAATTTCGCTCGAAATTCGTTTTTCGGAGAAATGCGGTTCGAAATCCGTGCCCTTTCGCTGTCGTTTTACCAAATTTCGCCAAATTCTCGCCCTCACACAAGAGCACTCCACTCCACCCCGCCACGTCACGGCCGCCCGGTCGGACGGCGGCGCGCGTGTGGTGGTGTAACATTTGTGTGAGTCCTCCCCCATCCACAAAATCCTATGACCCAAAGGGCCCAAGTCCTTGTCCCTAATATTTGGTATATAAACATCACTAAACTCTTGTCATCTATCAATGTGAGACTTTTTGTTATTCATTCAACTAATATCACACCTTCACACTTAATATACACATACACTTCACCTAATAATTTAACTTAATATTATACACTTCAAATAATATTATACACTTAGCATACATATTAACTTCACCTAACATACATATACGCTTAATATACATATTCATTTAATATTACACACTTCAACTAATATTAAATTTGTTAACATACATATACAATTAACATGCATATTCACTTAATATTACACACTTAATTAACATACATATTAACTTCACATAATAATTTGACTTAATTATACACTTCAACTAATAAAGTGATTTAATATTATACATTTCACCTACATATTTAAGTTACAAATATCTTGTATTTATTAAATATGTAGTTTTGAACTTATATAAATATCTTGCTTAGATACTCAAATATTTTTTACAGAATATCCGTCGAAAACCCATTGGCATGCGGTATGCCCATGCGAAAAGTGTGGTATATGCGGCATGCGGTATGTCCTTTTTTTACGATTTGCCCATCGGCAAGCGATATATCCGTAAAACGAAAAATGCGAAATGACATCGGCAAGCGGTATTTAAAACCTTGGGTCGGGCAACGTAAGAAATATAGAAAAATAATAATGTGAAGTTTACCGGTGTAATTCATATGATATTAATTGTTCGATTAGTGAGTGTTTGAATTAATTCAAAATTTTATATTTTAGATGATGAGATGAATTAAAGTTTGTGATTTATATTTTAAATCATAAGTTATCCACTTTTTGAATAAAAAAAACTATTCTGTTTTCTTCAATTTTTGCAGAAAAGGAGGCATAAATAAATAACTTGAATCATCTTCAAACGTACAACGTTAACACTTAACATTGGCAAAAGATGAAAGCTTTTCTCAACTCTCTACTAGCTATTTTCCACAAATGCCTTCGTCCGAATCGGAAGGGTCAAAATTCATACATGCCCTCTTTGCGTTTAGGAGAATACCAGAAAACGGCTTTTCCAGATTCGAGAAGTCGGAAAGAGTAAGTCAAGCTGAGAATGGCGTCTTCTACTCTCGGAGGCCGAGATCCTCGAGTCTACTCGGAAGACAATAGGCCCGGCAACCTGCACAAACAAAATACTAACTGATTAATAAATTAAGACCTTGTTTTAAAATAAGAAAAAGTGAGAAAGGAAAATAAATATGAAGGCACTTTTATTTTTGTTTTAAAAAGAAGAACATAAGTTTGAAAGAAAACACATAAAAGGAAATCTAGATTTCATTTTCCTATAAATAAATATATAATAAAAGCTTTTTGTTTTTGAGAGAAAATGAAGTAGCTTCATATTAAACTTGAGGACAAAAGTCCTTTAATGCGGTGTTTACAAGCCATTCCGGGCACCCAAAACACGAGAAATCGGACGTTAAAAATAAGAGGCATTGTTTTGCAACAACATGTGCCACCTCGTTACATTCTCTCGGGATCCAGTGACAAGCACCGATCAATCCCATCGTTTGTGCTAATGATCGAATGTCCGCCAAGATCGGACCTTGAAGGCCTTGGAACTCTCCATTCTTCGTGAGTTGAATTGCCCGGATGCAATTCCACGGTCGATATCTTCCAGCCCCTGTCCAACGCAAATTGGAGTCCTCGTCTTATCGCTAACCATTCCCCGGATAGAGCGGAGTCCACATGCTCCACGGAGGAGGCGGCGACGCCCAGAACCATCCCCCTGTGGTCTCTAACGACCGCTCCAACCGTTGTTCGGCCGGACGACTCCTCCCAAGCGGCGTCGACGTTGAGCTTTAACCCTCCATCCCTTGCCCCGGTCCATTTGGTCGGCTTTTCACCGCTGCCCGCACTTCTCGTCATCGTACTATGGGCGCACTTTTTGAAACAAGTGAGCCATCCATCGACCTCGGCGATCCAAGCTTCCGGAGGTTTGATCCGGTGTTCAAAGAGGCGTATGTTACGGTCGGACCACGTCGCCCATATTAAGCCGCAAAAGAACTCCAAATTTGCCTTGGAGAAGAGCACCTCACTTGCCCTTAGGCAAAAGCTTTTTACTAAATCAAGAAAATTGTTTCTATTTTAAAAAAATATATATTTCAATATATCCTAGCCGTGCCATTCAATAATAATTTTTATTTACGCTTGACTAATAAAACCGGTAGCAAATAATAATAGTAAAAAAGGATTACCTGCTGCTGGAAGCTTTGAAGCAATTAATAATGTTTGTTTGAGGCGAGCGTTGAAGGTGAGCAAATATCTAAGCGAGCCTCGTCAAGTCGCCATAGAGCTTCTGAAAATTCCCGAGCTGATAGGTGTAGCAGAGTGAGCCAAATAAGTCTTACCGGAATTACCGAGTTCTCGTTACCACCGAGCCACGCAGCAATTGTGCCGCCTGTCAATGATATTGATTAATCATGGAAAAATATTATTACTATTTTTTCCTAAGTTGTTTAGAGATACATACAAATAAGGCATATTCTTTCACATCTGCAATCTAGTTTAATACTCGATTATAAAATTGATAAACTATTTTTCATCTCTTAAAATGTATTTAGAAAGTCACACAGGTAACAATCTCTTACATAACTGGAGTTTTTGCACCAAACCGAAAATTCCGAGGTCAAAATACAGTAAAGTTGCGGGGTAATTTCTACCGATTAATTAAGAAATTCCAAAATTAACATGGAGAAGCAAAGCAAGAGCAATCTTACTACCGATATTGCAGAGTGGGGTTCATTGAGACGACAATCGCACATAAACGCTCCCCTCTTCGTCTTCCTAACTACATCGGATCCAAGGAAACCGATTCCGGAACGTCTTTGTGGTTGATGAACAGCTGAGGCCATGCTGCTTCCAGGGTTATATCGTGGCTGAAAGTGGATTGAAAATCAGTGCAGCCCGATTTAGTTTCACGGGTTAGTCTTTTCGCTTAAAATAGACGAAAAATCAAAATATACAACTACTTAAACCAACTAAGTTCTGGCAAGTATAGTTATCCAACAAAATGTTGGTAGATATTAATGAAGGATCAAAAACAAAAACAACAAAAAATAATAATTAAATATTTGGACTTAATCATCAGATGCGCAATATACCATAAGTAACCGAGCATAGATAGATGCGAGATAAGTTGAGCCAAAGAAATTTATTGTTACAATTTCAATAGATTTATTGTTAAGCCAAAGAAATTTATAGATTTCATTGAAAACGCAAACTCGTACCTTGTGTTGTGATATAGCATCAACTTCTGGCGACGGCCCTTTTCTTTCTCGCCGTGCTCTTCCGCCATCAACTTTAAAGTAGTTGAGGGAGTGAGCGCAAACTGCGCGGCTAATCCAAGGGCATATATGGATTTATCGAAAAAAATGCTTTGCCACATTTTTTAAAGAAGGGATCTCTTCGTCGTCGCCGGTAAATTCAGCTTTAATGGAGATTATTTATATTAAATTTGTTCGAGTGCAAATTTAATATTTGTTCACTAATTAATATTTGTACAAATTTGTTCAAAATAAGAAATAATTTGCATACAAATTACTAAAAAAACCTTAAAATGATTATTAATCACAACTAAAGAGTAGGTACACTCTCAAAATTAAGAGTGTATATGCATCTTATTATTGTTTAAATTTCAAAACAATAACATACGAAAATTTTACGGGTGTTACAAATTAAATGGTCACTTTTTATAAAATAAAATTAGAAGTCGGTAAAGGAAAAACAAAGCTTCATTTCGTTTCATTTTATCTTCTAAATCATTTTTTATTGTGTTTTTAACATATGAATTAAAAACTTCTAAATAATATTAAAATTAAATCACAATTTTTCACGGAATGTACATTCACAATTAAAAAAAGAATTAAAATTCATTTCGTAGACTCTGTGAATTAAGTCGATGGATAAATAGACGGAGAGAAAAAGCAATAAATCAGCCTCACTTTCTGCTGACGGAAGCACGTAACAACGTGTCGTCATATCATTCGATGTATGGAAAGTATTAATGTAGACCTGATGTAGAGGATTATCCGAGTCATCTTTTTCAATCACCCGTTGGGGAGGGACGATCTGTAACGGCTACTTCTCATTTAAACCTCAGCGAAGAACAATATCCCATTTCATTGATCACAATTAATTCAGTTTTTTTTCTTTCGAAAAGAATCTTCAAGCTTCCCAAAATCGAAATCTCGAAGGCCATTTTTGAAAGCTCGATGGATCTTGGATGCTTAGACCTGTGCTGTACCTCTGCTTCCGAGTCTGTTCTTGAAGGAAACAACTTATTCGGATCGAGTACTGCGACTTCAAAGATCGGAAAGGTAAGTGCTCTTTTCGGATTCGATTTCGCACTTCGAAGATTGTTTTACATGTTTTAGTTAGGGTTTTCTGTCCACTTCGATTGATGGGATTCAGATTTCTTAGTAGTCGCTTGTGATTTCGTATGTTCTGAGGAAAGTGTGTGTCTCGTTCGTACGAATTTCTATAGTTCAGTGTGAATCGCCTTCCAGATTATGGTGGTTTTCAAGGTTTTAGTGTTATAGTATCGGTATAAGTATGTTTTCAATTTTTTGGGGACATAAACTCAATTTTATGAACAAAGTTTTAATTGAGTCTTGGACATGTCTCACTTCCGAGAGCGAGAATTTCGTTAACGACACATAAAAAGTTATGTTAAATCAATTGCAAAAGTGAACGCCATTTTGGTGCGAAACAAAATAGTGAACGTTGGGACTTTTGCCTTGAAAAAGAAAAAGGTTTTATGTCACCAAAAATTCAAAACATTGGATTCTTACGCTAATATTAAACAGCTTTGTTTCGTTACATTTGGTGCTTTCTCAAAGTTGTCATTGTTGTATCACTTCTTGTACCGAGCTTTAATATTTAGCTTCTCATATCACGTCCCTAAATTGTTGTTTATTTCAGAGCAAGCAAACGAAAGAGAATGGGCATTCATCTCTGAATACTCTAAACAAATCCGGGTTACAAATCAGGAAGTCTGGTCACCGGAAAAACTCACCGATCAATTGGTTCCCAAGGAAAAAAGCAGACTCCTATTTAAATAGGAAAATCAAGATGCTACAGGTAACAGCATATATTCTCAATTTTACACATTTTAGCACTTGTTTTAATGTTCATTGTGCTTGTAACAGGAGGTTGCTGGCATGAACTTGACACTTGATGAAACTCTAGGCGACTCTAATCCACACTACTCAAAACTACTGAGGGAAAAAATGGCTTCTAGAGAGGCTGCACATAAGGCGATTGAGGCACGAAAAGCAGCACTGGTGGAAGCTTCTTGGTGTCGAATACTTCAAGCAGCTCGGTGAGCTTATATACCGGACATGACCTGAAAAACCTGCAAAAAAAAAAATTAAAAAAAAAATCATCGACACTTTGATAATCTGATAGGCCTTTTCCAATTCGACAAGCGAAGGGTATCGGCGGTCTTTTGGGCTAATTTGTATTTCCGTTTATAGGCTGTTTAATGTTGTTTCCCATTAAGTTTCAATTAGTCTAAATAAGATAGCCATTAGTATGTATCCCGTTGGAGTTAAATGGCTGCCCTATAGGCACTTAGGGCTAGAGTTGCGTTTACGTCTTATTGTATTCTAGCAATAAAGTAATCATGTCATTGCATTGGTGACGTGTTCTACGTGTTTTGTGTCTCGTTTTATTGTTCGGAACCTACCATAATCCTGTAACCTTTCTTATCCATGGTGTATTCAGGATCGAAAGCAAAGAAGCTGAAGTTGAATTGAAGAAAGCAAATGAAATTGCAGCAGAAGCTTTCGAAGCGGCATTGGCCATAGGAGTGAACATGTATGACATACCAAATTGCCCTCAGAAGCCTCGTGAAGTAGATACATACAGAGACGGTTCGACAACGAGTCACACCGTTAAGGCTAGCTTCGAGACGGCCTTTGAGGTGGACAAAGAAGTGGCTGCAGCGGTGAAGACTGCATTGACTAAGCTTGCGAAGTGCCCTTCCTTCAACAGGGACGATTTCAAAGACCTGCTCCGGAAGATCAGCCAGAACCCGGACACCGAGGAAAGCGACGAGGGACAACAGTCTGGGGATTCTTCTCCGAAATCTGAATCCAGGTCCGGATCAGAATCCGAAACGGGTTCACAGCTGAGACGGAGGAGAAGTAAGAGAAGGCAGTCACTCGAAAGGCTCAACTTGAGAAAGCTAGTGAGTATGATGTCTGATAGGCTTGAGCGTTTGAATGACGAAGATCTCTCTTCTCTTGCCACCATTGTTGCAACTTGCGGTCTGAGTGCAGTTTTATCTGAAATAAAAAACGACCATGATCCAGATTCACGTCTCAGAAAGAAGCAAACAGAACCAGAGCTCCCAAGTTTGGATAAGTGTTTAGTGAAGCACGTGACGAAGCTCGAGAGAGAAGTGCAAGAAGCGAGGAACAAAACAAAGGAGGTCAAAGTAGTAGAAGTAGACGAGAAGATGACAGTTCCGAATTTGGGAAGCATCCTTACCAAGAAGCATTATTCGCGGCTCGAAAAGGAAATTGAACTAGAGAAGAAAAATTTCGACAAGAAACATGAAATCGCACCAAACACTTCGACTAATCGCACAAAAGAAGATGCTCCGGAGCTCCCGAGCCTGGACAAATTCCTAGTGAAGCATGTGACGGGACTAGAGAAGGCAGTTCAAGAAGCAAAGAGCCAAAGACAAAATGAGCCACGCGAAAGAAAGGGGAAAGAGAACTTAGAAGTTAACAAGAAAATTGAAAGCGAAGAAGGCTTAGAGAAGATCTTGGTGAAGCCGGTGTATTTCCACAGGCTGCAGAGGGAAAAACAGGAAGCGCTAGCCTCGGGATTTGATTACGGAGCCGAAAAACCACGGAAGAAGAAAGACTGGTCTGTGGACGGTGCAGAATGTGAGAGCTTGGATATGGTTTTGGCAAAGAAGCCGTTGTCGAGGCTCGAGCGTGAGAAGCTGGTTGCTGTGTTGCAACCTGAGAACGGCGACGACAATGTGAAGGCGTCGTTGGTGAGTCGCAAAGAAGCGAGGGAGAGAGAGTTGCAAGAAGCTTGGGGCGGCTTGGGCTTAGGCAACTCGCTGAAGCCACATGTCTCGAAGCTTCAACGTGACAAGGTTGGTCAATCTTTTATAATTTTGGTAGTTATGGATTATTATTGTTAAACAATTTATATTACAACTCGTTCAATTAGAAACTTTGCATAGTTTATAACTAACTCATAGGAGAAAAGAAGGGCAAGATCAGATAGTCTTTATTTTTATGTCGCTTGTTAGTTATACCGTTTTATGACGTTATGGTTTTTTGTAATTAGTAATAAGTAACGGATTAAGAAACCTCAACCCACATTTTCTCGAAGGAACGGTCCCTTGTTCGTTTTTTTTATTGCAATAAAGTTTGCGGGCTGGCTCACGTGCTCTTGACTTGTGTTGTACGTTACATTTGGGAACTGGATTATATACCTTTGATTCTCACGTGCTCTTGACTTGTGTTGTACATTACATTTGGGAACTGTACCTTTGATTCTTTAAATGAAGTCTCATTACCAATCTACTTATGTTGTTTTCAGGATGCTTGGATAAAAGCGGACGAAGAGGAAAGAAAGCAAAGCCGGGTTTTGTCGGATTCGAGTTGACAGAATGTTTAGGTAAGGAGGTCATGATCTTGGATGGCTTGAGTGAGAAGCAAGCTCGTTGTGTCTGTTTCTGTTTTGTAAGCAAATTTGTAAGTATGCTCAGAATGAATATTTGGGGCCCTGCGAGTAAATAGAGGATTTCAAGTGTATAAGTTTGATTCAAATCTCTCAACGATAGAACTTATAATCATGCTTAGAATATATATATTCGAGACGTACTTGTATATTGAAAATCCATTAACTGCATGTTGTTTGTATAAAATCGGTATTAAATTTTATGAGACTTTTCCCAAATACAAACTATTTCTTATACATTATAGGCCTGAATTTGCATGGCTTGGTGTGATATATAGATGCGATTGGCAAAACATGATGACATTGTGATTATTTAAAATGAAATCTTGCCCACAAAAATACAAACTTGAACTAGTCGAGGCTTTATACATGAAAAATATTAAAATAAGTCGATAAATTAAACATTAAGCTCTACCAAACACATATCATCAGAAGTAAAATAAATTCATAAATACTAACAACAAAATTTAATGCAGATCAAGTCCAAATGTTTATTTGTTTATGTTTTTGGATGCAATATTTCAACTCAAATCTTACATACCAAACTGTGTTTTTATAAAAGATAGGTTGAAATCTTGCTACCAGAAAAACACAATCAGCTTGCGACAGAGGTTTTGTCCCGAAAACTGGTTAATCGTCTGAGAGGAGGCGATTTTAGAGGAAAAAAAAAGGTAACAGCTTAATTGTCAATTAGTTATAAGAAGCTAACAGTTAATAAGGAAAATTTACCGATAATTGTGAATTAGCGACTAACAACCGAATACTCGTCAATATTCACAATGCAGTAAAACCTCTTTAATTCAATACTCAATTAATTAATAAATTCGATTAAATAATACTTTTATAAGTCTCAACTATAACTAATAGTCTAATACACTAATTTAGGTGGTTCTACTATATTTTGAACCTTCTAAAATCTCTCACAATCTCTTGAGGGATTTTTTTTTTCTCACTTGTGTTATCAGGTTCGCGTATCGGGCTTTGGCCTTCTTTACTGCGCGGTCCCGTTTTTCCCGACTTCCTAATTTCGGGTTTGCTCTTGGTCTAAGTTGTGGAAAGCCCATTTTCTGACCCAGTTTTTGAAATATTTTTATTAATTATCTAATGAAAATGTAAAAAAAAAAAATACACCTTAAAATTGTTAAAACCCAAACAAAATGCATTCATATTCAATGATAAACATAGTTCAAAGGCTAAATAATACATGAAATGAAGTAAGTTTAAGATAAAATCAAGACAATAAACACAATAAATTAATTAAATAATAAATAAATTATACCGAAAGAGTGAACCGGGCTGCTATCGTTTTTTTTTTTTTTTTTTTTTGCGCCTCGGGTTGCATTATTACGAAAAAGCCCCCCTAATTTTTTGTAGTATTTTCTCGTAATGATCATTTGGTGTGCGACACAGACTCTGCCTCATTATTTGGCCATTCCAGAAAGAAAAAAAAATCACAGAGAACATATAATAAGACCAAATTAAGAGAAACCCTAATTGTTTTTGTGTCGTTGACGTACAATTACTAATAGTCACGAGACTCGTGATGAATAATTAATTACTTGTCAAATAAGACCAAATTAAGAGAAACCCTAATTGTTTTTGTGTCGTTGACGTAACAATTACTAATAGTCACGAGACTCGTGATGACTAATTAATTACTTGTCAAATAAGCATCAAAGTCAAACTTGGTCACCATTTTATGTCACCTTTGACAAATCAAACCTATTGAATATATAAATATGCTGTTGGACTCACGTATGCCCATTGGGCACAATTAATTAATGGGTTTAATAATGATAAATCTAATTGGTTTAATTAAATAAAGATAAATTCCTATTATACCTTGATGGTGGGTGAAACCCTAGGAATTGGTCATCTCTCTACCTACGTAAGTTTTCATCTCCATCAAAGAAGGTTTGTCGCTCTAAAGAGGTTAAGAGGTACGCTTTCTCGATCTAATTTTCATATGTGAAAATCATCTCGTTCTAAGATCTTGGCTAATAATGTTCTATGCAATATTAATGAATCAGATTGGATAATCATGTACGACATTAAATTAATGATTACATGTGGTATCAGAGCCATGATTGTTGAACCTATGATTTTCCTATAATGTGTTCGATCTATTTGTTTCATGTTATGCATTATAAAGTTCACGTCGATGAAGATCTATGATGTTTTTGTTCTTCTTCACGTATATGCATATGTGCAAAACTTTTAAAATCATGATTGGATTTTTTATTTATATATTTTATATATGCCGTGAGTTGCTTTGTTGTTGGGATTAATATGCAATTAATTTTATGCGTGCCTTGATAGATAAAGATATATTAGTCGAATTCAGTTTATGATTCATTCATATTTGAACGATTAAAGTTTTGAATTTGTTCTTGTTGCTTATCCTATCAAAGAGGGATACTGACTTTATTTTCTTTTGACTTTATTTTCTTTATTAGTCAGTATCGCATATATTTTTTATTTTTATTTTATGTCTTCATGAATCAGATCATGATCTATGTTTTTGATCTTGTAAACATGTAAAAAGTTTTTAAAATTGTGTTTATGATTTAAAATAAATAAGTAAATAAATAAAAATAATATATTTCATTACGGTTAGAAATTACGTGCGATTTATTGGTGGCTAATTTTATTTATTAAATAAAGTTGAAAGTGGCTATTATTTTGGATAAAGTTACCACTTATTTTAGGTTATCTATAACCACCTCATCCTTAGTCAGTAACCACCTCATTCTTTGAATAAATAAATATTATTTTTATTCAAAGAATTATTTTCTGCTATATTTACGTAGTTAATTCGTTGACCCATTATTTGGGTTTTGGCCGAATATTAAGGTAGCTTTCAATGACTTATGCCACATATTTATGTTGATAATTGATTAATGTAATTCGCCACATTTTTTTGCCGCCCATTATGGAACCAGAGAATAAGAAGTATATACAAATATTATGTACATATCATTATTTAAATTTAAAGTTTATTCTCTGGGCTTATGGATTAGAAATAAATGTGGGCTTATTTACTTATGTACCTTACAGTTATAGTTTAAGTAAATAAAATTATTTCTTTATTTACCTTTATTTTGGTTGACTTAATTGGTTAACGTTTAAAGTTAACTCAATTTGATATCTATATTATGAATAATTCGTTAGTCACCAAAGTGGCCGAATTAGAATGCTTCATAGATATAAATTATTAATGTTCAATCACCCCGATTAAGTGACGCTTTAATGACATAAATGTTTTATTACGGGCGAATTGAAGTTCATTGACTATAAAATATTTATGGATCGCCCAAAGGTTGATTACTCATTTTATAATTGATGAACATTATTGTGGTAATCTATTTAATCAGTTAGGTATGGTTAGTATATCCAAAGATTATAAGCATATCTAATTTGAGTATGTTAGTTACCAATCATGTGAAATTAAATTATGCATCAATCATGTTTCATGTATATTGTTGTTTCACCCAAAGGTGATATTCAATGTGCATTTTATGATTGCTTCTTCTAATGTTCTGAATCTGTATTATGAAGTTTTTCTCAAGGCATTAACGTGTTAGCATATGTTATATATTGCAGCTTTTGTTCCTGTTTCTCTTCATTCGCAAGCAACGTCTGTAGTTAAGTTTAATAGGCTCAATTTCTTAGAATGGTGTGAGCAGATTCAGTTTCACCTTGGTGTTCTGGATCTTGACCTTGCACTTTTAAGTGAGAAACATGCTGCCCTTACTGATGCTAGCAGTGCCGAGCAAAGATTTTTCCATAAAGCTTGGGAAAGATCTAACAGACTAGGCCTAATGTTTATGCGAATGACTGTAGCAAACAACATCAAGTCCACACTGAACAGAACTGAAAGTGCTAAGGAATTTCTGAAGTCTGTGGAAGAAAGTTCTCAGTCTGAATCGGCTGATAAGTCGTTGGATGGGACACTAATGGGTACGTTAACCACTATGAAATTTAATGGTTCTCGTACCATGCATGAGCATGTCGTCGAAATGACGAACATTGCAGCAAGACTGAAGACCATGGGAATGGAAGTGAATGAAAATTTCCTAGTAATGTTCATCCTTAATTCCTTACCTTCTGAGTACGGTCCATTTCATATGAATTATAATACTCTGAAGGATAAATGGAATGTGCATGAATTACAAAGCATGCTCATTCAAGAGGAAACGAGGCTTAAGAAATCGGGAAATCATTCAGCTAATCTCGTTGGTCATAAAGGTGCTGGAAAGAAACCTTGGAAAAAGGATGGAAAGGGCAAGAAAGGACTATCAAGGCTTAATCAGTCATCTGTCTAAATCAACCAGAAGGAACCAAGCAACGAAACGTGTCGGTTTTGCAAAAAGACTGGACATTTTCAGAAAGATTGCCTGAAACGTAAGGCGTGGTTTGAAAGAAAATGTATACATTATGTTTCAGTATGTTTCGAATCAAATTTAGCTGAAGTTCCTTATAATACCTGGTGGATTGATTCTAGTTCTACCACTCATGTTTCAAATATGATGCAGGGATTCCTTTAGACCCAAATCATAAGCGAAAATGAGAAATTTATCTACATGAGAAACAAAGTCAAAATTCCAGTTGAAGTTGTTGGAACTTATCGTTTAGTTTTAGATATTGGTTGTCATTTAGATCTTTTTCGAACTCTGTATGATCCTTCTATTTCTCGCAATTTGATTTCTGTGTCCAAACTTGATAAAGTTGGGTACACTTCTAAATTTGGCAATGGATGTTTCAGTTTGTTTAAACAAAATCTTTTATTGGGTTCGGGTATTCTTTACGATGATTTCTACAAATTAAAACTTGATACCGTTTTTTCCGAGACTCTATTAACCTTGCATCATAATGTTGGAACTAAACGTGGTATGTCTGATGAATCATCTGCTTACTTGTGGCATAAACGTTTGGGTCATATATCCAAAGAAAGAATTGAAAGATTAGTAAAGAATGAAATCCTGCATGATTTGGATTTTACTGATCATGGTGTTTGTATTGAATGCATTAAGGGAAAGCAAACAAGAAAGACACTTAAGAAATAAGCCACAAGAAGCACACAGCTCCTTGAAATTATTCACACTGATATTTGTGGGCCTTTTGATGTTCCATCTTTTGGTGGAGAAAGATATTTTATCACATTTATCGATGATTTTTCACGTTATGGATATATCTATTTGCTGCATGAAAAATCTCAATTGGTAGATACCCTTGAGGTGTTTATCAATGAAGTTGAAAGGCAATTAGATAGAAAGGTGAAAATTGTCAGATCTGATAGAGATGGTGAATATCACGAAAGATATGATGAAAGTGGACAGTGCCCTGGTCCCTTTGCTAAGTTCCTTGAAAGTCGTAGTATTTGTGCTCAATACACAATGCCAGGAACACCGCAACAAAATGGTGTTGCAGAAAGGCGTAACCGTACATTAATGGATATGGTTAGGAGTATGTTAAGAAATTCTTCTTTACCCAAATCATTGTGGATGCATGCTTTAAAGACTGTCGTGTATTTGCTAAACAGGGTTCCTTGTAAGGCAGTTCCTAAGACACCTTTTGAACTGTGGACGGGAAGGAAACCTAGTTTAAGGCACCTGCATGTTTGGGGTTGCCCGGCAGAAGTAAGAATTTATAATCCACATGAAAAGAAACTGGATGCAAGAACAATCAGTGGTTTCTTCATTGGTTATACAGAAAAATCTAAAGGGTATCGATTTTGTTGTCCTAATCATAGTATAAGAATTGTTGAAACTGGAAATGCAAGGTTCATTGAGAATGGTGAAGTTAGTGTAAGCTTGGAACCACGTAAAGTGGAAATTCACGAAGTTAGAGAGCAAATCTCTTTGCCTTTATCTTCTACTCAAGTTGTTGTTCCTGCACATGTTGAACATGATAATGATTTGCAAGAACAACAAATTAACGATCAAGCTCCACATAATGAACTTATAATAGCGAATGAACATATTATGGGTGAACCACAAGAAATCACATTAAGAAGATCTGGGAGAGAAAGAAAATCTGCCATTTCAGATGATTATTTGGTTTATCTGATGGAGTCTGAATATGACTCCGGAATTGAAAATGACCCAGTTTCTTTTTCACAAGCCATAGAGAGTGAAAACTCTAATAAATGGTTAGATGCCATGAAAGAAGAGCTAAAATCAATGGATCACAATGAAGTTTGGGATCTTGTTGAATTGTCAGAAGGTTGTAAAAGAGTTGGGTGTAAATGGGTCTTCAAGACCAAGCATGACTCGAACGACAATATCGAAAGACACAAGGCCAGACTCGTTGCCAAAGGTTTTACTCAGAAAGATGGTATTGACTACAAAGAGACTTTTTCGCCCGTTTCTAAAAAGGACTCCTTAAGAATAGTCATGGCGATGGTGGCTCATTATGATTTGGAGCTCCATCAAATGGATGTGAAAACTGTCTTTTTGAATGGGAATTTAGATGAAGATGTTTTTATGGATGAAGATGTTTTTTATGGATCAACCTGAAGGTTTTAAAGTTGATGATAAATAACATATGGTGTGTAAACTCAAGAAGTCAATATACGAACTTAAACAAGCTTCCCGACAATGGTATCTTAAGTTCAATGATACCATTACATCTTTTGGATTTACTGAAAACATCGTTGATCGATGTATATATCTAAAGATCAGTGGGAGCAAGTTTATTATTCTGGTTTTGTATGTTGACGATATCTTGCTTCCTACTAACGATCTTGGTTTATTACGTCAAACCAAGGAATTTCTCTCGAAGAACTTTGAAATGAAAGATATGGGTGAGGCATCCTATATGATCGGAATAGAAATATTTCGTAATAGATCACAAGGATAGTTGGGATTGTCTCAGAAAGCATATATCAATAAAGTTCTAGAGAAATTCAAAATGGACAAATGCTCTTCAAGTGTTGCGCCAATACAGAAGGGAGATAAATTTAGTCTCAATCAATGTCCAAAGAATGAATTGGAGCGCAATCAGATGGAACAAATTCCTTATGCATCTATTGTGGGAAGCTTGATCTACGCACAGACCTGTACCAGACCGGACATTAGTTTTGCTGTCGGAATGCTGGGAAGGTATCAAAGTAAACCAGGATTAGATCACTGGAAAGCTGCAAAGAAAGTACTGAGGTATCTGCTGTTGGACATATGTGTCCTTAAACAAGATATTTTATCCATTTGTAAAAGATTATGACAAGTCGTTGAATAAATATGATACTTATTATGATAATCTTATTATAGTTTCTGGTAGAGTAAAATAGAATGTTTGATCCTTAGTTCATAAAGGATGCAATTATGAATTATTATCACAACAGAGTCAATGTGAAGAAGAATTAATAATCATAATAAATGAACTTAAAATATCCGTGACCTGATTAACTGGGTGGGAGCCCATTAATCGTATAAGGTCATTAATGTGACTAAGTGACAATCCTATTCTGGATTTTGTGTGTGTCACACTCACTAGAAGTGCATTAAGTATGAAGTGTCTTCATACTGGACTGGACCTGACTTAAACTCCAGAAGTTATCATATAAGACCGTCACTTATAACTTGGAGTTGAGTCACTAGTAGATAATCAAATGGATATTCGATCTAAGTCCTGAGTGATCTTGAGTCCAAGCTGCTGGCTTGATTGTTCTTTGATTTAACCGTTAAAGAACACGAAACATTACCGCTGTTCCCAACACAATTATTTTGGGAACATGATAGTCAGCAGTAAGGGTAGCTTGGTCATAGACATGGGCATCACACAGCTCTCTTCAGAGTGATGATGATTCCCTTGATTGTCGGTGGTGAGAAGTGAGAGGTACCCGTGCGCAGCTTATGAATCGAAACCATAAGTAGGTTACTCATAATATTACTGACTGAGTCAAGGATGAAAATGCAATGAGGGACATAACGGTAGAAACCGCCTGCTCGTGTGTGGATCATCAAGTGAAAGATCAATAACCCAAATTTGATTGTATCAATGGACAACCTGCTGTTATAAAGGGAATAATATATACCATATCACTAAAGAGTGCAGCCTCGGGTCTATAGTGGAATCACTTCGAGGTTTGACGAACAACTAGCAGTTCGTTGGAGCTTAAGTGATACGGGTCCATGGTCCCCAGGATAGCTCCGTAACGGATGATACGTACGTGATTAAAATACATTATGGATAATGTTTAATCATTTGGCTTGACTTATAAAACTAAAAGGTCTGTGGCAGACGTCAGATAGTTTTATCGTTAGCGTGGCAAAAGTACCATATTTTGGTACACGAAATTAACTGATAAAATAAAGTTAGAATTTAGATTTTCTATCAGCACCATGTTGTTGGAAATTAAATTCTAAGCAACTTTTCTTTTTGAACCGAGTCATTTCGACTTACGGTTAGTGATTTATGGATTTTCTATGTTTATGATCGGTTCGATAAACTTTGAAATTAAATCACATGTCACGAATTTAAATGATGGTGTGGCACCATGACATTTTAATGTGTGATATTGAGATCAGGAAATATTAATATAATTTAATTATTTGGATTTAATTATTAATATGTTATTAATAATTAATTAATAATTAATAGATTTATATTAATAAATAAAATATATATTTGTATATATATATATATATATATATATATATATATGTGTGTGTAAATTCGAATTAGGGTTTCATATATGAAACCCTAGCCAAATTCGAATGGTATGATTTGGTCTTTCCAAATTTGCGGCATAAGTACCAAATGTATTGGTATTTTAGCAAATCCCTAAAATCAATATTATCCATTGGATCGGTTATGATTTAATATCAACCTTTGGATTAGGATATTGATAAATTCGAATTTGATAACTTGGTGACCAAGTTTAAATTTTCGAATTTGGTTAATTAATTATATCCGTTAGATCGGTCTAAGATTTAATCTTCACCGTCGGATTGAAAATTAATTAATTATATATATTTATATAATTTTTGAATTATAATTTAAGGATAAAATCGAAATTGTTTTCTTTAAATCTTTTTATATTTGATTTTATCCTAAATTAATTTGGTCCATTAGATCGGTTTAAAGATTTATCTCAACCGTTGGATCTAGATGATAATAAATTCGAATTTTATTATAAATATATAGGATAATTCGAATTTTATAAAGATAAGAAGATAAGATTGGATTTTTGATTTTATCCTAATCTTTCTTATTTAATTAAATCCCTAATTAATTATGTCCATTGGATTTAGATGAGATTAAATCTGGACCATTGGATTAAGATAATTAATTATATTTAATATATATAATTCGAATTTTAGGGGGGGGAATTTCTCCAATTCGGTTACGGTTTGAGCCTATAAATAGGAGGCTCATTCTACACATTTTCACACATTTCCCCAGAGAAAAGTTCGAACTCTCCCTCTCCATCAGGGTCTGCGAATTTTCTCTCTGATATCTCTTTTCTGGTTCGGCTTAGGAGACTATTTCTCCGGAAGCTTAAAAAGAACCATCAGTTAAAATTTTGCGACGTAGTCCTGCCGGCGAAGCCCACGCTTCGGTACGAGGATTCCAGGAGAATATCCCGGAAGATCACGGGAGTTTCCCTCAGCACCGGCGGAGCCCTGCCCGATTCAGAACGCGCAGCCGGAAGTCGTCAATAGAGGTACGGCCTTATGCATTGGGTTAATAAATGCAACCATTTACTGCTTTCTATTTATTTCCTATTATGACTAGATTATTAATAATGATATATGAATATTAAATTACATAATATTTATCAGATCTTGTGAAATGGTTATTATCCGATATCCCGACCGTTGGACGGATAACAAGTTATTCCGCTTTAAATTAATTTTTAAATGTTACCCGGACGGTTCGGAGGTTCAATTCGTGATAATTTTCAAGGAATCCGAGACGTGATTCTCCAACAATTGGTATCAGAGCCATGGTTCAAGGATAAATAATTACGTAATTTAAATTAATGGGTTTAAGAACGAATTATTTGATGAATAAAATTAATTATTTAAAATTGAAATTTTGAATTTCTAGATATTTTAAATATTAATTTAAAATAAGAAAATTACCCGACCTGAATAATCGGACCGGGTGGTTGGACTGGGCTGCCGTTGGCAGCCCAGCCCGAGAATGCCGCAACGAACAAGGGCTGCCACTGTAGCCCCAGGGAGTTCGCAAGGGCAAGGCCCACGGGCCAGGCCCACGACCAAGGCCCTAGCCAAGGCCATTCGGCCAGGGCAAGGGCACCCGTGTGGGCCTGGCGGGCTGGCCGCAGGCCACGCTGCCTGGCAGCGGAATGGGCCTGCAGGCCCAGCCCGAAGTGCCAGGGGAATGCCCTGACCTACCCGTGGGCTGTCCCTGCCCATTCCACGGACATGTGGGTCCGGGCTTAAGCCCGGAGGGCCCACGTGCAATTTTTTTTATGGGTCGGATTTTTATTCTGACCCGGATCCCGTGGATTAATTATTAATTATTATTAATGAAATTAATATTTATGAATTAAAATTAATTATGATTAATTAATGTGAATTAAAATATGGATGTTATTTCCGGATAAATAACATTGTCTTATTTTAGTTAATTCATAAAATTAAAAATGGATGTTATTTAATAATTAAATAACATTCTCTTATTTAATAAATTAAAATATGGATGATAATATTCGAAGAATAATATCATTGTCTTATTTTAATATTTCATAAATAATTATATAAGTATCATTAATTATGAATATTCATCATAGATATAATTTATTATAACCTATTTTCATAACCCTCAAACATAGTGTCTATGTTTAGATCATTATTAATATGTCTATATAGGATAGATATAAATAATAAAGAGTAAATGTAAAAGTGTTAATTATTAGTCGAAAAATTTTCAAACGTACAATCTTGCCTAGGGAAGAGGGAATCAAAAGTGGGGCCGGTTCACCATCCACTTCTGGGTGACCGGTTAGGACCCCTCCCATCGACCTGGAGAGCGTACGGTTTGATCTTTCACTACCGACGAAATAATAAACACATTTTTAGAGCTTATTTAAAATTACGTGTCGTAATAAATAAAGCCAAAATATAAACTTTTAATGTTTCATTAATAGACAGTTTATATAATAAGTTTATTTTTATAACTTAGAAATTAAAAACGTTATTTCCTAAAAACAATGGCAAGTATAGAATAAAACAAAGGTCTCCATTATTACTGTCACAAGGTCTGCTAACCACTCCGCCTCGAGTCACCCTAGTGTGTCCATTCCCTAAGGAAGGTGTGCTTGTGGAAGGTTTGACACCGTGATAGTTCCAAAAGAATATGGGGACGGAGGAATCTTGGAAATGGACCGCGAGTCACCCTAGAGTGACCATTCCCTAAGGACGACGTTTCCAAGAGGATCCCGAGAACCGAAAATAATGGGTTAAGCTTGCACGGAAGTTGGTGCTTCCTGACCGTCTATGGTGATAGTTAATAATCATAGAGGACTTTTGTAGTTCTTGTTATGAATATTAATTAAGTTTATGACTAAAACTTAGTTTAACCAAACTACACGGTTGATACCGCGAGTCACCCTAGAGTGACCATGCCACTAAGGACGGCAACGACGTGTACAGTCGGTTAAATTATCACAAAATAGTTAAACGGTTTATTTAACGTTTTTCCCAGAACATGTTTGCATCATGTAACTATTTCGAACCATTTTTTTTTTTACCTAAAACATTCTACCTATAATAAAGTTTAATAAGTTTCTTTTTCAATGTCAGTCTAAAATGTCTATCCCAAATACATATAGAATAGTCTGATGTGTATTTAATGTCAAGACAATAAAAGTTCGAATAAGTGATTTTGTTCACTTATTGATTATCTTTTGTGTTTAGCTGGTATTTCCACTCGATATTACAAGGGAGTAATTCGAAAGTTCTTGAACTTGGGAAATGGCTAAGAAATGAACAAAGATAAAATAATCGCCCAACCCAAAGTTAATGATTGGTTAAGGTGTAAAACTTTGACTGAATCCAGGATTCGGAAGACAATCATAAATTGACTATGTTAGTCAAAGAATGGGATAATTATTTCAGTGGGAGCAACTCGTTTAAATATAATAAATTGTTGTTTTCAAGAACAATATTTATTATACCTGTGACTTACGTGGAAATTCAAATATCCACTTATATGAACAAAGTTTTATCATTGTAGATAATAATGAAATTATTATTTATGAAATGATTTAGTTGTTTATATTGATTGTCCGGAGAAGTGAAATAAACAAGCTCAAACCATTATGAAATAATGAATGAATAATATGGATGTAACATCCAGAAAAAGGTTAACTATGAAAGTGATCATACCTAAGGCATCTTAATGACAGTCATATTAATTTGGATGAGATAAACAGGATGGACCAATGCGTGAACTGTTCGTCAGTTCCCTGCCTGTTTGAGAATCTTGTCTAAAGATTAAAATGATTAAAAGACCATTTCATGAGAAAAGGTCTAAAGAGCCACAGTTCCTATAAAGCTTGTACATACTTGGTGTATGTGGTCCATTATACAAGCTCGAGAAGGATATGAATACTTTATCTAATGATAGGCAAGTATTCAAAGGTAAAGATATGAATGCAAAGTAAATTAGAACTTATGTGAGTTCAAGAAATTTATTGCATAAATCGAATATTTTAAATTCGATAAATCACTAATGGCTCTTCAGTTATTCTGAAGTGGTGAGTCTGAACTTTTAATTCAGTGATCACCGTTAAGAGAAATTAATTCTCGGTTAGTCAACGGTTCCCTATATACGCCAAGCACATTGAGGTGTTATAGAAAGGAGGAACAAGAACCTTTTAGAAATGATTGAGGAGGAAGAATCATTTTATATTATTCATTTAATGGGACTCGGACGAGATATAGTTTATGATCATATAAGAGAGTAATTGTTTTTCAGCAATAAGCAACTCTTTTGGAATATGACTCTATAATAAACTATGAACCTCAAGGTAAAATATTACTGGAGGAATTGTTAGATGACAAAGTAATTACACAATCAACAACGCTTGTTGATAATCAGAGTGCGGAAACCACGGTCCCAAAATCAGAACCAAATGGTACTCAGATGTAGTGGGAGGTTGTTAAAACCAAGACACCACGAGTGATCATAGTTTCATTAGAAACTTTGAGAATACTCAGACGTAGTGGGTGGTTCAATAGAACGGTTAAACACTACGAGTATACTCAGTTGGAATTTCACCTAGCTATCACAAACGCTAGCGTTGAAGATCCTATAGGCTTTATGCAAGCTATGATGGATCCTGATAAGGGAGAATGGCAGGAAGCCATAAACCAAGAAATAGAATCAATGGATTCTAATCAAGTCTGGAACTTGTAGACTTACTGGATGGCGTTCAAAACCATTGGCTGTAAGTGGATATACAAGACGAAGAGAGGAATGGACGGGAAGGTTGAAACCTTCAAAGCTAGTATAGTGGCAAAGGGTTATACCCAGAGAGAAGGTATTAGTTTCGAGGAAACTTTCTCTTCTGTCACTGAAGTCCATCCAGATTCTCATGGCCATAGCATGTAGTCTCAATTACGAGATTTGGCAGATGGACGTCAAAACCGCCTTCCTGAACGGGTACATTGACGAAAACATCTATATGGACCAACCAGAAGGGTTCGTGCAGAAGGGTCAAGAAGGGAAAGTTTGCAGACTTCTCAAATCCATTTATGGATTGAAACAAGCTTCCAGATCCTGGAATCTAAGGTTTGATGAGGCCATCAAAACCTATGGATTCATACAGAACATCACTGAGGCCTGCATATACAAACTCAATGATGAAACCGTGGAGATATTCCCTATTCTATACATCGACGATATTCTTCTCATTGGAAACAGTGTGAAGAGGCTATCGGACGTGAAAGCGTGGCTATCTACGCAATTCCAAATGAAGGACATGGGAGAAGCCAGTTATGTTCTTGGGATCCGTATCTTCAGGGATCGCAACAACAGGCTTCTAGCCTTATCACAAGCAGCTTACATTGATAAGGTGCTTGAACGTTTTGCAATGGCAAACTCCAAGGGAGGTAATTTACCGACCAGACATGGAGTGTTCCTTAGTAGGAAACAATGCCCAACTTCTCCGGAAGAGCAAGATGTGATGAGGCGAATACCCTATGTTTCAGCAGTGGGAAGTCTGATGTATGCTATGCAGTGTACTAGGCCAGACATCTGTTACGCTGTGGGAATTGTTAGCAGATACCAATCCAACCCTGGTATGGCTCACTGGACAGGAGTGAAGAACATTCTCAAGTATCTTCGGAGAACGAGAGACTATATGTTAGTGTTTTCAGGATCAGAACTGAATCCACTAGGATACACTGATTCAGACTTTATGTCTGATAGAGACGCGAGAAAATCGACGTCGGGAGCAGTGTACACCCTTGCTGGTGGGGCGATATTCTGGAGAAGCGTAAAGCAATCCTGTATCGCAGATTCCACAATGGAAGCTGAATACGTGGCAGCTTGTGAGGCAGCCAAAGAATCGGTTTGGCTCAAGAATTTCTACATAGAGCTGGGAGTTGTTCCAGATGTAGATGGGCCCCAAACACTATACTGTGACAACAGTGGTGCGGTGGCAAATTCTAAAGAGCCCAGAGACCATAACAAGGAGAAACATATAGAACGCAAATACCATCTCATAAGAGAAATAGTGCGTCGTGGCGACGTGAGGGTTGTGAAAATAGCTTCGGAAGACAATCTGGCTGATCCATTCACCAAGACGTTGCCAGAGAAAATATTCAGGAGGCATCTGGAGAGTATGGGTCTGAAAGACATGGGTCATCTTCTTTAAATACAAGTGGGAGATTGTTGGACATATGTGTCCTTAAACAAGATATTTTATCCATTTGTAAAAGATTATGACAAGTCATTGAATAAAGATGATACTTATTATGATAATCTTATTATAGTTTCTGGTAGAGTAAAATAGAATGTTTGATCCTTAGTTCATAAAGGATGCAATTATGTTATTATTATCACAGCAGAGTCAATGTGAGGAAGAATTAATAATCATAATAAATGAACTTAAAATGTCCGTGACGTGATTAACTGGGTGGGAGCCCATTAATCGTATAAGGTCATTAATGTGACTAAGTGACAATCCTATTCTGGATTTTGTGTGTGTCACACTCACTAGAAGTGCATTAAGTATGAAGTGTCTTCATACTGGACTGGACCTGACTTAAACTCCGGAAGTTATCATATAAGACCGTCACTGATAACTTGGAGTTGAGTCACTAGTATATGATCAAATGGATATTCGATCTAAGTCCTGAGTGATCTTGAGTCCAAGCTGCTGGCTTGATTGTTCTTTGATTTAACCGTTAAAGAACACGAAACATTACCGCTGTTCCCAAAACTATTATTTTGGGAACATGATAGTCAGCAGTAAGGGTAGCTTGGTCATAGACATGGGCATCACACAGCTCTCTTCAGAGTGATGATGATTCCCTTGATTGTCGGTGGTGAGAAGTGAGAGGTACCCGTGCGCAACTTATGAATCGAAACCATAAGTGGGTTACTCATAATATTACTGACTGAGTCAAGGATGAAAATGCAATGAGGGACATAACGGTAGAAACCGCCTGCTCGTGTGTGGATCATCAAGTGAAATATCAATAACCCGAATTTGATTGTATCAATGGACACCCTGCTGTTATAAAGGGAATAATATATACCGTATCACTAAAGAGTGCAGCCTCGGGTCTATAGTGGAATCACTTCGAGGTTTGACGAACAACTAGCAGTTCGTTGGAGCTTAAGTGATACGGGTCCATGGTCCCCAGGATAGCTCCGTAACGGATGATACGTACGTGATTAAAGTACATTCTGGATAATGTTTAATCATTTGGCTTGACTTATAAAACTGAAAGGTCTGTGGCAGACGTCAGATAGTTTTATCGTTAGCGTGGCAAAAGTACCATATTTTGGTACACGAAATTAACTGATAAAATAAAGTTAGAATTTAGATTTTCTATCAGCACCATGTTGTTGGAAATTAAATTCTAAGCAACTTTGCGTTTTGAACCGAGTCATTTCGACTTACGGTTAGTGATTTATGGATTTTCTAAGTTTATGATCGGTTCGATAAACTTTGAAATTAAATCACATGTCACGAATTTAAATGATGGTGTGGCACCATGAAATTTTAATGTGTGATATTGAGATCAGGAAATATTAATATAATTTAATTATTTGGATTTAATTATTAATATGTTATTAATAATTAATAGATTTATATTAATAAATAAAATATATATTTGTATATATATATATATATGTGTGTGTAAATTCGAATTAGGGTTTCATATATGAAACCCTAGCCAAATTCGAATGGTATGATTTGGTCTTTCCAAATTTGCGACATAAGTACCAAATGTATTGGTATTTTAGCAAATCCCTAAAATCAATATTATCCATTGGATCGGTTATGATTTAATATCAACCGTTGGATTAGGATATTGATAAATTCGAATTTGATAACTTGGTGACCAAGTTTAAATTTTCGAATTTGGTTAATTAATTATATCCGTTAGATCGGTCTAAGATTTAATCTTTACCGTCGGATTGAAAATTAATTAATTATATATATTTATATAATTTTCGAATTATAATTTAAGGATAAAATCGAAATTGTTTTCTTTAAATCTTTTTATATTTGATTTTATCCTAAATTAATTTGGTCCATTAGATCGGTTTAAAGATTTATCTCAACCGTTGGATCTAGATGATAATAAATTCGAATTTTATTATAAATATATAGGATAATTCGAATTTTATAAAGATAAGAAGATAAGATTGGATTTTTGATTTTATCCTAATCTTTCTTATTTAATTAAATCCCTAATTAATTATGTCCATTGGATTTAGATGAGATTAAATCTGGACCATTGGACATATGTGTCCTTAAACAAGATATTTTATCCATTTGTAAAAGATTATGATATGTCATTGAATAAAGATGATACTTATTATGTTAATCTTATTATAGTTTCTGGTAGAGTAAAATAGAATGTTTGTTTCCTTAGTTCATAAAGGATGCAATTATGTTATTATTATCACAGCAGAGTCAATGTGAGGAAGAATTAATAATCATAATATATGAACTTAAAATGTCCGTGACCTGATTAACTGGGTGGGAGCCCATTAATCGTATAAGGTCATTAATGTGACTAAGTGACAATCCTATTCTGGATTTTGTGTGTGTCACACTCACTAGAAGTGCATTAAGTATGAAGTGTCTTCATACTGGACTGGACCTGACTTAAACTTCGGAAGTTATCATATAAGACCGTCACTGATAACTTGGAGTTGAGTCACTAGTAGATGATCAAATGGATATTCGATCTAAGTCCTGAGTGGTCTTGAGTCCGAGCTGCTGGCTTGATTGTTCTTTGATTTAACCGTTAAAAAACACAATATATTACCGTTGTTCCCAACACTATTATTTTGGGAACATGATAGTCAGCAGTAAGGGTAGCTTGGTCATAGACATGGGCATCACACAGCTCTCTTCAGAGTGATGATGATTCCCTTGATTGTCAGTGGTGAGAAGTGAGAGGTACCCGTGCGCAACTTATGAATCGAAACCATAAGTGGGTCACTCATAATATTACTGACTGAGTCAAGGTTGAAAATGCAATGAGGGGCATAACGGTAAAAACCGCCTGCTCGTGTGTGGATCATCAAGTGAAAGATCAATAACCCGAGTTTGATTGTATCAATGGACACCCTGCTGTTATAAAGGGAATAATATATACCATATCACTAAATAGTGCAGCCTCGGGTCTATAGTGGAATCACTTCGAGGTTTGACGAACAACTAGCAGTTCGTTGGAGCTTAAGTGATACGGGTCCATGGTCCCCAGGATAGCTCCGTAACGGATGATACGTACGTGATTAAAATACATTCTGGATAATGTTTAATCATTTGGCTAGACTTATAAAACTGAAAGGTCTGTGGCAGACGTCAGATAGTTTTATCGTCAGCGTGGCAAAAGTACCATATCTTGGTACACGAAATTAACTGATAAAATAAAGTTAGAATTTATATTTTCTATCAGCACCATGTTGTTGGAAATTAAATTCTAAGCAACTTTGCTTTTTGAACCAAGTCATTTCAACTTACGGTTTGTGATTTATGGATTTTCTAAGTTTATGCTCGGTTCGATAAACTATGAAATTAAATCACATGTCACGAATTTAAATGATGGTGTGACACCATGACATTTTTATGTGTGATATTGAGATCAGGAATTATTAATATAATTTAATTATTTGGATTTAATTATTAATATCTTATTAATAATTAATTAATAATTAATGGATTTATATTAATAATAATATATATATATATTTAATTATATATATATATTGTAAATCTATGTGGGCTTGCATAATCTAGCCCACACGAGTTTGACCTAGCTAGGGTTTAATATTTGCGGCATAAGTACCTAAAGTTTGGTGTTTTGGCAAAAACCCTAAAATCAATCTTATCCTTTAGATCGGAGATGATTTAATATCAACCGTAGGATTAAGATGATTGATTTTTGACCTAACCCTAATTTGAAAAATAGTAGCTTGGTGACCAAGCTTAGGGTTTTCGAATTTGACCTAATTAATTATATCCGTTAGATCGGTTTAAGATTTAATCTTTACCGTCGGATTGGAAATTAATTAATTATATATATAATATATATTTCGAAGATAATGATATAGATAAAATCGAATTAGGCTTTTACCAAGTCTTAGAATATTTGATTTTCATCCCAAATTAATTTGATCCATTAGATCGGTCTAAGATTAATCTAAGCCGATGGATCTAGATAATTAATTTCGAAATTATCATTATTATATATATATATATATATATATATTTCGAAATTAAAATAAGTAGATAAGATTGGTTTTTTGATTTACCAAGTCTTTCTTATTTAATTAAATCCCTAATTAATTATATCCATTGGATTTAGATAAGATTAAATCTAAACCTTTGGATTAGGATAATTAATTATATTTAATAAATAATTTCGAAATTAAAAAAAAAAAAATATATATATATATATATATTCGAATTATATTTAAATAAGAAGATAAGATTGGTTTTTGTATTTATCAAGTCTTTCTTATTTAATTTAATACAAGTTTAATTATGACCATTGGATCTAGATGAGATTAAATCTCAACCATTGGATTGAAATAATTAAAGTATTTAAATATATATAAAATTTGAATTTTGGAGTGAAAATCTCTAATTCGGTTACGGGCCAAGTCTATAAATAGGAGCTCATTTACAACATTCAACACACCTTTTCCCAGAGCAAAAAACTCGAGCTCTCCCTCTCTCTCTAGGGTCTGCGAGTTTTCTGCCTCTGATCTCTTTTCTGGTTCGGCTTAGGAGACTATTTCTCCGGAAGCTTGAAAAGAACCTCAGTTAAATTTTTGCGATGGAGTCCTGCCGGCGAAGCCCACGCTTCGGTACGAGGAGTCCAGGAGAATATCCCGGAAGATCACGGGTGTTTCCCTCAGCACCGGCGGAGCCCTGCCGAACTTCAGAGTCCGCGGTCAAAAACGTCAACTGAGGTACGGCCTTATGCATTGGGTTAATAAATGCAAACATTTACCGCTTTCTATTTATTTCTTATATTTCGACTATGATATTAATAATGTGTTGTGAATATTAAAATATGTACTATTTATCAGATCTTGTTAAAATGGTTATTACCCGATATCGTGCCGTTACGGTAACAAGTTTTCCGCTTTAAAATAATTTTTAAATGTTACCGGGACGGCTCGGAGGCATATTTCGTGGTAATGGAGTCGAGAATCAAACCCCGATTTCCAACAAAAGGATATAATGGCACATGGGCCAAGTGGGAGAATGTTGGACTCACGTATGGCCCATTGGGCACAATTAATTAATGGGTTTAATAATGATAAATCTAATTGGTTTAATTAAATAAAGGTAAATTCCTATTATACCCTGATGGTGGGTCTAAATAAAGAGAAATCCTAGGAATTGGTCATCTCTCTACCTACGTAAGTATTCCTCTCCATCAAAAAAGGCTTGTCACTCTAAAGAGGTTAAGAGAGAGAAACGCAATTCCGATGATTAATCGCTTCCACTATTATTCCGATCATGGATCAAGGTACGCTTTCTCGATCTAATATTCATATGTGAAAATCATCTCGTTCTAAGATCTTGGCTAATAATGTTCTATGCAATATTAATGAATCGGATTGCATAATCATGTACGACATTAAATTAATGCTTACATATGCACAACATGGAACATTAATTCCATATTGTGACGAAAAAGATAGATAAAAACCAGCTTACTCTACTAAAGCAGAAGAAAGAAAAGAGAGATGGAAATGGTGGAGGAAGTGGTGATCGTGGGAGCCGGGATCGCAGGTTTAGCGACGGCACTGGCGCTGTAGAAAGTGGGGGTGAAGGCAGTGGTGTTGGAGCGGTCGGACGGGCTGAGAGCTACCGGAGCCGCGTTGAGTCTCTTCACGAATGCGTGGATTGCGCTGCGTGCCCTCCGCGTTGCCCAAAAGCTCACATCTATCTACCCCTCTTTCACCAAGTAACTCTTCTTCTTCTGCTTTATATTAAAATATATATATATATATATATATATTTTAGAGTGATTTTCATTTTATTTTACTCCTAAAATAGAGTGACAAATACACTACTATGTCAATATTCCATAATTTGATACCCCGCATTTTTTTCTTCTTCAATATATTACTCACACTTCCTGTGTAATGTTTGTTAGTTAGTAATTTATTATTTGTTTACTACTATTGTTACATAAAAATAGTTATATTATATTTTTTCAAGTCTAAGAGTTAACTATGGACGAACATGTAAGAAACAAGGTAAATTATGTTGTTTTTTTAGATAATTGCGATAAAAATACTTAAACTTTGAACATCTCAAGTGGTAGGGGCTTAAAGTAAAAAATCACTACAAAAGTACTCAGACTTTGAATAATCTTTTAATACAGTGCTATTACATCGTACTGCTCTCGTAATCATATGGTGGTTAATGACAGGGGATATGTGACCAACTTGGCAACTAAAGCAGTTCAAGAATTTCCTCTTCCTAATGCAGACAACGAGTAAGCTCTCTATATATAATTATACAACACATTGTTTAGTTTGGCATTGATTCTAATTTGTCTTGCATATATTGAAGAAACGGAGGACTTAGAACCGTGAACAAAAAAGCGCTCCTCGAAGCTCTGGCAGAGGAGCTGCCACCTCATTCGATCCGCTTCTCCTGCAAGATTGCGGCCATCGACACCGAAGCAACGCAAGGCGGCGGGTCCATGGCTGTTCTTCGCATGGAAGACGGTACAGTCATCAAAGCCAAGGTAACCAGCTAACAATAATATAATTAGTAGTCCTAATTAACATTGTTCTTCGTCGTTGTGTGCCGGTGGTTTTCTGCACTCTCTTCGTCGTGTTCTTCTTCGTGTGTTTGTGTTTGGTAAAGAAAATCGAGAGAGAGAAAGCGTATTTCTAGAGAGAAATGTGGAAAATCAGAGTGAATTGGGAGATGTTTCTTGACACTGAAATTGACGAACTCTTTCTATAACAAACACCGCTGAAAAGCCGATGTGGCATTAAGTGTTGAGTGTGAAGCCTAATCTACACGGAAGCGCTACCGAGACCCGACGCAGACCAGTCAAGCTGATCGACCTGAGCCCAGGTCGACGTGGGGGTATAGGGGGGTGGTAAACCCTAGGTTTGCCCTAGGTTTATTTTTCGCTTATAAGGCTTGTAGCCGTCATTAGTGCGTTTTTGTAGCACAAATTGAGAGAGGCGAGATTGAGGGTGTAACCAGAAACTCCGACTGAGAGATTGATAGTGGATCGAGATTTACAGGCGGCAAGTGGACGTACCTCCTACACTGGGAGCGAACCACTATAATTCTAGTGTCGATTTTAATTTCGTTTATCGTTTTTATCATTTTTCGAATTGGGAATTAGGGCGAATTCCTAACATTAAGTTCGACTTGCATGGCGTGTAAGAACATATTAAATCTTTACAAAAATGTCCAAACTGAATGCTATGAAAAATATTGATTTAAATTGTACATTTTTTTATTTATTGAAATGGTAAAATACATTGAACATGATAATGCATAAACAAATATTTTGAAATAATTAATATCCGTCGGTCGTTCAAAATGCTTCGGCCGGCACTAGAGAAGGCCTGATTGGCCGAGCCTCTCTTTGCAATGTGTGGCGTGGTTTCGGAGGTACAACGTGTTATAGGTTTTCCCAAAGGCTTTGAACTTCATGTCGCACGTTTTGCATATCACGTAGTGCATATCCTTCATCTCCTCGGTATCGTATTCGTAAACGATATCAAAGTCGGAAGTGAGCTTCTTAGGGTCTTGTAGCCATGATGGATCTGTCATTTTGATGATGTAGTGTGTGTAATTAATTATAAAGTATATAAATTATATAGTGAAAATCAAATTGAGAGTAAGATTGAGAGGTTGGAAATGAGAGATTGGAGTTAGTGAAAGTTTTGGGGGTGAGATGTGGTATTTATAGAAGTAGAAAAGTTAAAGAATTATTTAAGTGAATAAAATGTTGACGTTTTAAAAAAATAACAGTCATATTCCAACGTTCGGATTCTGATGCTATTATTTTATTTTGTTTTTAAATGAAAAACTTGGGCCGCTAGATCATCGAATCCAACGGCCACGGTTAAATGGTCGTTAAGCCAGTTAATCCAGATCTAGGTAAACCAGAACCAGAAAAATTTTGATTCTGGATTTAAATAGAACCAGAGTGTTCTGATTTCTATTTTTAAAACGGATTTGATTGGATTTCTTAAATTCCCTGTAAATACAGGATTATTCTCTCTCTCCCTATTAATGAAGGTAGATACATTTAAAATATATACCATATACTTGTTATCTTTGAGCTCAAAGGCTCTAAGTGTACACGTATGTCATATAAATTATAAGGAACAGTGAATGCAATATATATACATATATGGAAATTAATTTATTTAATTTTTTGTTAAGTTTTGATACCAACCAGGTGGCCTATAATTGGCGCCATACACGTATATAACTACGCGCGCGTACACTCATCTAAGCAACTGCCATAACTGGTAATTACAAGTAAACCCCTAGATTAGAGGTTAATTTACCAGTTTCATACATTAATTCAACGCTAATTATTAATTAAGTGGTATATATTCGATTATTGTACCCTGAGAACTGATCAGTGACGATATTTAGGGCTTATAATTAAGGAAGCTACATATCAAAGACAAGTGTTAGTGTTGAAGTAGTGGTCGGTCGGAAGATCGTGGTCGGCTTTCTCGACACCGTCAACGCCCCTCAGCCAGTAAGTCCGGTCGAAAGTGGCGGAGTTTGCAGGGACGTCGTCAACCACGTGCTCGTGCCCTTTCGGCACGTATATCCCTGTCCGCGGATCTGGAGCCCAATACGACGACGTGTCTGAACTTATTTCCTTATCGCTCTCGTCACCTTCGCACGGAACCCTAGCTTCTTCTGCCAAATCCAAAACCCTATGTTTGCTGAACTCGGCTCGCTTAGCTTCCCTGAGCGAACATGCATTTTAGATTAGCACTCATAATATATATAAGCATATAGATAATACATTTACATATAAAATAATATGAAACAAGTTATAAATGTTGATAATTTGTTCTTAAGATTTACCGATGAGTTTTATATAATAATAATATTTATACTATATAAATATATAAATTTAAGTTATAAATGCAATATTTTAGATAAAAAAATTAAATGAAAATTTGAAACAAATATAAAGTACAACTATAATTTTTTTTGTAAAAAAATAAAGACGTAATTGCAAGTTTGATATAAAGATAGGGCTATAGTTGTCTTTTCAAATTGCGTGAAAAACACACGGAGTACCCCGCAAAAACTTGAAAAACGACAATAGAGAAAGTTAGCGATTGGTCGGAAAACGATGTAGTCGCGGAGTCGATATCTAAGAAAAAATAGAAGCTAGAGCAATAAGATAATATTACATACCTAAGCAAAAACATGCGGGTTTTGATGATTCCTCTGAAAGAGGGAAAGAACAGTTTAAATGTCATGAGAAAAGCTTAAGTTGGTTTGCTGCTTAGGGCAGTATTTATAATGACAATAAAACTATATATGTTGTAATTGCATGGGAATAAGTTCCTTTATAAACGACTGGTGACGGTTCATACAGGAAAAAGAACATATATAAATATTTCCATTACCATATTAAAGCCGTGCTTTGTGTTTTGACATATATATCATCGGAATATTTGCTACATAAGTATTTAATTTTGTACCAACAATTAAGTGCATTCACATATTATTAAGAGATATAAATGAATTTCGACGATATATTGTGCTTTGGGCACACTTGGTACAGAATTTGATATTTCGTCCCTTCCTTTTTATTTTTATTTTTGTGCTAATCAAATACGGTGAAATTATTTCATTTTTGTTACAATAAATTTTTACTAATATTATTATATGATCAATATATCATTTTTTTTTCAACGACACATCAAAACAAAAAGTCATAAATCAATCCCTCATAAGTTTCTGTTCTTTTTAGTGCTTTGGATTCTGCTAATTTACGCCATTATTTGGATGCTCACTATTATAAATAGATTAAAAGCAGTGCTCAAGACAATAATGTTGTCGTTTCTGATTGAAGTAATTTTCTTTTTTCTGTTTTTGTATTTATTTTTGCTAATTATACTCTTGATTGGAGTAATGTACTTGAATTGTGGGAATATAAGTTGTTCGATAAAATGTGAGTGTTGCAGTCGTGTGAACCGGACGTGGCAATATTGCTATCTATAATCTTCTTCTTCTTTTTTTGTTTTTTGAATGGAGCTATCTATAATCTTTAAGAAAACGAATAACTTTTATAATTTTGCCAATAATATATAAATCCATGGCTTTGGGGGCAAAATCACATTTTAAATTGAGGTCTATAATGTTACAAAGTTGTGAATTGCCAATAATGTTACAAAATTATGAATTACAAAGGATGACAATTCAAAGTAAAGAGCTATAAAGACAAAAAATATAGTCATTTACCCAATACCATTCAAATTCAATAAAATAGTAAACTAAACAAATTGATATTTTATTTTATTACATAATAGAACTTAAAAATGGACTAATTTTTTATATCTATTTAAATCATATAAGTTCACAAAACTAACGCAATATTGTACTATCATATGTCTTGACAATTTGCCGACTTGCTCGAATTGTCCGAATTGGGTTTTGACTCCTTTATTCGAAAAAGTTATGTTTCTTTCTAAGTTTTTCTCTTTTGTTACATTTCTTCGAAGCTCTCGAAACACTAAATTTGTCGCACATCACTTATGTAATTGGGCTTGTAATAATGTTTGTTACTGGTTTTGCTCACCTGTGGATTATTTGGCCTCTGTCCGGGAAGTTTTGCTCAATAATGAGATTGAATGATAGACATGGGGCGCTCTTTCGTCGCCCAAGTCGCACATTTTTTGGTGGCTCGGAGAGGTTTTAAGGAGGCCCTTCCACACTTTCAAAAATAAAAATATGAAAAATAACACACGTTTGTATTTTTGTTCTTATTAGTCGTGTATAATTTCTCATTAATTTTTTAATTTTATCCCTATTTACCTTTTATGTAAAAGTACTATATGCCCAAAAAAAAATATAGAAGAATTTTTATTTTATTTTTTGTTAGGATCTTAATGTAAAACTTGGATAGACAAAAAATAAAAATAAATTAGAGAGTGACATTGTCATTTTACAAAGTAAAGACAAGTGAGGAGGTCCAAAAGTTAATGTTTCGTAGGAATATTTCTTCTATGGAGTATATAGAGCATAAGTCTTCTTGATTCTCAAGACTTCTTTTTTCCGCAATTTATGTCTTAACTATTTGTCACGCGTTTAGGACTCTTATTTAAACTATATAAATATATATATATATATATATTCTATATTTAAATATATTATCTTGATATGCAATCTCCATATTAATAACTTAATCATTCAAAAATCTATAAATTTTGATGGTTAGATAATTTGTTCTGTATATCTACTGTAAACCTAATGAACAATAAACAGAATAGTTCATAATTTTTTTTATTTGTTATGAGATTCTTAATACGCACGCTCAAGTTAATGACTCTTTTGATTTACTTATTCAAAATCACATTTCATTATTTCTGTATCATTGATAATATGATATCATGTGATCATTAAGCTTCATTTTAAAATCGATTAGTAATATAAAAAAATAACTTTATAAAGTTGTACTAAATCTTCTCATATTTTTATTCGGAATTTAATATAATTAAACACACTTCATTATAATTACACATACACATCTTTGCTATGAGAGAGAGATATGCGAAGCATAATTGCTTAACTACCGACAGAGTTTTCTCTTTAGAGAAACCGACAAAGTTACGAGATAGATAATTAGTGGCCAACTAATTCAATAGAGAATTAGAGATCGCATATTAATAATTAATAATTTAATTCAGTGAAAACGTTTACCAGGCTACTTATATGCTAAAATTCGTGAGAAATAATGTAATATGAGAATATCTTTATATAAATCAGTACTATCGAACATAATCTTATTAGAGGATCGAGCTAGTCTTTGCTAGTGTGTTTCTCTTTTTCTTTTCCCCTAATTTTTTCTTTTCTGTTACTCATCAATAGCGAACATAAATCACACGAAACCACGTTATGTCACAAAATAGAGTTATTTTTATTAAATTCGGAACTAAAATATTAGTAAAATCTATAATTTGATTAAATCCGGATTAAAAAATTCAGTTTTGAATTTCAATTTTTTCCGGTTGGAGAAATTCTCGTATTTACATAATTAAATATAATCAACTTAAGAAACAACCATATTATTCCTTGTGTCATGTTACAGATAAAAGCGAATAAACGAGATGAGGAGTTTTTTTTTTTAATAGAGGTTCGTCCCATGGCGGTAGTTGACTACATCCTCTGTTAGTTTATTGTGACTATGAACATAGACGAACAACTACAGACAACAATCAAGTCTAGAGAAAAATAGTAGAAAGAAAGACAAAAATTATAAGTAAATCTCTCAACACAGTATTTGGCCGGACAGAAAACTTTCAATATCTTCTCCAGAAAGTATGTGTATGTGATTCTTCACCAGATGCTGGTATTTATAGCCTTTAATCTATATGTTGAGCGTCATGGAATCTTGGAGTCGTCCTTCCGAGCTAATCGGGCTGACTGATTTGTCCAGCTGACACGTGCTCCACGACTGCGTGTATTACGTGTTGGGAGAAAGCGCAACGCAACGGAATTTCAATATCTCCCAATAGCCGCTGAAATATGAAGGCGATAATAATCGAAACACAACCACGAACACGAGACAATTTTAGCGTGGAAAAACCCCCAAAACGGAGTAAAAAACCACGGGACCCGTAGGCCGCTTAAAATCCACTATAATCAAGAGTGAGGTACAAACGAAGTCTTATCTAGATAAAACTAGAGGCATACATCATCATCATCAAGATCGAACACCAATCTCGGATTACAACAAACAAGCAAGAGAAGAATTTGTGAAAAACGTTCTCACAAAACAGCCTCTGGTTTCCACACTTCAGACCGACCTAGAAACTTCGAAACCACATCTCCACCGATCAGAACGTACCTCTATGTCTTAGGAACATTCTGTCCAAAAATCATGACGATCCAATGGTGAACGAATGCGCAATGACGATTTTCCTGAGGGTCGACGAAACTGTGCGGGAACCACGAATTTCCTTTCCTTTCTCTTTCTCTTGTTTTTCTCTCACTTCTTCACTCTTGCTTTTCTTCATCTCATCTAAGTCATTTATGACCTAGGCTTCATGGGCCGGGTACATGGATCAATGGGTCAAAAATAACCCACATTGTTGGGCCTCCAAATAGGAGGGATACCCAACATTACGCCGAGCTGGATCCTTGACCGAATAGAGCCGTTTGAAGACTTGACTTCGTGCTCATATTCTTCCGTTAATTTGAATTGATGGAGCCGGACAAGGAATATGACGATCTTGCCCTTCCTTCCTTCTAGTGTTGACGGATAGCTTTTGGGCCTGTGGCCGAGTAGCTTCTTGTTAGTGGGCTTTACGTGTGCCAGGTGCCTTAATGGGCTTTTGTAAATGAGTTTATTCGAATATTAAATATTCTTTAAAACCGTTTATTTAGTGTATTACAAATTTAATTAATTCATAATCCGTACGACTTACCGTTTTCAATAGAACGACGAATTTACACATAAACACCATCTAGACACCAAATCTCATTTAAAATGCAAGTAAGAAATAATTATCTCATGTAATACTAACTAAGTCTGTGAATGTACCATGATTAATTTTTGTTTTCCAACCTCAACTGTTGTTTGGCAACGACAAACGGGACGACGTCTTCTTGCAATGGAAGGAGATGACTGTCATCTCGTCTTGCACGTTTTCGAGTCATGAGTAGTAGTACTTTGACATTGAGTGCACGTCTTTCACTTCACTTTTTGTTTTTTTTTTTGTACAAAAATAAATAAATTACATAATGATAAGTATTCACTTATTAAGTGTGTTTCTTTTATTTTATTTTATTTTTTCATTTTTCATTTTTGTGCTAGTTTTAAAGGATTTTATACTTACAAGGTTTGTATAAATAAGTTAGGTATTTTCTAAATATTATGAATATTTGAAGTATTTGTAAATATGAATCAGGTAAAACATGCAATAAAATATATAGAACATATGTACTATTAAATATTTGGGGAATGGTTCTAACTTCTAAATATACAAATATGGCTTTCCTTTCAAGTTTTTGTTTGTACTTCGTAGTTTGTATTATTTCTTCCGAGTAGCATTAAGTTTTCACCCGTCGAAATTTTAAGGAGGTTTCGGACTATCAAGTAAAAAATTCTATTTAAATGATCGCATCATGGTACCCTCAAAATCCAAATCCTTGACATATCCCGATTAATTAACAATGAAGAGTGTAAAAAAACAAATATAGAATCGAGAGACCAGATATTTGTTACCGAATATTTTAAAGACCGAATAAGAAAGTCCAAGTCTATAAAACAAGGTTTTCGGTCTGTTTAGACTGCTTTTGGCCATCGGTATTTAGTTTCGACTTTAAGAACTGATACTGAAGACATATTAATATCGAAGACCCTATTATTATAAATTATTATAATGATAATATAACTTCTGTAAATTGTAATTAAGTTATCATACTATATAATCTAATTATGTTGTTTATGATGTACTTTGTCCTCATTCACAAATAGAGAAATGGCGTTATGCTCTCTTGACTTTTAGAATATCACGTTGTCACTTGCGTCGGTCGAAGTGAGCAGGAACTGTCTTTTTATGCAATTTTTTTAATACAAACATAAAAGTATTACTAACGAATAAAGTTTCATAAGATGTTTCATTTTTTACTTTAAATAAATAGTCCAACTGGGTTCAAAATCTAATTTAGAACCGACTTTCGATCATATAGGTGGCGTTTGGTTATGGTTTCCGAGACCAGTTTCTGGTTTTGGTTTCAAACAGTGTCAAATTAGTTTCACAGACCACGTTTGGTTAACAGTTGTCTCTGTTAATTTCTGAGACCGGTCTCGCATACCACTGAAATTTTAATGAAGGAAAACATAAAACAACCTGAAGTTGTTTTCTGTCTTTGGTTTTCAACTCAATCGTACAAAATAAAACCATAATCATATATTATCAATCTATAATAGTATTATATTATTTATAATAAGATATTAACTATGAAATTATCTCTTATAATAAATTATTAAAATTATTTCTATATACAACTATATATTTTAATGATATTACTATCATATTAACAAATATACTTAAATTATGTATATTTTTTAAATACTAACTTAATTACAATGATATAAACTCTTGAAACGGAATATTTACTACTTTATATTAAATTATTTAAACATGTAATTAGAGTCATGAAATATGAATAATTTTTGTATTATGGAAAATAGTTTTTAAAGATAATATTAATATATATTAGTTTCAAATAAACATACTTTTTTTAATAACATAAATTGTGTTTTATTGTATTTTTTTCATTTAAATTCAACCACAAATTGACAAAAAACTAACCAAACAGTGTTTCAAAAATCAAACTCCCAAACTGGTTTGGAAGACTAAACTCTCAGACTGATTTCTCAAACCAAATTGCAAAACTGGTTTCCCAAACCAGTTAACCAAACGCCACATAGTTTTTGGTGTAAACGACAAATAGTTCTAGATCTAAAAGGGGGGTCTTCGGTTTTCAATTTTAGAAAACTGAATAATAAGGTCTAGGTCATTTTATGAGTAAAACCGATGTTGAAGATCCTATTGTACAACTCTATCAACGACAATACGAGTAATCACGTTTTCAAGACTTTAGTTAGTCAAAATTACTGTCGATGTAAAATCAACAATGCAGAAAAGCATATTTCCTACTAAATCCGAATGAAATTCGGGACCAGAAGTTTTGGTCTCAGTTTTTTTTTTTCCAGATTCAAAATTCTGATTCCGAAAAAGAAAAAGAAAATTATAGTTTTGATTTTTATCCACATATTTATATACTTACAATAATATTAAAACAAGATTTAATAATATGAACCAGCCGTCGTGATTATAAATATATATATTTTTTTAAATACAAAAACAAAACTGGAATTTTCTGGATTCAAAACATTCGGAACCGGAACTTTTTAGATCCGGAAGTAACTTTCAATACCGCATAAAATGAGTTTTGTATTTGATTTTAATTTTCTTTTTTAGATTTATTTGTTAATAAAGAGCAAGACTCGGAGATTGGACCTCACTTCACACATGAAGACTCAACACTCCCGCCATTATCGCTTTTCTTCTTCCCTTCATTTCTTTTATTAAAAAAAAAAAAAAACAGCGAAACTGAGTGAGACTTGTACACACAAAATAAATAAATAAATTGTATTATAATAAGACAAATTAAAACTCAGACAGTCTTCCTAAATCGCAGCTAAATCCTACTCACTGTCCGCCATTGAAGCACCAGAAGAAGAAGAAGAAGAAGAAGCTCAACGCTTGCATACATACACAGATGAAAGGCAGAGATAATAAGAGACTTAAGACCAAGCTTGGTTCCACCACTGTCTTCTTCCTCTGCTTCTTCTTCTTCCTTGCTGGTTTCTTCCTCTCCAACCTCCTCTCCTCTCAGGTCAACATCTCTATATTATATATATATATATGGGTGTATTTGGTCTGATTCTTGCACCGGTCGCGTTTCGCAGGATGTCTCGCCCATTCGGAGCGGCTCGCGAGTTCTCCGATCGGTCAACGAGGATAGCGATTCAATGCCTCACGGCGAGACCGGAGACGAGTCCATTCAAGCGATTCCGTTTCAGGTATGGTTTTTTCTCGCTCGATTTCTGTGATCTGGTTATGGATTAGTGGAATCGGATCTTGGATTTAGTTGAACGATGCGATTTGGGGATAGTGATCGGGATTTCGATTTGAATTTTGCCTGAACTGTTCTACGAGTCCTTGGAATCTTTGACTTTTGGTTTTGGCAGTCATCGCTAGTCTTCCATTTGCCGGAGTTCATCGAAGTAGACTCTGTGTTATAGGAAAGACGGAAAAACGCTCTTTAACCAACGAAGGTTGAATTTTCAGTTCACTGAAATTTGAAAATTACAAATTAATGAAGCAATATTTGTAGTCTTAGTTTCTCGAAATCAAAATGAGAAGCGAGCTTAAAGCTGAAACGGAAAATAAATAATTAGAAATATATGTTAAGGATCGCTAAGATTGGGAAAGTTTTAAAAAACCGAAAACTGTCAGTTTGAGGCTCTAAATGATGGAATTTGGGTAAAATCCCGAGACCACGAGCCCGTTTAGTTTGGCCGTTTCCATTCGAAAAATGCTGAATAAACGTCATTCTCCAATACATTGGTCCCACTGGTCTATGAGTACGAACTCTTTTTTCCATTGCATCAATAGCTATTTGAATTGTCTGAAAAACCATACTATCTTATTTTTCCTCATTTGCTCTTGATATCAGGTGTTAAGCTGGAAACCACGGGCTCTGTACTTTCCGGGTTTCGCGAGTGCTGAACAATGCCAGAAGATTGTTGAAATGGCAAAGGTGAAGGTCAAACCGTCTTCGCTGGCGTTGCGGAAGGGTGAGACTGACGAGAGCACGAAGGGTACAAGAACAAGGTATCTCTACTATGCTCACCTTAACTATAAGTATCTCCACTTCACTTCAGAGGCAAGCTTATCACTTTGGATTCAAGTATTTTGCATATATGAAGAAGGAAGAAAATACCGGTTGAATATTCATTCATACAATATACCTCTGTTCTCCATTGAGTGTTTGTTTTCTTTCTCTAAGTCGATGGTCAAGTTAGTTACTATTTAAACAATTTGGGCAAGACGTCTGTAATTAGATAGTTTGCAGCAATTTTCTAACTTGATTATGTTTGCAGCAATTTTCCTTTTACTTTCTAAACACATTGTTTATTATTAACCTTTCGACCTTCTAGAAAATTCTTTTAGATATGAGATAAATGAGGGAAACTTGACATATAACCCTCCATACTTCACTATTTGCCGAAACAATCCCCAAGTTTTCATAATTGGAAGATTGATCTTTTAGGACAGATTAGGACATATATTTCGGATACTTAAAGACGAATTTTAGGCCGGATAGGACAAAATGTGGGGGTTATTTAGCAAATGGTAAAGTTTCCGTTAGTCTATCAAGCTATGAGTACCAAAGACAGATGAAATCTCCTTAATCATTAGAGTGGCTTTTACTTTTAAACTGTCTAGTGCTCTGAATAGTGTCATGAAAGATTCACTTAGCTGTTATCACTTGGACTAAAATGTTACAACAGCTTGGTATTGGCTTTAAGTGAAGAAAGTTTTACAATTTTAGGGAGCTAATTGTAGTCAAGTGTTGAATAGTTCAGGGACCTTTATCAGTGGATCCCAAGACAAAACAGGAGTGTTGAGTGCCATTGAGGAAAAGATTTCTAGGGCCACAATGCTACCAGTAACGCATGGAGAGGTAATATGTTATTTCATTTTTACTACCAGTCCACAACGCTGTTGGACTTTTTTTTTCTTTCTTTTCTCAGGTATTATTGGTGTTCAACTTTTTTCTGGGGTTCCTTAGTTTTGAGTTAGTTTTTTAGTAATTGGCAGCAATGCCTCTAAACTTTGCATGTTACTGCAGTTTGCCCCGCTAAACTTTTCATTTTTTGAAGCACTACTTTCAAAAAGTAAAGCATCCCTATGTTAATAAATGATGAAAATGGCAATTTGTGCACAACACATGAATTAAGCAAAAGTCTTTAATTACCGAACGAGATCAACATACTAGATTGGCCTATTCAAAAACCATTAGAACGAGTCCCGCAAGATCTGAGAAAAATAATAAATTTAATGAAATTACCTTCAAACAACTCACCTGTTTGTGCACAAGTTAAAATTTTCTTCATTTTTTTTTAAATATGTAGGGGCATTGCCGCCAAAAAATTGAAGTTCAGGCGGCTTTACTACCTATTACACTTTTTTTTTTAAGTCACAAGGTGATACTCTAAAAATAATATGTTAATTTTTTATTCATTTTTTTGCTTTTGCAACTACTCGTCTCGTATCTTGTCCTTGGTTTTCTATTCTCGCTAAGAACATGTAGCTTCTCCTTCCACTTACATGCTCATTTACTGCTGGAATAAAGTGGAAAGTTTTCCTTAGCGAGAAACAAAATCTGGATTTTTTTTTATCCTTTCGTGTAGATTATAGTAATTAAAGCTTTTGTTACATATATAATGTGGGGATATATGATCATGTTGCAGTCATTCAATATTTTGCGGTACAACATTGGACAGAAGTATGATTCACATTATGATGCATTCAACCCAACGGAGTATGGCCCACAAAAAAGCCAAAGGGTATTCAGATTTGCTCTGTTCCTTAAAAAAAATATATATTAGATACACTTTTGTCTTTCTCATACAAATACAACTTTTACTATAACTTGAGATTTTAGTTTTGTTTCATGCCCAAGAAATAGAATAGTATGATAACGTTTATGGTCCTGCGTCCTGGATCTCGACACGGGTTAGAACCGGTGAAACCCCTTTTCCCTATAGTAAAGTAAGCTAACTGAACTAAGTTCATCATGTGTTTGAACATTTGGTTTTAATACGTAGGTTTTGCCAGAACACGGAACTCTAGGCTTTTTGATAACTTCAGATTTTAGTTTCATGCCCAAAAAGGTCTTTATGTTAGTATTATATTTAAACGATTACGCTGTCTGGATTCTCGTCACAGGTTTAGAACTATTGAAACCCCTTTTCTCGATTGTGTCTACCCTAAAACTCTAGATAATATTAGCTAATTTTACTAAACTAATTTGAAATTTCATCATATGTTGAACTTTTTGGCTTTCTAATACAAATATGCATAGGTTTTGGCATTAATCCATGGCGTTGTAGCGGAAAATTTTCATGAGAAATTTTTTGATCTTGTATATATATATATATATGTCTAGTTTTGTGACCAGATCTTTTTAGTTTTGAGCAGCTAATGAACTTGCTGTACTTAAAATTGCAGGTAGCTTCCTTCTTACTCTATTTGACTGACGTCGAAGAGGGTGGAGAAACTGTGTTCCCTTTTGAGGTCGTTTAATTTTTTACTTTTTCTCGTTTCCTCATGTAATGCGCTCTCACGGTTTCGGAATTTGTCGTGGTTCACGCTTTTTTTTTTTGGCAGAACGGTGCACAAATTAACGCAGACTTTGACTACACAAAATGCATTGGTTTAAAAGTGAAGCCACGAAGAGGTGATGGCCTGCTCTTCTATTCGGTTTTTCCAAACAGCACAATTGACCGGGTAAGTTTACTTTTGGCGTCTTTGAATACAAAAATGCAATTAATAAGTGAGTAATTGGCAGTATTTGCCCCTGAACTTTAATTTTTGGTAACAATGCCTTATCGGTGTTAGTACAAAATTACGAATAATGTTAATTTGCACGAGTTGCACGTATCACGTTGCACGAGTTCACTTTTCGTGATAATTATAACATTTAACGGCACTATGCTTCTTTTCGAAAGCGCGGGGGCATTGTACCAAAAAGTAAAAATTCACAATGCCAAAAAGTAAGTTCATGGACAATACGAGCAAACTTTTGGGAGTATTTGTGCTAGTTACTCTTGATAAGTCTGAAAGAAAGCGAGTTAAAAACCAGATATTCAACAAATATATATATATATATATATATATAATGAATATATGTATCCGTGTTTTTTCAGTTGTCTCTGCATGGAAGCTGTCCAGTGACGAAAGGGGAGAAATGGGTGGCCACAAAGTGGATTAGAGACCAAGAAGAGGAAGGGTTTTGATTTTGATTTTGATTTTGACAATAATTCATCATCTTTGTACTATTTGGCTTAAGAAAACATACTAAGTTAAATCCATTGAAAATTTACTATAAAATATATGGGCTTACGACCGCAAATTCGGTGCGGTTTTTTGGAATTTCGTGTGAATAACTGCACTCTGTAATTTGTTCTGATGATTTTTTTGGCGTAGAACTGCATTATTTGATATTCCAAATAGTTTCATGATTACAAAACAACGTCAAAATCTATAATACAAGCAGAACGACAAAACAGCTAAGTTTATATTAATCATCAAAATAATAAGAATTCTAGTATCTGATCTCTTATTAAATGGTCATTTTTTATATAATAAAATTAGAAGTTGGTATAGGAAAAACAAAACTTCATTTCATTTCTTTTTTTTTTTTTCTTCAAAAAATTAGAATAATGTTTTTATTTTCTTAATCATCTTTTATTGTGTTTTTAAATTATGAATTAAAAACTTCCAAAAAAGAATAAAATTAAATCACAAATTTTCACGGAATGTACATTAAATATCATAATTAAAAAAAAATCATTTTCATAAAAAGCTCTGTGAATTAAGTTGATGGATAAATAAATGGGAAAATTATGGCAAAAATACTCAACCTTTGGTCAACCTGTCTCCCGTGTACCCAACCTTTAAAACTGACGGCATAAATACCCAACGTGCGTTGACCGTGACTTTGGCATGAAAACGTTAATATTTCCGTTAACCTCCGCCATGTGGCCGTTAGCGGCAAAAATACCCAATTTTTTTTTTTTTTTGAATTTATACTTTTTTTTCTTTTCTTGATTAGTGATAATTACTTGAATTCCAAATACATGGAATAACACAAAAGTTAGTCAAAACATCAATTAATTTCTTTATATGCTTGATAAGCTACATTTGCTGATAAAAATCTTATTATTATGAGAAATTTTAAATATAGTACTACACAAAAGTCGATCATGATTAGTGTTAAGGTCGGATTTGGTCAAATCCATCCTCAACACAACTCGTGTCGTTTTATCCCATAAACAACGTAAGAGGAGGGCGAGGAGGTTCGTTGACCGATGGTCAACCAAGGAACGTCCTCGAGGAGGTCTGATCCGCGATGAAGTCTGACTAAGGTAGAAGCGAACCATGATGAAGTGTCCCATCACACCTCGACGAGAGGCGTCAGCGACGAAGTGTGCAGAGCCGAATGACAATTGACGAGATGTGCATTTAATGACGCCCACCTACCCACTCTGGCAGTCTGCTCTAAGAATGACGTAAAGCATGGTTAACCACGCTTCCCTCAAATCACTCCTGGAGAGACTAGTGATGGGTTGTGAGAAAGGGCGGGAAAGATGGGAGAAGGCACTTGTAAGCTCTATAAAAGGCAGTTTAAGCCTCATTTGTAAAGGGACCCCCCGGAAAAAAAGAGACCAGAGAAAAAGAGAGAAAAACTCATTGTTTAGAGAAATAAAGAAAGTTCTTATATTTCATCCTTCAGCTGTCCAGCTATTTAACGAAAGAAAACCGAACTCTCGTCGAAAAGATAATAAATAAAAAATATTCACTGATCATTGTTATTATCTTGTTCTTAGTGATTATTTTTTGTGACTGAAAGAGGGTGGTGAAAATCGCCCTCAACAATTAGTTTTGGCAAAGAAGAATGTGGTCGGTGCAGAATGCGAGAGCTTGGATATGGTTTTGGCAAAGAAGCCGTTGTCGAGGCTCGAGCGTGAGAAGTTGGTCGCTGTGTCGCAACCTGAGAACGGCGACGACAATGTGAAGGCGTCGTTGGTGAGTCGCAAAGAAGCGAGGGAGAGAGAGTTGCAAGAAGCTTGGGGCGGCTTGGGCTTAGGCAACTTGCTGAAGCCACATGTGTCGAAGCTTCAACGTGACAAGGTTGGTCAATCTTTTATGGTTTTGGTAGTTATGGATTATTAAATGGTAAAACAATTTATATTACAACTCGGTCGGTTAGAAACTTTGCACAGTTTATCACTAACTTATAGGAGAAAAGAAGGGCAAGATCAGATAGTCTTTATTTATGTCGCTTGTTAGTTATACCGTTTTATGACGTAATGGTTTTTTGTAATTAGAAATAAGTAACGGATTAAGAAACCTCAACCCACATTTTCTCGAAGGAACGGTCCCTTGTTCGTTTTTTTTATTGCAATAAAGTTTGTGGGCTGGCTCACGTGTTCTTGACTTGTGTTGTACGTTATATGCCTGAATATACTCTTTTCCCAAAATCGGTTTAACTATTTCTTTTACATTATATGCCTGAATTTGCATGGCTTGGTGTGATATATAGATGCGATTGGCAAAACATTATGACATTGTGATTAATTAAAATGAAATCTTGCCCACAAAAATACAAACAACTTGAACTAGTCGAGGCTTTATACATGAAAAATATTACAATAAGTCGATAAATTAAACATTAAGCTCTACCAAACATCAGAAGTAAAATAAATTCATAAATACTAACAACAAAATTTAATGCATATCAAGTCCAAATGTTATTTGTTTATGTTTCTGGATGCAAGATGAGTTGAAATCTTGCTACCAGAAAAACACAATCAGCTTGCAACAGAAGGTTTTGTCCCGAAAACTGGTTAATCGTCCAAGAGGAGGCGATTTTGGAGGGGAAAAAAAAAAAGTTAACAGCTTAATTGTCAATTAGTTATAAAAAGCTAACAGTTAATAAGGAAAATTTACCGATAACCGTGAATTAGCGACTAACAACCGAATACTCGTCAATATTCACAATGCAGTAAAACCTCTTTAATTCAATACTCAACTAATTAATAAATTTGATTAAATAATACTTTTATAAGTCTCAATTATAACTAATTGTCTAATAACTAATATTGGTGGTTCTACTATATTTTGAACCTTCTAAAATCTCATACAATCTCTTGGGGGATTTTTTTTTTCACCTATGAAATCAGGTTCACGTATCGGACTTTAGCCTTCTTTACTGCGCGGTCTCGTTTTTTCCGACTTCCCAATTTCGGGTTTGCTCTTGGTCTAAGTTGTGGAAAGCCCATTTTCTGACCCATTTTTTGAAATATTATTATTAATTATTATCTAATGAAAACGTTAAAAAAAAAAAAAATTACACCTTAAAATTGTTAAAACCCAAACAAAATGCATTCATATTCAATAATAAACATAGTTCAAAGGCTAAATAATACATGAAATGAAGTAAGTTTAAGATGAAATCAAGACTATAAACACAATAGATTAATTAAATAATAAATAAATTATACCGAAAGAGTGAACCGGGCTGCTACCGGTTTTTTTTTTTCGCGCTTCGGGTTGCATTATTACAAAAAATCCCCCCTAATATTTTCGTAGTATTTTCACTCCGACAGCCTTTACCGAAGAAGTTTCCCGTAATGGTCATGTGGTGTGCCGTGTGCGGCACAGACTCTTCCACATTATTTGACCATTCCAGAAAAGAAAAAAAAATCACAGAGAACATATAATAAGACCAAATTAAGAGAAACCCTAATTGGTTTTGTGTCGTTGACGTACAATTACTAATAGTCACGAGACTCGTGATGAATAATTAATTACTTGTCAAACAAACATCAAAGTCAAACTTGGTCACCATTTTATGTCACCTTTGACTTTGACAAATCAAACCTATTGAAAATATAAATATGCACAACATGGAACATTAATTCCATATTGTGACGAAAAAGATAGATAAAAACAAGGTTACACTAAAACAGAAGAAAGAAAAGAGAGATGGAAATGGTGGAGGAAGTGGTGATCGTGGGAGCCGGGATCGCGGGTTTAGCAACGGCGCTGGCGCTGAAGAAAGTGGGGGTGAAGGCGGTGGTGTTGGAGCGGTCGGACGGGCTGAGAGCCACCGGAGCCGCGTTGACTCTCTTCACGAATGCTTGGATTGCGCTACGTGCCCTCGGCGTTGCCCACAAGCTCACATCTATCTACCCCTCTTTCACCAAGTAACTCTTCTTCTTGTACTTTACATTAAAAATAAAATAAAAAATTAGAGTGATTTTCATTTTATTTTACTCCTAAAATAGAGTGACAAAATACACTACTACGTCAATATTCCATAGTTTGATACCCCGCATTTTTTTCTTCTTCAATATATTACTCAATACACTACCTAAAATGTAATGTTTGTTAGTTAGTAATTTATTATTTGTTTATTAATATTATTACATAAAAATAGTTATATTATATTTTTTCAAGTCTAAGAGAGAACTATGGATGAACATGTAAGAAACAAGGTAAACTATGTTGCTTTCCATATAATTGCGGTAAAAATACTTAAAATTTGACCAACGCAAGTGGTAGGGGTTTAAAGTGAAAAAATAACTACAAAAGTACTCAAAGTCAATAAAAAGTACAACGATGAATTTTTTTCGTCTAACTTTTCAACGGACTTTGAAGTGCTATTACATCATACTTACATATGGATATGGTGGTTAATGACAGGGGATATGTGACCAACTTGGCAACTAAAGCAGTTCAAGAATTTCCTCTTCCTAATGCAGACAACGAGTAAGCTCTCTATATATAATCATACAACACATTGTTTACTTTGGCATTGATTGTAATTTTTCTTGCAAATATTGAAGAAACGGAGGACTTAGAACCGTGCATAGAAAAGCGCTCCTCGAAGCTCTGGCGGAGGCGCTGCCACCTCATTCGATCCGCTTCTCCTGCAAGATTGCGGCCATCGACACCGAAGCAACGCAAGGTGGCGGGTCCATGGCTGTTCTTCGCATGGAAGACGGTACAGTCATCAAAGCCAAGGTAACCAGCTAACAATAATATAATTGGTAGTCCTAATTAACGAAAAATCCTACAAGAATAATGCGAGCAACATTATTAGATTAAGGACTTATTAGAGAATGAATTGTGTCACAACTATGAGTATTTTTTAAATTTTTACTACAAATATTTTTTATTTTCAAACATTTATATATTTCCCAACTTTATTCACTAGTATGTTTAATTTGGCTCCGTCAAATTTCATGGTTAACCTGATTTTGCCATTGGTCTTGGTATGTCACTGAATTTCATATGGAGATATTTTTGCATAATTTTAAGTTTCACAGGGAAATTTATGAGACTAACGGGTGTTTCCGAACATTTTTTAGGTCCTGATCGGCTGCGACGGTGTTCACTCGGTGGTGGCCAAATGGCTGGGGCTCCCTCCAACAGTTCATTCTGGGCGATCAGCCGTGCGCGGACTGTCGGTGTTTCCCCAAGGCCATGGCTTGAAACCTGGACCCAATCAGGTCGTGGGGACCGCCCTTAGAGCCGGCTTTGTTCCCCTCAACCACACCGACATTTATTGGTTCTTCACTTGCCAAACCCCAAACAAAGGTTCCAAATTCCGAAGCTATACTAATATAGTAATTCAGTGGCATATATATTCAAGTTGTATTTACTGCGGATTTTGAGAAATTCATCCATTTTTAACAGCGTTAAGTGCCGTTCTTAATTGAGTACAACTTAAGTATATATGTCACCGTCAACGCATGTGCATGTACACGTACTTATCCATGGTGATGGCGATTATTTGATCAGGGGCTTACCTTACCGGAGACCCGAAAGAAATACAGAGAGAAATGATCGAGCACTACGCCAAGGACTTCCCGGAGCTGTTCATCGACATCGTGAAGCACTCGGATCTCTCAACGCTGACGTGGGCCCCGCTTATGTTCAGGCAGCCATGGAAGGTGGCGCTGGGGACTCTGAGCAGGCAGGGCGTGACGGTGTGCGGCGACGCCATGCACCCCATGACGCCCGACCTCGGCCAGGGCGGCTGCTCCGCGCTGGAGGACGCCGTGGTGCTGGGCCGGCACATCGGAGCGTGCGTGCGGGGGAATGGTGGGTTGCTGCCCGGGGCGGCGGAGGTGGCGGAGGCGCTGGCCGGGTATGCAGAGGAGAGGCGGTGGCGGGCGGCGTGGCTGATCACGGGGTCGTTCGTGTCCGGGTGGGTGCAGCACGGAGGGTCTCTCTGGGGTCTGAGCTTGTTCAGGGATCTCTTCTTCTACAAGTTCATCTTTCCAAGGCTCGCTGCTACGGTCAACTACGATTGTGGGGAACTCCTTGATCACTAGATCAATTCATTCTTTAACTCCTTATTTTTATCAAAAATATGTTTGATTACTTATTTTAATATATAAATTGTTTCTGTATTGTAAATGTAATGAAAGAAATAAAAAATATATTACGACGAGATCTTTTCGTTGGTGATTGATTATAAAGGAATCAACGCCCGTCCATCCCCGGTTAGGTTATGTTCTTCATATCTCTGTTTGTAATTTGTATAATATATAAAACATAAAATAAATAAAAATCATTGCATTGCCATTTGCCACTGGAGTCTGACGTGTCATTATGATTGGTTCTTGGTTGTCCAGGAAAGTGAGCCCACACGCCTTCGCTTTATATAAACTTCCCTGACCTGGCAGAGGCCCTAGGCAGAGGATAATTTTGAGACCTTTTAATAAATAAAAATTCAATAAAATATTTAAGAAAACTCACTGAATTTGATCTAATTTAAATGAATAATTCAATTAAAGTAAATTTATTTTTTTCACCCGACTTCGTACTAGTGGTTATTTTTTCCCATTTGTTCTCTGTTCATCATTCTATTACTTATATATATATTTAATATAAGCAGTGTAGTGTACTGTAGTATCATTATTCGCAATAGTTTGATAGGGAAATATGATTCTATATGTACATATATTTAATATAAACATTAAGCCGTGCACTATATAATAATTAATATAATCAGTTGCTCACTGATCATCATCATCATGATATAAAAATATATAATCATCGTGATTCGTGAATCATAATAGTCAGATATGTTCGTAACAGAAATCTGAAGACGACACGAGTTAAAGTATTATTATGATATACTAGATAAGTTTACATTTGCTTATTTGGGCCCTTTATTCATGGCCCCTTTACATTTAGAAATTAGAGGCACGTTATTTAGTGCAAAAATGCTCCAATTATTTGAGGCCCTAGGCCTGGGCCTAGTCAGCCTGGCCCAAGGGCCGGCTCTGAACTTAGAGTGTGCCACGTGGCTACATTGACGAGAGCAGAGCAGGGCACTGTGTCTGTGAATGAATGGCATCAAAATTCAGGAACTATGAGTTGGTCGCATCATAGCTTGCTTATTTTTCACCGTTGATGAGTTCAATCACAAGTCACAAGTACACTCTCTTTATAGTAGCTGTATTCTAACTTATATATATATATTTATAATTTCTTATCATATATATATACTATCTATATCTATATATAGCTTAATTTAGTAATTGAGATAGGCATGTCAATACATTGAATTTGTGTAGGTGAGTAGTCCACCAGTTCACTATTCACGTAGGGCGTATAATGTATGATATGAAATTACGAATAGCTATAAATGTTAATAATGGAATGGTATATCGTATGCTTTAACCTTTTGGGTAGAAAATTTATAATTTAGTGTATTATTTGAAATAAATGCAAATAATTATTTAGCCTACTTGTTAAAAAGGTTGGTGAGAAACTGGATTCAATTACAAGTTTATTACTTTTTTCTCCTCCAATTTTTGGTTTCTTTTTATACCTTCAAAAAACGATCCCAAATGTAATTTTAGTATATAGCATATTCTTATAACCGGAAATCGGACGAGCCGATTATTATAGTTTTTTTTTTCAATTTTCATTCATAAATAAAAATCTAATTTTTGCTCTTTTTAATAGTTTGAAAATGAAAAATTCAAAGAAACATAAAATGAACTTTCCAATGAACATAATTTTAGGAAGAAAAAAAAATCAATATGTAGATCGACGACAATTGGGCAAGTACATGAAAGCCTGGCCGGGCCAATTCATGAAACCCTTGTTTCATTCCGGTTCCCGGTATTCTCCACAAATAGATCCGAGATGGGTCAAAACATGACTTTGGGGCTTTCACTCCAATGATACAGGCAAAAGCTGGACCTAAAATTCAATTTTGGTAACAAGAGTGCAAAAATAGCACAACCTGAGAAGCACAGGGACCAAATGTAAAATGCATCTCATCTAAAGATATGTGAATATGTCCCAAAAAAAAAAAAGATATGTGAATATGTAGCGTAACTAAAAAGTGATTCAGATTTCAGAGGCTAAATCTGGAGTTTGCAGGCCACTGAGTTGTGTGTCAAACTGTCACTAGACTCACTCAACTAGAAGGTCATAGCCAATAGCCAGCGTTTACTTTTCAACTAGACAGCACTAGTACACCATTCAACAATAATTATGGTAGATTTTAAATGAGATATTTGTGGCATAAATAACTACTTAAATCTTATATCTTTTGAAAAGTGAACTATAGTCAAATTCGGTTATGTCTAATTCCTATATATTAAGCTATAGACACTCTCGTTTGACAAAAGTGGAAATATTAATATTTTGAGAAATTATAATGAATAGTCACATTCATACGTTTACATTGCATTTTAGGAAGCTTAAGGTCTTTATTTGCAAAATAGCCAAACATTAACTATTTTTGTCAATGGTTAATCTGGTTATAATGGTTAATATCAAGGTGCAAAATTTCGGGAAAATCGCTCGACTTTCGGGCCGATTTTCGTTTTTCGGAGGCTACCGAAACGAAAGCCTTCTCGTTTCGCTGTCGTTTTCCCTTTTGCCGAGACTTTCGCAACGACAATCGCATTTCATGTCGTTTATCGTTTTTTGCCTGCAAAACGACGAAAAGTGGTTGGAATTTCGCATTTTTGGTAGATTTCGGCAAAAATACCAATTAAACTTTCGGCAAAAATAATTATACCTCACACAAGAGCACCCCACCCCACCTCGCCTCGGCCGGCCGGACGGACGGCGGCGGCGGCGCGCGCGTGTGGTGGTGTAACATTTGTGTGAGTCCTCCCCCATCCACAAAATCCTATGACCCTAAGGGCCCAAGCCCTTGTCCCTAATATTTGGTATATATAAACATCACCAAACTCTTGTCATCTATCAATGTGGGACTTTTTGTTTTCAACTAATATCACACATTCACACTTAACATACACATACACTTCACCTAATAATTTAACTTAATATTACACACTTCAAATAATATTATACACTTAACATACATATTAACTTCACCTAACATACATATACACTTAATATACATATTCATTTAATATTATACACTTCAACTAAATTAAATTTGTTAACATACCTATACAATTAACATGCATATTCACTTAATATTACACACTTAATTAACATACATATTCACTTCACATAATAATTTGACTTAATATTATACACTTAAACTAATAAAGTGACTTAATATTATACATTTCACCTACATATTTAAGTTACAAATGTGTTTTGTTGTATACAATTATGTCTTGTATTTATTAAATATGTAGTTTTGAACCTATATAAATATCGTGCTTAAATACTCAAATATTTTTACAAAATATCCATGCGAAAAGTGCGGTAAATGCGGTATGTCCATGCGAAAAGTGCGGTAAATGCGGTATGCGGCATGCCCTTCTTTTCCCTTTTGCCCATCGACATACCCATCGGCAAGCGATATATCCGTAAAACGGAAAATGCGAAACGAAAACGGCAAGCGGTATTTTAAACCTTGGTTAATATGACTATTTTTATAATGGATAATATAGTTAGAGCTGCACAAGATCATCGCCACTGGCGACTCGACGCCGTCGCGACGGCTTCTGGAGAATCGCGACGCATCGCGAGAACAGCCTGAAAAATCGCGATCGATCGCGAACGTGGACTGCCATCGCGATTCCGGCTTCTGCAGGCCTCTCTCTCCCTCTCACAGTCTTCTCTCTCTCTCTCGGCCTGCCATCGCGACCACATCGCCAGCGTCGCGACTTCAGCACGACGCGTCGCGACGCTCGCACCGGCGATTTTGGCGACTAAAATTGCGACGCGCCACGATTCACAAATGTGCAGCTCTAAATATAGTTAATTGACTATTTACAAATATTAACCAAATATTGGCTATTTTGTCAATTTTAAACTATCAAGTTGACTATTTAGCTTAAGTTCCCTAATATTTTTGAGTTAGGATTTTGACTTAAATCTTCAAATAAGATAGCGTAAAAATAAACTAAATTAAAATGACACTTATAGTAGTTTAATCTCAATTAAGAGATACTACTAGCAAATTCTCTCTCTCACTAGGTTGACAATAGTACCTAATGCAAAAATAAAACTTTGATTGCTGTCTTGGTAACATAGCTTGACTTGACAACACAAATTAAGTAGTTATACCAGAAAGATAAATCAAACGTTGAGTGTTCAAGTCTACCATTCATTCACAATATTTCCATGAATTCCACCGATTCATATGTTTGACTTTGACCACTGACTCTTCCCCACTTTCTTCCTTCTTTCCCTGCTCTAACAAAGAAAAAGAAAAACATCTCACTTTTTAACTTCTTCTTCCATTGCTGTTCCTCGCTCGAGCTGCTGCTTTAATGGCTTCCACCGTAACCCTTTGCCTCCTCTTCCTCCTCTCGTCTCTCTCTCCTGCTCTCTCCACAAACTCCGAAGGTACTTTCTCTCTCCACCACACCAACAAGCGATCTTCTTCTTCTTCATCATCTTATGTTGCGAATTGTTACAGGAAATGCTTTGCATGCTCTTCGGAGAAGGCTTTCGGACCCCACCAACAAGCTCCTGAGCTGGGACCCCACTTTGGTGAACCCCTGCACTTGGTTCCATGTTACTTGCGATTCCAACAGTCACGTTATTCGCCTGTAAGTCCATTTTTTATATACATACATATATGTTCTTCGATTAATCCGATTATCCATGTTGATTTGGAATGAATTTTCAGGGATTTGGGAAACTCAAACATTTCTGGGACTTTGGGAGCTGAGCTTGGCGAGCTTAAGCATCTTCAGTTCTTGTAATATTCTGAACTCATCTCATAACTAGTGTAAACCTGTTTTTAATTAGAATCTAAGAAGACATCGTATTATTTAGATTACTAGTCTAGACTCGGTTTTATCACCGATTTTTGTTAACTACTCGCCGGTTAACCATCGAGAAACTGTAGAATCTTCGTGGGCTCCAATGGTTTCCTCCGATTTCTCGCTTCTCACCGGGTTTCTCTCTTCGCTTTTGCACCAAAAATTGGTCTCAAATGAGCTAAAACGTGTGGTATTGGTAAGGAAAAATCGGCGATAGAAAGGCGAGAAAACCGATGAAAAATTATAGAAGCTGACGAGTTATATGCTAGAAATTGGTGCTACGCATCGTTTTTCGAGAAATCGTCGGTGATATTCAATACATTGGTCTAGACCTTGGTAAACAAAAGTTTTTTAACAATAACAAGGAAGACAAGGAGGATATTCGAAGCTAATAGGAGTATTATAATTGATTTGGTTTTATATATTTAAGAATTTCTTGACAAAACTGAGTCTAAATTGTATCGACTTTCAGGGAGCTTTACATGAACGACATTAAAGGGAAACTCCCAAAGGAATTGGGCAAGTTGAAAAACCTCGTCGGGTTGGATCTATACAACAACAAGTTTGAAGGCAAAATCCCAAAGTCTTTCGCCAGATTGAAGTCGCTCAAATTTCTGTAAGTAGCTCGACTCCGTGTTGTTTGACTGGTTTACTTGGTTTTCCCTTCACTGTGCCTGAATTGTCGTGACTTTACAGACGGCTGAACGACAACAAGCTAACCGGAACGATCCCGAGGGAATTCACCACCCTCTCTAACCTAAAAGTCTTGTAAGTTTTGAGTTCGTCTAAGTTCCGATCGGGTTGGTTTCTCTCTGCTCTTAGCTGCAATTTACGAGTAATTGGTTTGTTGCAGCGATGTATCTAACAATGATCTTTGCGGGACGATACCCGTTGATGGCCCTTTTACTACATTTCCGATGAAAAGGTACTCGTTCGATTCCATTGAAATTATTTCACAGTGATGATTAGTCGACTTTGTCGTGCGATTCCAGTGACATTAATTTAAGATCAAGCTTCCAAATCTTCAACGGGAATCACACGCCAAAGTATTAGACAAGATATTTCAGTATGTTGACGATATGCGAGATGATTTATCCGTTATTTCTTTCTTTATTTTAATGTAACGTGCATTGTAAAAACGAGTTAGTCGCTCAAATTGTTCTTACGTTTACTCTGTTTTGGTGTCACAGTTTTGAGAACAACCGGCTCGGCGGGCCGGAGCTGAAGGGTTTGGCGCCGTATGACTTCGGATGCTGAAGTGGAGCGAACGACAGCAGAACATATCGTAATCACGATATATATAATATGTAACGTTGTATGACAACATAGAAAGCTAGTTTATATGCTATAACCCTAGTAGTTATGTATATGTATATTTCTATTGTGCGTGGATCGATGTAATACTTGAATATTGAGGCCATGGAAATGGCAGAAGAAGAAACAAAAATAATGTATGAAACTGGGAATTTGAGACGTTGAACTGAAAGCGTTTTAGATTCAATATGAAAAGTGGATTCTTCCATATACTCGTGAGTTTGGACTATGATGAAATGACTAAGATTCTTTGGACGTTATTATCTATTAATGATATGGAAATATCGAATACATTTAGTGCACTTTGGAAATTTTTATCATTAATTATTATTTTGGAGAAATAGGCCGAGATTTATTTTAGGGACCTTAAGCAAAATAGTCAACTTAATAATTTAAAATTGACAAGATAGCTAATGTTTGGTTAATATTTGTAAAATAGCTAATTAACAGTATTAACCAGTATAAAAATAGTCATATGAACTATTATAATCATATTAACCATTGATAAAATAATCAATGTTCGGTTATTTTACAAATAAAAACATTAAATTTGCTAAAATGTAATGTAAACACATGAATGTAATTATTTATTGTAATTTCTCTTTATTAGCTATTATTTTTCATCACATAGTGTTTCCTATTACGTATAATTCGGCTCTAGGTTTAGAGCTCGGACTCTTCTTTTTTTTTTTTGGTGTTTTTCAAAATCCCGTTCTAGATTTGAATTTTCATTTGGATATTCTTTTTTGAATGAATTTTAATCAAGTTGTGATTTTTATAAACGATATTTCCAATTTTTGTTTGGCCCTCCGTAATAAAGTTATTAACTAATGCCGCACCAAGGCACAAACTAGTGAATGATTTTGCGACCAAAAGTATCACAGCAAAACAAACATTAAATCGAACGTCTTCTTTGTTATGAATCAGACTCTTTATAGAATTAAATAAGAAACAAATGTGGCAGAAGAATTGCATGAAAAACGTATGAGTAATGTATGGTGGACACGTGGTCCCCTCGACAGAAGCACAGAGATGAAACTGAAAGTTACGTCATTACGTGTAGTACATGCGTAACGTGGCCTTCTCAACTGGGGTACGGAAGGACACGTGGCATTCATAAACCGGAGGAGATCAAATTGAATTTTGATTTGCTGTTCAGATGTTGGTCAGGTCAAAGCACAGGGTCAAATATATGCTGTCTCATGTTGATATGGTATAAATAAATATTTGTGGCATAAATACTTAAACATATTTTTAGTTTTTTTTTTTAACAGTGATGCTAAAGATTAAAAGGTAGTGTCGAAGACTATGCAATGTCGAGTTAGCGTATGCGCGGTAGTGGAATCATGAATTATACAGCAGAGGAGTTTTTTGTCAAAAATTTAACTTAAAAGAGTTATACTTAAACTTTAGTTGAAATTAAAAAAATTAAATTAAAATTTTATCTAAATTTACACAATAAATAAATTAAAATACTTGTTAAGGTGAAAAAATCACCTCCTCAGTTATGGAGTTACGATTGGTGTAATCTTGTTTTTAGTTTAACTTAGAGCTCGGGTCTTTCCATTAAAACTAGATCATGTTGAAACAAATTTATTTTTAAAGATGAGTCGGTGGTTTTTCGTAGTGCGAATAAGCTTTTTTTTTTTTTTTTTTTTGAGGAAGCGAATGGGCTTTAATGTCAAAGCGTTTGTATATTTTGATGGTAGAAAATGCGATTCCTTGTACATGGGCTTTAGCTCTCTATTTATAGAGGCTTAATAATTCAAATTAGCCATCATAAATGGGCTGTTACAAAATGTGTTTGATTCCCTCATAATGACCATAATGGCAATGTTGTAATTGTGGGCGTAATCGTCGTCGTCGTCAATCCCCTGGAGCGTCGCCTGCGCCGCGTTGATTGCTCCATGCTCGTCTCCATCGTCGTCGTCTGTCTTCCTAGCCTTGTCGCAAGATTGTGTCTCATCGCTAACTTGGCCTGCTTCCCTTTCGTTCGGCGATGGACTTTGCGATGAGGTTTCATAGACAAAGTCATGCTTCCTCGCTGGTGAAGGCCTCCATTCGCATACTCTCGTTGCATGCCTCCCTTTGACTTGTCGACCTTCTTTGACTTGTTTGAGTTGGGCTTATCCTTATATTGGGCTTGTTGCGATTGTATTGTAGCTCAAAATGATGAACGACGGAGATAGATTTCGTCGTAGCTTTGTAAATTGTCGTAAACGAGATCGTACATTAACAATATTAACAATATTAATGTACATTTTTTAAAGCTGTGGTTTGAACTCCACCGTATCAAACATTGTACATATTATATATTTATACCGAAAATACACATCAATATAAACCAAGAACCAGAGACCTAATTTTTTCACGTGCGAAAGACTCCTATTTATTCCAAGAGCCTAAAACCCCTTAAAACCCTCCTCCAAAGCTTCGAACCACCAACAACAATGGCGATCGGCTCCTTCCTCAGGACCTCCAAGGCGGCGCTGATGAGCCGCTGCTCGATAGCGGAGCTCGTCGGGGAGACCGCCCCCGTGGTCGTCTTCAAGAGCCGAGCCGCGTCCAGAGCTCACCTCCATCTGCCTCGCTTCGTGAAGAAAGCCAGGGACTTCGAGATCTCTCCTTCGCTGTTTTCCTCGGCCTTCTCTTCTTCGTCGTCGTCGTCCTCGGCGGCGGCGAAGGAAGCCGGGATCATCGGCTGGTATTTGGGGATGGTCAAGTGCCGGCCGATCCTCACGAAGAGCGTGACGTCATCGCTCATCTACACCGCTGCGGATTTGTCTTCCCAGGTACGAGCTTAGGGTTTCGTTTCTGCAATTCACTCGAATGATTTCTTACAATGCTATGTGATTTCTCTCTCCTTTACACAACTTTGGTTGAATTCGAACTTCGTGTGTAATCTAGGTGATTACTGGCTATTTTAAACTAGTTTACAAACACTGAACACAAATTTGATTCATAACAGAGCTCTGATTACCATGGAAGCTCATAAGAAAGGTGTTTATCTTGGGCCCAATACCGAATGTTGCGATTAATTCAGCTCTGCTAGATCCCTGTATGAGATACATTCATCGTAACATTAGGCACTTAAACCGTGATAAACAAATAATAGGATTATGCCGCCTCAAAACACTGCTTTTGGGTACTTACGCCGCAGATAATAATTAACTGTTATCAAGTAAGATGTATATTATAGCTGTTCATTAGGCTTTGATTTGTCAAAACTTGGTTGTTCTTTTCATTCCATGTGCTTCGACGTTAAGCATTTAGAATATCGAAGCTGATTAATCAAGCTGGGGGATTAAATGGTTTATTTTCTATACTAGACACTGTCGAAACAATCGTCGGATTCTTACGACTTTGTTAGGACGGCACGGATGGCTGGATACGGAATGCTAGTTCTGGGACCATCGCTGCATTTTTGGTTCAACTTCATGTCGAAAGCCTTCCCGAAACGTGATATAATCTCTACGTTGAAGAAGATGTTTATGGGGCAGGCGGTATACGGACCTGCGTTGACTGTCGTTTTCTTCTCTTTGAATGCTTCTTTACAAGGTATGCACGTCTTTGTTTCAGATTTTCTTTGAATGGTGTTGCTTCATGTTTGTGGTAATGATATTGAGATCATCCACGATTTGTAATGATACACAATTACACGGGCTAAAAGAAGACAAATAAATAGGAATTGATGTATGAAATGGAAACTCCGATGTGAAGCTTTTGTTAGGGCCATTCCGGGTATTCCTTATAACAGCCGAAAAATTCTAACGTGCTATTACTGTCATCCCAGGTGAGAATGGTACCGAGATAATGGCTCGATTAAAACGGGACTTAGTGCCTACATTGTTTAATGGCGTTATGTACTGGCCTGTGTGCGATTTTATCACGTTCAGATTCATTCCTGTTCATCTACAGGTAAGCCTCCTTTCTCTCCATCTCTTTGAGTCTAGCACTTGACATTCCTTTTAAATTTTAGTTGGTTGAAAATATAAAACAAAAATCCCGGTTCCGGTATTGAGGGTAAAAACCCCAAAACTTGGATTATAGGTTCTTTAAATCCGCTTTTCCACGGTACTTTTACTACATTGTTATTTTAGAGTTTTTTTTTTTCTCTTCTAAATCATTATCCGGGTTTAAGATCCTCTTAACCTCCGGTTTTAAGGATATTAAAACCTGATGCGAGTTTCATTTTCCAAAACCGGAAATTCGTATTAGGGTTTTGAAAGAAGGAAAAAAAAAAAAAAACAGAATTGGGACCTGCTTTCACCCCTAAATTTTGAGGTAGTCCTTAGCATTGAAGGGGTTAAGAGCTCAGACAGCCTTGTTTCCCCTGATTTGTGACCTCTCTGGTGTGTGCATTTTGGCAGCCGTTGGTGAGCAATTCATTCTCGTATTTGTGGACCGTTTATATGACGTACATGGCGAGCCTCGAGAAAGCCAGCTAATTCACCAAATTATCACGTTTCTTCATCAAATACACACCTTGGTTCGCTACAAAGCAATTATTTGGCATCCCTTTGAGATTGCTGAGAAGTTGGTCTCAAGTTCCTCTCCACATTTTGACTGGTTGGAACAACAATATGTCGTTTTGTTGGTCATTGTAGAAGCTTTGAGTGATTTCACAGACAGACTTATTGTTGATAAGTTCCTGAAAAGCAGTGTTGTATTCATTGTTGCACGCTTTATAAAACTAGTTCTGAAGCTATTTTTTCTTGGCAAACTTGTACTCATTCACGAGCATTGGCTCTTATAAGATATACATGAATTTTACTACAACCTGGTGATTTAAACAACAATCTGAAAAATTGTTCGAATATATGACTTGAAGATATATTTGTCAATGATTACCAAATGGGATTGATGAAAGTCCCGTAAGATTGAAGGGAAATAATAAAACTGATAAAAAAAAAAAATACTCTCAAATATTGCACACTAGTAAAATTTTTTGTCATTTTGTAAACTCAAGGGAAAAACACAGGGATTATTACTGCTAAAAATATAAATTCAGGAGGCAAATTGGATCAACATACAAAGTTAAGGGGCCAACTACAACTCTTATTTTTCTTTGATTATATCCATTAACAAGCTAATCTGAGTTGGGCAATTTTAGTAGACAGATGCTAGCTACAAATTAATCTTGGAAGAAAATTTCATGTACTTAAAGCCTCAGATACAAGAAAAAGTATCCAATTCACAGGGAGGACTTCGGCGCTTTTTTCGAGCAATCGCCGTGGTCTCTCTCACCGGCCTCACCTTCGCCATTTCCGACATGTCCTTTTTGTGCTTTTCTGATTCTCGGGACACTAGGGGTTGGAGGTGAACCACGTGCTAGCAAACATGGTGAACCGAAATTGTTTTTTGGTCCGTTCTATATGGTAGCTTCGTGGAAATAGGAAGATTGAAAGAATGTACTTTCCGAAAAAGGGATCGTTTGTCTTTCTTTTTTTCCGCCGTTGGAACTCTATTTATAATTATTATTTGTTTTTCCTAAAAATTATGTGGAAATATCTCCTTTTTTGGTTGTTTATGGTGTTTGATAACACTACCAGTGAATGACGATGACGATATCTGTATCTCATATTCTTCAGTAGAAAGTTGCAAGAACTCTCTCGATGGCAACTTGGTAAAGGTTAGTGCTTTATTGATTTCTCAAAATAACCCCACAACTTTGTGTAACTGCTCAAACAGAGAGGTTACATTAAATTATTAACATTCCTCTCCTCTCAACAACACAATAATACCCACACACCAATGAACTACCCAACCAACTAACTTGTTCTTTAAGGTAATCAACCTTAGAGACCAAGATTCCTACCACCTATAAGAATTGAATCCAAGAATCCGAATTTTCACTCCTCAGAGCAGCGCAGCCCGATTTTCTCAAGCTGTACGGCCCATTCTTCTCCGAGCACTTGCGGATTCAACTCCATTGCCGTTCGGAAATCCGACAACGACGCGTAAGTAGGCGTCGGATTTTGCGCGTACCTTCCGGGCATTGTCCTCTGCAATTGTCGTTTCAAATGCTCGTTTTCGCACCTCGACCCGGCTAAACGCATGCACGGCTCTATCAGCCTTTTCAAATACGCATCCAACCCGCTATTCAACAGGTTTACGCAGTCCACAGAAACATTTAACCCCTCCATCTCCAGCTTCCGCTTCACGCGACTTCTCAGTGATGATGTGTCCGGTAATTCGCCACTGTTTTGACAAGTGTCGAGCAAGAACTCGTCGCCTCGGGACATGGTACTCAAAGATTTACGAGATCCTCCGGAGTTCATAAACACGCCAAACGGAGCGGTCAATGGGCTTTGACTCTGAACGCCGGGACTTCCCGCTCCCTGTTCGACTTCTTCTCCATCTTCCACAGATGCAACTTCAACTGGAGGTCGGCTTCCGAGAGAGAACAACTCTGTCGGGCTTTGTTCCTTGGTGTTATCACAGGCAAGACTGTGGGGCTTTCCGAGAGGGCCCAATGAGCTTGGCCGGTCTCGGAGCCTACGGTCCCGGCTCACCGGAGAGCGACCCTTGCGAGGAGACAAGGGAAAGGAATCTCCGTAAAGAGATTGCCGACACGTCTTCTGAGTCTGACATCCGTTTGCGACTTTGACATTTAGGTTTTTTCTGGCACTTCTCGCCGGCGGAACTTTCGAGAAGAACGCGTTCTTCACGATCGATCGGATGAGCTGGTTGTGGAGAGCGATATTTTCCTTCCCGATGGTCCGAATGCAGAACTTGTTGAACTCGCACTTGCTTATCTTCGAGCCGAACAATCCTCTGAGGTGATCGAAGTACTTCTCTGCTCTCTCGTGGCCGATCTTCTGAACGATCAGAGCTTTGAGCTCCGTCGTATCGATTCGAGAGAAGCTTTGCTCCAGAGCCATTTGCGAATTCCCCTCTCTCGAATTCTTCACAAGTAAAGCTTCATCAAAATCGTGAATCAAGCGATCTTCAACCACAGAACCTAAAACCCTAATTTCCCGAAACGATTCATCTGTCAATTGATCAAAATTGTATCAGAACAAACGAAATGAGTAAAACCCAGGAACGGATTCAGCTCGAAGCGAGCTCAAAAACACCAACGAATTGAAATGGACCATAAAAGCTCGTTCGCAAAAGAAAAGGCAATAATCGCAGTTCAATTTCAGAGAATTCAGGCTTCGCATCAATGAAGATCACGAATCCAATTGGGGAAACATACAATCGGATCAAAAGAGACTAAATTGGATTCATTTTCCGCGAAAATTGACCGAATTTGACGTGCCCATTTTCCGAAATCGACAAGAAATGGAAACCCAGAAACCAATTGAAGCATACCTATGAAGAAGAAGCCATGGCAGCGAATTGAAACCGAGCTTTCTCGAGTGTTCCTGTGTTTCCTCTTTCTTTCCATTCGATTACAGGATTTATCGTTTTTTAATTTAATTTAATTTGATTTTAATATTAATTCTGTGTCTCCGAGTTATGTCATTTACGGCGTCAGAGGAAACAAACCCGACGGAGATTAAACTAAGTCATGTCTTCCTAACATTCTCTTGTCTAAACGCACGTGACATTTAGGCCTTCTTTCGTCTTGTCTTGTTTTATTAAATCATTTTGTCACTATTTTATGCACATTTAAATCATGATCTTTTGTTATACATTGCAAATAATTTCGTACAAAGTGACACCATTTAGAGCTCATCGTATTATAGTAAAAGCGAGCAGGTTTGGGGTCAAATTTTCGCGATTTACGGTAAATATCCACCGGTTAACGGTAAATATCTTGAAATAATATCGCCCATAAAATTTGAAAATAAAATTTTACATTATATCATCCAATTTCTTTTAGAGAAATAACATTAAAAGTTACAAAAAGAACTTAGATTTCGTTAAGGTTCTTAACCGGTGTTCGAATCCCTGTAAACTCGTAAAGTCAAACTATTGGTTTTTCATCGGTAAGGGGTCAATAGAACTTTTGTTACAAGTTGTGCAATTAAAGCATTAAATAATTTCATCCAAATAAATAATTAAGAATCAAAGAAATTCATCTTTCTTATCATGAAAGAATATACGAGATAGAGACATCAAAGGTAATGGTCAATGTGTTACGAAAGTGTCAAGCTAGTTGACTTTGACGATATCTTCCGACCGGATTTCCGAGGAATCTTGCTCCGATTCCGAAAGAAGACTAACAGAGGCCTCGTTCGCAACCGGACTTTGCTGCGAGACCACTGAGTGATTTTCTGGATGGTTTTCCAGGAAGCTATCGGGCCCTTCTTCGGAGAAAAACCTCACTAGCCTCTTCTCCTTGACGAGAAGTAAAATGGGGTAAAGTGCGAACCCTAAAATAACGATGGAGCCGGTGATGATAAGCGTCTTGAGAGACGCCAAGCATATGACGAGAATAAGCAGCAGCGAGGGAGGAATGCTGAGCATGATTGCCCCGAGCGTGTTGACCGGCACTTTGTACGGCCTGTGGAGGTCAGGCTTCTTGATTCTGAGCTTCAGGAACGCAGCGAACTCGAAGAGCATTCCGATCGCATATAGGAAGTTGAGGAACTCTAGGATCTCCTGAAAGCTCGTCCAAGAGAGGAGGACGACTACGGTCGCGGAGCACAAAATGTTCAGTGTCGGCGTGCCGTACTTAGATCTGCGCGGTACGTGGAAAGACAACGAGGCCTCAGGCCGTTAACTTACACATATAAATCTGTCGTCAACTTATATAAATCTAGTTAATACCATGCGGAATCCGTAACATTCTTTGGATCATAATAGTGACAAAAGAACAATAGAATCTTTATAAATTAATATTGATGAGACCAATTTTTTTTTTATTATATTATTGAAGTTACTAATTTATTGATGAATAATTGAGTAATGTTAGTTAGAGCCGACACTATACAGGAGAATTATTCTATTCGAGATTGTTATTTATCGAATATTAATTTAACAAGATTTTACTCAACAACTATGATTACAAAAATAATGGCCTCTTATAAGTTCCAGATTTTTAATCTCTTCATCTTAACTTTTCATACTTTTCAATTTTTACCTCGTTATATTCTCCAAATTTTTACCCTCAACTATCCTTATTTTGCTTCCGCCGGTTTACTTGCTCCCCGGTAGCCCCTAGATCAGTTGGACCGTGCTTGTTCGAGCTTATTCGACTTTGATACCATGAGATGTTTAAGGTGGCACACAACATCGAACTAATAAATAAGAAACTCCAGAAACACAAAGGGATAGTTACTGGCCAAATTTGGATAAGAAAAGCTCACCTCGAACCAAATACCGCAGGAAGAAGCCCCATCTCGCTCATTCCCATCAGCTGAAACGTATCGCTCGTCATCTCCGCCTCGAACAGCCCCATGTTCGACATCGCCGCCGCCGCCTGAATCCACCACTTCAGCCACGCCCCGCCGATAAGAAACCCCACCTCTGCAAAGTACCCGTCGGTCCACTCCCCCGAGCTCGAGTCCACCGCCCCCGTCCCCACCAAAAGAGGCACCAAATAAGACGCCATCACCACCACCACCGCCCCCATCAGCGCCCGTGGGAACGTCCGGCTCGGCTCCTCCACCTCCCCCGCCACCGTGCTCGCCTTGTCCCAGTAATTCAAATTCCAAAACATGCTGTTGAAGTACCCTCTCAGCTCAACTTTCTCCCAGTTCACGACCAGCCACTTCCTCGGCCGAATCCGCGGGATCGCGATCAGGCCCATCACCGCGAACGGGAGGAGCGAGAACGCAGCGAGCGCCACCGCGGAGTAGCCGACAATATGGAGGCCTCTGTAGTTCAGATAAGTCAGCGAAGCCGTGATTCCCAACAGAGCCGGGATTCTCGCAGCTGTTTTCGCAAAGATCGGGACGGAGCGCTTGAGGTAGTCGAGGAAGAGGACCGGGTAGAGGGCATTGTCCATGACTCCGCTGTTCCATTTCCAGAAGCCCTCTTGGAAGCCCCAGAAGGGGTTGAAAGCCGAGGACACCCAGAGCACGAATCCGCCATTCTCGGGGAAGCTGGAAGCGAGCTCGGCGGTGACGAGGGCCTCGGGGATGCTCCAGATGACGGGGAAGGCGAGGAACCCGAGGAGGGAGAGGAGCGGCTCGCCTCCGTATCGGACGGAGTCCTCGACTCCGAACGGGCCGCCGGAGACTTCGTAGAAGATGAGGGCGATGAGAGGAAGCAGAGTGAGCTTCTTGGCGGGAACGGAGGAGTGTCCGTGGAGTTGGTTGAGTCTGAGCATTCCGACGAGGAAGAGGGCACGAAGAATCCTAGGAGATGTGAGGAGACAATGGTTGTGTAGTTGACTGTTGAGGAGAAAATATCCGGGAGAATGTTGGCGTGTCGTGTTGGTGATCACACACACGAGTTTAAGCGCACGTGTATTTGGTGCAACAAATGAAGACCCAATCATTCTATCTAACTGACATCGTTATTGTGTGTCGTTTTTCTATATTTGATTTGATAATCCGTCTCCAATCCTACTTCTTAAACATTTTGACGTGGAATTCTTTTTCAACGTAAACAAACTTTGTCTACTTAGATATGATTTGTAACTCTCTATGCCCATGAATCTTAAATTCGCCCGTTTCACTCGACTAATGTACATAGAAAAATTATCGGCGTAAATACCTAAAAATATACAAAAATGAATGGTGTATTCTCATTTCCTTCTCAAACTCTGAAATTTGTCCACGCCGTAAGTTCCTAACAAAAATTGTCAAAAGTAAATACTTTGACCTCGAAAATTAGTCAAAAGTAAACCTAGAAAGGTTCGTAACAGAATTCGAACCCCCGTAAACCCGTGAAGTAGAACCATCGGTTTTTTAATGTATTCTTGAACCTTGGTTTTCAATTAAAGCATATTAAATAATTTATACAAATAAACAATTAGGAAGTGAAGAAATTATTGCGAAAGAATATACGGGCTAAAAGACATTACCGTGATGATAAATATTGTTACAACAATGTCACACTAGTCGACTTTGACGATTCCTTCTGACCGGATATCCGAGGGTTCTTGCTCTATGTCCGAAAGAAGGCTAACAGAGGCCTCATCCGCGACCGGACTTTGGCGGGTTTCGGGGTTGTTTTCCAGGCAGATATTGGGCCCTGCGGGAGGTTCCTCGGAACAAAACCTCACCAACCTCTTCTCTTTCACTAGAAGCAGAATGGGGTAAAGCGCGAACCCTAAAACAATGACGGAGCTGGTGATGAGAAGCGTCTTGAGAGACGCTAGACACATGACAAGTAGAAGCAACAACGAGGGAGGAATGCTGAGCATGATTGCCCCGAGCGTGTTGACCGGCACTTTGTACGGTCTGTGGAGGTCGGGCTTCTTGATTCTGAGCTTCACGAACGCTGCGAACTCGAAGAGCATTCCGACCGCGTACAGGAAGTTGAGGAACTCTAAGATCTCCTGAAAGCTCATCCACGAAAGGAAGATGACTCCGGTCGCGGAGCACAGAATGCTCATCGTCGGTGTGCCGTACTTAGATCTGAGAGGTGTGTGGAGACAATGAGGCCGTTAGCTTACACAATTGTGACTTTTTGCTTAGTGAATTATTTTCGTGACAGGGTTATCTTAAAAATTGAAAATATAAAACTTTGCTACAAAAAGCCTGTTTAATTATAGAAGCAATATGTATCAAAAGCAAAATCCCTAGATACCATTTCTAAGAGCAAACACAAGTAGTGAATTACTACTCTTCTGGTTTTGAGTAAATAAAATCAGACGGTAATATGATTATTTCCAATGTCTCTTTAAAAAGAAAAGAAAAAAAAAAAAACTACGGCCAAATAATTTGGGCCGGATATCTGGATCTTGAAAAAACTGGATTAAAAAATGCTGAATCCGGATTTCTTTTCCGGATCCGGATATCCGGCCCAAGGGCCTAATAATCTTGGCCATTAGATCAAAATCCCAAATTTGGATTTTTATGGATTCATACATCCGGAATCCGGATTCAGAATTGTTGAATCTGGATTTTATCCGGAAAAAAATAAAAGAACACTCTCATTTATGGAGTGTTGTATTTACAAAATTAGATACACGATATCACGAGGTTTCATCTTAAAATTTTCCGATCATAAAAGTACCTAACTCATGAAGTTATAAATCTTGTTAAATTTAATTTAATTTAATTTTTTGTGATTCCTTAACATTCTATGGATCACACAAAACAAAAGTACAATTATGGTGTCCCTTTATTAAATTTTAATATTTTGCGATTATTACCCCCGAAAAAAACTATTTATTTCAATTTATCCCTAAATAATAAAATTTCTCAAATTCTTACTATGGAGTAAACGTAAATTACTGACCTCGAACCAAATAGCGCAGGAAGAAGCCCCATCTCGCTCATCCCCATCAACTGAAACGCATCGCTGCTCATCTCCGCCTCGAACAGCCCCATGTTCGACATCGCCGCCGCCGCCTGAATCCACCACTTCAGCCACGCCCCGCCGATCAGCAGCCCCACCTCCGCAAAGTACCCGTCCGTCCACTCCCCCGAGCTCGAGTCCACCGCCCCCGTCCCCGCCAAGAGGGGCAGCAAATACGACGCCACCACCACCACCACCGCCCCCATCAGC